>CM034151.1:822668138-823268138 GCA_019776745.2 Taxus chinensis
AAGAGGGTGGGAGTTCAATAAGACATTGCCATATTGGTTGATGGTTCCACTAAAAAGGCCTCCAGTTGGGGTGAAATTACCAATTTGAAACCTATTGATGACAACCAAAACACTTTTATCACTACTAAGACACAAGAAAAACCTATAGACAACAAAGAAGCAACAATAAGTGAATCTATGGATTCCACAGTTTCGACATCTAGTCCTATGGCTAAATGAATTTGTGTGGGTCATGAACATCGTCTCATCTTATGGTCTAAATTCCTTGAATTTTGTCTATGATCAAGGATTAATTGGTACTATTAATGACTGGTAAGATATTTTCTGTTAATGTCTTGAATTTCTAATCTAACATGATTGACATCTTTGAATTTACCAATACCTATACTTTTTGGTTTGCAGGTGTGAAACATTTTCAACCTATCCTAGAACGTATGATCTCTTGCATCTCTATGGTATTTTTAGTTCAGAAAGTCAAAGTTAGGCACAAATGTTATGAAAAGAAAAGAATTTTTCTATTAATGTCTTCAGTTTACCCTGAAAGATCCATGAGAGGACAAAACTACATATACAATTTGAGCCATAATTTTTACTAGTTAAATGTTTTCAGCTTCAAAGATCTAATATAAGATTGTTAAGTTTTAGAAAATCCTTAATGAGCCAACTATCATATAATATTATGACGGTGATGGTAAATTCTGACTATTTTATTCTAGTAGCCTTTGCTTTTTACCAGGGATTGTTTTTGACAGATGAGCATATGTTTGTGCTGGATTGTTTGAACCAGGTGTGAGATGAAATATGTTTTGTTCCTTTGCATGACCTATATGTTTACCGAATTACTATTGATTTCAATACTTAAGTGCTATGTCCATAATGCGCGAATCCCCACATTTTGACTGACATATTTGTAAGTATCAAATTTTATATTGCTCTAATACATGGTGTTTTATGAGGATGTGTTATTGATTGCCATGGAAGCATTGGACACTGATATGTACGGTGAAAATAGCTGAACAGAAAGGCTTCTCATTTGTCAGAAAAAAGATTGGAGGTCTTCATAATGAAGCTCAATGATCAAGACCTAAGGCATTTGAAGGTCTTATTCAATGGCAGACCAGTTACGGTCATCAGATTAATCTCTGGCTTTGCCAAGGTCCCCTAAATTTTGAAAGTGGATACCTTGCCAAGAGACAAAATGGACTTGGCCTTTTTGTCTAGGACCATAATATATCTCAAGCAACTGATTACAAGTATGAGAATTATGACTTCCATCGAAATGCTATTTATGAGCCATTATGTCAATGATCTGTTTCATTGACATTATTGATGCCAAGGTGTATTAGTACTTCCACCGGGGATAGTGATCTCTGCTGTAACTAGGATGTCAATCCTGTGAAGCTATTAACATCTAATTCAGTTGTATTTTACTTTTGTAGTTTTAAGGTATGCCCATTTCCAGAGAAATTTGCAGTCTTCCAGGCACTGATAATATGCCTCGTCATCTTGTGGGTCATGTGGAGCCAATTATAAATGCATATACAGCCCATTTTGGACTGAAAACGTTCATGACAATATGTGAACTTTGCTCGAGGCAAACACCATCACCTGAGGGCTTCCATGAGGTAATTTAGTTAGCAAAGGATTAAACAATACCTGCATGCAGTCTTCCAAAACGAGGGAGAGGGATTGGGCCTGCAAATGCCTTTGCACTGCCTATATGTTTAAGAACTATTATTGATTTCAATACTTAAAGTCTATTCCAAAAGGAGGTTCAAACATGGTGAACTGACAATTTTTAAGTATAAAAGTTTATATTGCTCTAATTCATGGTGTTTTATGAGGTTGTGCTATTGATTTCTTTAGGGGCATTGGTTCTAAGATGTATGTGACAGAGCTGAACTTAAAAACAGTTTCAGAGGAAGATTTTTACTTGATACTAAGTTTTTCAATAAACAAGGTAATTTATTAATTTTGTGGCAGAGAATTATGGTCATAAATCAATATCTGGCTTTATTTTGTTACTCTACATTGGGAAGGACATTAAAAGAAAACAAAAGAATACTTGTTTTTATAGCCGTTATGTTTGTAGAGCAACTGCTTTCAACTTGGGAATTGTAACTACCAAACTACTTGGGAGACAACCTATACAAACTTCTGTAGATTGTTCATCACGTTATTCATGAAAAGGTTTGTTAGTAATTACAGTGATCTCTGCTTAACTGGAGCCAGTGTGCGAAAATAAACAAAAAATACAGTTGTATATAACTTTTTTGGTCTGAAGTATGCCCATTTCCAGTGAAATTAACCCTCTTTTAGTCACTAAATAACACAATCTTATCAATATTCATCAATAATAAATCATATAAATCAAAATTCTGGACTGAAATTTTTTGTGACGATATGTGAACTATGCCCGACGTAAACACCATCACACGAGGGCTTCCATGAACAAATTTAGTTACAAAAGGATTAAACAATACCTGTATGCACAGTATTCCAAAAAGAGGGAGGGGGATTGGGCCTGCAAATCCCTTTGCACTACCTATATGTTTAAGAACTATTATTAATTTCAATACTTAAGTGTATTCCAAAAGGAGTTTCAAATATGGTGACTGACAACTTTTAAGTATCAAAGTTTATATTGCTCTAATACATGGTGTTTTATGAGGTTGTTTTATTGATTTCTATGGGGGCATTGGTTCTGAGATGTATGTGACATAGCTGAACTTAGAAACAGTTTCAGAGGGGAGATTTTTTCTTGATACTAAGGTTTTCAATAAATAAGGTAATTTATTAATTTTGTGGCAGAGAATTATGATCATGAATTAATCTTTGGCTTTACTTTGTTCCCCTAAATTTTGAAGGATATTAAAAGAAACAAAAACATACTTGTTTTTACAGCCATAATGTTTTTCGAGCAACTATTTTCAACTTGAGAATTATAACCATCAAGCTGCTCGGGAGACAACCTATACAAACTTTGTAGATTGTTCATCACATTATTCATGAAAAGGTGTGTTAGTAATTATATTGATATCTGCTTAACTAAAGCCAGTGTGTGAAACTAAACAAAAAATATAGTTGTATATAAATTTTTTGGTTTGAAGTATGCCCATTTCCAAATAAATTAACCCTCTTTTAGTCACTAAATAATAGGATCTTATCAACATTCATCAATAATAAATCATATAAATCAAACTTCTAGACTGAAAAAATCTAGTTTTTCTTTTGTTCTCTATGACTATGGATCTTTTCTAGGATAGAACCGAAGTCACTAATGTTTATTAGGAAATCTCTAAATGTTTCTACTCAACTGTGACTTTTTTATTATTTCAACTTAATATACTAAAATGAAACTAATAAGCCATTCTGTGTCTTTTTTTCTTTCAACTGACAAAAAAAAAAACATCTAAAAACTTGAAATAAACTCAGGTACCATAACAATTTCATGTTGTGTCGTGCCACACCCTCCAATTTAATTAAACTTGTCTTAGAAAGCCTTTATAATATAGTGTATATATTGGCATCCTAATTGTATGTGTGTTTATTGTATTGCAATAAATGAACTACATTTAATAACTCCTAATTAATAGATGGAACAACAATACATTAAATTCAAAGGGATATAAATGACATGTCTTTGTGTATAACACTGTCAAAGACCATATGCAAAAATCCGAACCTGGAAATGTGTTATGGAGAAAAAATGAATATCACCTAGAATTTTGGATATGATCATAGAAGGTTGCTAGGACCATGCGCTTGGCTTTGGAAAGGTGTCTGGAGCATAACTTAGCAATCCAGAAGAAGTGTCTGAAACATCAATCTGACTTATTAGTTTTGTTCATCACTTCCATCCCCTTAGTTTTTGTGTTATGACTGTCATGTACCTGTAATAGCTGATTCATTCTGACCTGGATATATATGGGCCTGGCCGACTCATTGATTTTCTATTTTTGGCTCTAACAACTCAACCGTAAGACTATCTTAACTACACTTATCTTCTTAGACATAGATCATGCATGCACTAAAAACAAAAGTCAAAGTTGTTAATTATTAAAAACAAAATTATTAAAAATAAGAGAGAAAATCTAAATTGTTAATTATTAAATTTTTATTTATTTAAAATAGTAGAGAAAAGATAAAATAGGCAAAAAAAGCACAAACATCTAGACGGTCGTCAAACCTTCAAATTTAACACAGTCACAAAAATGTCTGCAAGGGCCTTTCCCATAGGGGGAATGCCTTCGGCGAAAATATCAAACCAATGATCAATTCTGTACAAAACCATTCAATTTAGTACATGTTCAGTATTAAACTGTTTGGTTCTGTATTAAACCGGTCAAACTAGTCAGTTATGTATTGGACCAGTCTGAACTACTTAAGGGGCAGGTTTTGCCTTAAAACATTTTTTCCCACTTCTAAATTTTAAGTTAATTTTTTCTAACTCTAACCCTAAAATGATGTTATATATACCGTGTTTAGAACAACAGTTAAATGATCTTGTCTTTGTGCAATACAACCTTCGCATAAGGCACAACCGATTATTGACTATGATACCTAATACAGATCACATTGTCTTGGATGATATTGATCCAACTTCATAATGGGTAGAGGAGAGTCACCTAGAAGAGTTTGATCCCGATGACTTGGGGTGGATGGCTTTGGATGATGAACCACTAGTAGCACTAAAAATGGTAAACACTAGCCATGCTACTACAACTATTGCAGATGTCCCTAAGGAGTCCGATGTGTACAAACCAAAGGAAATTTATGACATTGATGGGGATGAGGATCCCATTCTTAGCAGTGGTGTTGAGCTTGATGATTGATATCAAACATGTAGTATCTTGTAGCATATTGTTCTTTGGACTCTGTAGGCCATTTAGAGCCTCGTTGTTTATGTATTTTATTTTAGATATGTAGCGCACTCGGTGTCATTTTTCTATATGTACCCTTACATGGTATATACATGAGCAAACTTTGCTTTTTTTGTCTCTAATTGTTTATAATCATGGTTTGGAATCTTTAAAATTTATCGTTGTCATTAAAATTTTAATATTTTATGTATTTTATTTGTAGACTAGTTCATACGTTTTAAACTGGTATGATTCTGGTTCATTTCCAGTTTGACCCTTGGCCGGTTTTGAGCCCAGTTCCAAGTTTCAAAACATTGAAACACACACACACATACATCCACATACACATACACATATATGTATGAATATATTTGTGTGTGTCTATAGTTGCATTGTCTTGGATTTGTAATTTGTTAAGTTATTATCGTTTAATATTTACAAAGCTTAAGTTTTTATTAATTTTAAAAAGGAGAAAGAAAATAGCAGGTGGATTTATTTACAAGATGTGGTTGATTGTGTTTTATTTGTGGTGAGTTTTATTTCTGGGTGGAATTGTTGTGTGATTGAGTTAGGAACCACCAAGTTAAATGAACCCCTCAATATGTCCACACACACACATATATATAATGCTACATATTAACTGCTATAATGTGTTATTACTGGTTTGTATTGTTGTAATGTTTTAATGGTGGTCATATGATTCATTAAAACATTATGACATTATGGAAATGACCCCATACAAATCCCAGTTGGCAATGTATTTGTCATAGTAAGCGATGCAATATGGGATAACAGAGCTGCCTACGGATGACAATACAAAATCATTTACACTGGTGCAATAAATCATGGAGTTCCAATGCCATGTAAGAGTGGTTCCATAGTCATAAAAATTGTTGATTATTTCCTTATTGGATGGCATGGATCTTTCGATTTATATGCACACACCTTCATTTATATTGGTGATTCTGATGTTGGGAATGTTAACACTCTATATTCTTATCTAATTATCCTCCTCCATTATTGTGGCTAGAAATAAGTGTCAACCATGTGGTCTCTCAATGTATATGTTATTTCACTAGACAGCTAAAGCCTCAAGTAGATCTCCAACAAACTTGAAAGAAAATAAGATGTTGTGTTGATAGTCCTGATAAAACCATACGTCAACGACTAAAGGATGCAACACTTTGTAGATTGACTCATAGATTCCACAAGTTAGCTTCCAAACCTCATTGGATCCCACCAAAAAATCACTCATTTAATCCTAAGAGCCAAGCCTTATCCACAATAAAATAATAATAGTACTTTACATTATCCATTAATAGAAGGAATAAACGTGGACTCGACGCTATAACATATACAATTTTATATCTCAAATTTGAAATTTACAAAGAAAATTACTCTGCTTAAGCATAAATGAGATTTTAGTAACTACGTCTGAACTTCTACTATTTGATAAAACTGAAATTAAATGTATCTAGCGATAACATACATGAGTTTTTTCTAATAATTAAAAAAATCAATAATTAGGCTAGCGGTTTATTGTATCTATTACAATAAAGCTGATTTTGATTTGTAAAGGTGTAATATATATGAAATCCATATAATGTTATTTAAAATATTATTCTTACTACACTTTTAACACTATGTTTAGATTACAATGTATATAGATTTGATAGTTTACAAATAACGGAGTACTCAATTAATAGATAAACTAGAAAATGTACCTAATGGTGCATTGGAGGTGCAAATAGACATGTGAATTAAATGGAGACCTATTGGAGGGAAGGAGATGTATATAAGAGAGGACATAAGGGTGGTAGTTTTTTCAAAGCAATTGAAAACAATGCACAAATGATTTGTGAATTTTTTTTTTATTATAATATGGAAACATTCTATGCCATTGAGTGGTTTGTGGTTCAATGGTGTGTTACCCCATTATAATATGGAAAATTCTATGCCATTTGGCCATTTTCCCTATGGGGACTTGATTTTATTGGAAAATTTACCTCATTTTCTTCTGATGACCATGTGTTTATCATTACTTCCATTGATTGCTTTATGAATTGGGTTGAGGCTATGTCACTCGCACACACCATAGGTCCACAAATTTTCAAATTAATTGTGCAACACATTGTTTGTCGCTTTGGCATTTCCACCAAGATCATTTTAGACAATGGAAGTTCATTTGAGAATAAGGATGTGATCTAGGAGCATCATTGGAAATAGTCATTTTTTGTGTGTTTTAGTTTCCTATGGGTGTGTGGAGTTCATTTGGAGGTTTTGTAATGTACTTAATCCATTTGAACTCATCTTGTGTGTAGTAACAGGTTTCCCTCCAAAACCTCAAATTTGAATTTTTGAATTCCCTGGTTAGTGGTTCTTAGGTCTAGAGGTTAGAAAAGTGTGTTGTATAGTGTTAGTAAGGTCTTGAGATCTATTTCCTACCCTATCATAATCCAATTAACCTACCTAAGTCTTAACTCAACATGAGTGGTCATCCCATGGGTTAGTGAAGAGAGTTAGAAACCTAACTAACTCATCTTCTTTATTATTGTAAGATAGGTATTCAAATTCTAGAGTTGGTAGAAGGATATAGATAGTTGAGAAGGAAGAAAAGGGCTCTGGAGGAGACCCAATAGGCTTAAGAGCTATGTAATCTTGGCACAATAAATCACAAGAAATATTTCTTGAGCCTAATCTTTGTTTTTATTATGAAATACATGTTTAGACCGTGTATGAATATGATTCATGATGAAATTTAAGTGATGTTTTCCATTAATGGATATTTGTGCAAGGGTAGTATGATTTTGGGGGATAATATGAAAGAATTAAAATGTGTCCAAAAGCTTAGTGAATGGGAAAGGTGTTGATAGTAGGTAAGAAGGTAATGAAACCTTGAATTCTTAAGATTAAAATTTATTCATGAGTATTCATGTAGTTTTAAAAGGTCTAGGTACCTTCAAAGTCTTAAAAACTGTGAGGTAAGTTTCAACAAGTATCTAATTTGATGGCAGAGTAATGATGGTTTGATAAAGAAAGACATACTTTACATGCAATATGTGTTTGTGCCTTGACTGGTAAAGAATAGTCCTACAAAGGAATAGGAGAACTTATGAGTTGAATATTAAGTATGTGTAGTGAATATCATGTCTTACTGATTATTAAGGTTTGAAGAAAGGATTTTAATTCATGAAACCCTCTTCTTGCAAGAACACAATGAAAGTTAGACTAAACCCATTCCTCGCATGTTTTCCTATATTGTGATAAGAATACAAGTTAAATGACAACAAAAGACTCTTTAAGATTAAAAAAATACAGTGGGAGATCGAGTTATATGTGTTTCTTGTGCCCTAAAAACTTAAAGACCATGTGAATTAAGTACTCTGCCATAAATTTGAAGAAAATCATAAAACTAATTAATTGTGCATGGTTTAGGGAACTTAAAAAGGATATTAGTTAATAATAAGGACTTATTTCTTTCTTGATGTTCTCTGTGGAACCATAAAATACTGATAAATGTATTAAAGTCTACCAAAAGAGTGTGAAGAGTGAAATTTGAAACGTGCATGGATAGTGGGTGTGAGTGTAATACTGAGACAATCTGAGTAGAACTGTGTAAATGAGTTGCAAGGTTAAAAAGTGGGCCAAGTGTTTTAATATAACAAGTCTAGGATGATTCAAGGGGCCTTATTGAATCTTGACTAGGATATAAGTGTTCAAAAGATGTCTTAGAGAAATAAAAGAACAAAGGGACAAAGAAGCAGGGACTGATATGACTAAAGGAGAAAGCATTCTTGAGACTAGTTAAAGGCTTAAGCAAGTGATTTGGTCGAAGAAAATTAGAAGGGGAATTAAAGAGACTGATGGGAAGTGAGAGGCAGATAAAATTTGTGTGAATGATGTGTATAGGTCAAAAGGAATCCTATTCATAGGTATAAAGCATAATGTTGTCTCAGTTAGAAGGGTAAGTACACATTTGAAATAAGAAGAATGTCAATAGGTCACTAAGACTAAAATTGTGAAAAGAGTTTGAGAAAGGAAGTAAAGTGAGGGAAATTGTTGGAATAGGTGAAAGATGTGAAGATTAAACCAAGATTTTGGGGAGGTAGAAATAGGGTATAGATAACCCTTGAGGTCTTAAAGTAAAGGAGTCGTCTTGAAGAGATATGAGTGGAAAAGGAGTTTGAAAGACGTTAGAAGCATGTGGAAGTATTGAAAAGACCTTGCACAATTCTAATAAAGGTGAAGAAATAAGTTGGAGTGGTTGATAAAGTTAGAAAAGTAAAAAACCTAGATTTTATCAAGAACCCTAGGTACAAGCCTAGAAGACCTAGAAAGGAAGGAAATTGTGTTGGGAGAAATTCATAAGAAGTTAGACCTTGAAATTTGGCACAAATCACAAATGAATAAATGGGTACTCAAATATAATTTCACTTTTTCATAGAAGTTAGTATATTTCTCTGGACATGGAGATTTGTAAGAAATCGGGGCTAATTGGGTAACTTTAAAAAAAATGGTAAAGTGAGAATAAAAGGAAAAGGGCAAGGAGTTAGGTAATGAAACTTGGTAGGATGCATATTGGGCTCAATGGGTCCTAAAAAAAACTTACCAGTGAGTCATGAAACAGGGTTGTGTGGTTTTTTATGCTCAAAAATGCCATTCTAGAGGGCTAAAAGGAAGTAGTGAGGTCTAGAAGGTGTTAGAGTGAATATGAAGTGTTGAGATTTATTTAAGCACATGGACATTGTTGTTTGGTGAAATACGACAAGTGTGAAGTGATTTCAAGCTTTGTTTCAGTTGTACATAGTTCTTGTTGATGAAATGCAAGATTTTGGTCTTGAGAAAAAGTGAAAAATTGGGATGGATATTGAATGTTGTTTGCAAATGTTTGTTCTAACTTTTAGTTGTTGTTGTATGTAGTGATCCTCTGTATCAGGATGTAAAAGGATTGTGTGATAGGTACAAAGTCCAATACAATTTTTTCATGCCATACTATCCACAAGTTAATGGGAAAGAAGAGGCTTCCAACAAAACCATTAAGAAAATCCTTTAAAAGGTTATCAGCACTTCCAATAGAGATTGGCACAAGTAGTTACCCTATTCCCTTCGGGCATACCATACTAGTACTCACACACTTACAAGGGCCACACCATTTTCACTTGTATATGGGGTTGAGGCTGTTATGTCTCTTGAGCTTGAGATCCCATCCTTGTGAGTCACTCTCCAAGAGTTTATCATTGATGATGATTTCCATTGTGAGTGACTTGCACAACTTGACCTACACGAAAAGAGGTTTTTCAATGCTCTTGATCATTTCCAAGTGTTCTGTGATCGTATAGCAGGAGATTACTAAAAAATCTCCACATTCGTGAGTTTTAGTTAGGTGACCTTGTGATGAAAGATAACCAAAAAAATTTATCCCAAGCACCTTACCAACGAGACACGTTTTCCACTAACTGGTTTGGACCCTATGTGATCATTCAAAAATATGGGTCTTGCACTTACAAGTTGGCTAACATGGATGGCAACAAAGAATTGGAGTCGTTAAATGTCATGCATGTACAACAATTTTACACCTAAAAATCCTACAAACAATATAATATTTCTGAAAAATTTCCAAAAAATATAAAACCTTCAAAATGACAAAAATAATAATATAATATTGTAAAAATTCAAAAACTTTCAAAATGCTCAAAATTACAAAAAAATGATTTGTGTGACTCTCTATGTGCATTGTTGATTTCATTCACTTTTTAGTGTACATATTCATCCACCCTTAATAAAATATCTCCAAATTTCACACTTGCATATAGGTGTCTCAATGCTTATAGGCATGTTGCACTCAGTTTGGACCATTCATGTAAGTGTTTGCATGGTTAACTCCAGCCTTTTGAGCATAGTCTTCATTGTTTGAAAAAATTAAGAATGATTTCATCTTTTGAGAGATCCATGTAGTTTACAGACATTTAAAAATCTTGTTACAAACTTTAATGGAAATTATTTGTTTCATGCTAGCCAATGGCGTGTCCACTTTCACTTCCACCTACTCCATCGAGTCATAGTGGTTCTAAACCCCCAAGAGAGACAGCTAAATATCATGGAAAAATCAAAGAAAGAAAAAAATCAATAAACATAATGACAACACAAAAAAGAGGAAAGAAGAACAAGTCAAATCAGCAAGCTCAAAGTAATATCCAACACTCTCTCAAAGGAGTCTTTCCAGTATCTCTATTGGAGCTATGGATGCCTGGCTGGTAGTAGAGAAATGTTACAACTAGAACTAAATGTATCTCCATTAGGGCTATGGATGCTTGGCTCGTAGCAAAGAATTGCATGAATCAAAATTTATCCTCCACACTCACAGTACACATAAACTATTCTCCCATACATACCCACAAATTGGCTAGTGTGTCCTCATCTATGGCCTTTTGATGGTTTTCCTCAAGTGGTAATTTACTCACATATGCACACACTGGATCTCGATGATATGAAGGGCTAGTACGTCACCTTATTTTTCTATACTTTTCTCGAATCGTTGGTTCTCTATATGTTGGTCTCGCACATATTTATATCCATCCATGAGTCTAAGTGCACCTATAAGCATTGTATCAAATTCATCCCACAATAAACCAAACACACCCATTTCATCATTCCATATGTATATCCCACAAAATTTCACATCTATAGTCGCACGACTCAATAAAATACAAGAAAATAAAAAAATAAAAGCATTGATTAACCATTATATCTAGCGATTTTCCCCAAAAACCACAAGCACATGCACATATCAACTGAAAACAAGATGACTCATATTGCGCCACAACAAAAGGGTGAGATCAATATCTCATATATCCATCATTTTGTACATACAAAATCATGATCACATGTCAATAAAATCATGGATTCGGGCCTACATCGGGCCTAGGCCTACTATCACCTATATGTGATCTTGTTGAATGCATTGATCCACTCTTGGGAGGACCCATGTTGGTCCTATGTGTCCTAGACCTAGAGCTAGATGATCTTGAAAATGGATGCATTGCAACATATGGGGCATGCATTCGTAGTAGCGCCTCATCGTATTCGACATGCGCACTCTCTGGAAATATCCCGATTAACACAAGCTAATGTCTCCTCCATGGGATCTCAATGACCTTGCTCACATTCATGTGTTATAACAGCCTCTAGCTAAGCAACTCGCTCTTGATTATTATCTTGTTTGGCCACTATGATCTCTAAATCATGGATATATCTGTAGACACTATAATTCAGTCACCCTAATTCCTAACCACATATACACACCTTATAACACCCTTCTATAAACACACATGACCACTTTACCCATCACAATATTTACCAACCCATGTCTACACCTGTATTCACTATTTTACCTCACCAACCACATGTAACCACATAAAAACAAAAAAAGAAAGAAAGAAAACAAACATAACAACCACAACCCCCTGACAAACTCTCCACGAAATAAAAAACATCCCAAAACCATTACAACTTGCATCATCCCCAAAATAATTTTAGTTGGAACCATATTCAATGAAACTTCTTGAAAAAATAAGGAATCATTGCTGATCATTGTGGAATGACACCAATTCTCTTTAAAAACATCGATTCTATATAAACCAATGCAGGCCATTTCCTAAGGGCCAATTAAATTTCGAGTGGAAAATCTATTGGACTGAAGCCTTAAAGAAATTGAATTAAACCCCCTTATTGGCGTGAAGAAGCGAAAGTAACCTCATACACTAACCTCCTTTTTGAAGAAGCCATCTTCATTGTTCGATCATTTGAGTCATCTTTTCCACAAAGGTATGCCTTACATTTGAATTTGTAATCCATTGTTTCTAGATTCAATAATAGAATTGTGTACTTCACTCGAGAATCCAAGCCCGAAACATACCCATCTAATCATCCTTAGAAAATTGGTGTTAAGCATTTGTGATTACAAACAAAAAAGTTAGCACTGGTCGTAGAAGTTGACATCAATCAGCATCAATTCCTGTTAAAAATACATTACCTTTCATTTTTAATACATTTTGATACATTTAGTTCATATTTTTAAGTCATAGTTAATGTTATCCTATGTGTAAGTATGGATATCTATTAGATGACCATTCCAGGAGTAGTTTATGAATCCACCAGCATCTACGACCTCCTCATAGTCCATCAGTCGTTCATGTGGGATCAATCATGGATTGAGTATGTGTGACATCGTCCTTACACATGATCTGGATGACATCCCTGAACAACTTGACCTCCTCCTGGAAGACTAATGAAGTTAATCCTTATTGGTATAATCATTTCAATCCACCTCATCCCATCATCGAATACATCGATTAAATCCCCGCATCTAAGCATGAAATATTAGTAATTTTTTACCCATATTAGCATGTGTTGTTTGTTGTAATTCCATTGTTTATCACATCCAACTTGAATTCTAAAAAGTGGGTTGACATCTGTGAAATGGAATATTTTCCTTCTCAGGACTGACACTTGTCAAGAAAATCACCTATTATTTTACTAATCTAAAATTTTCAAGTTATCTACTTGTGTATAGGTTTTCTTTCCTAGCTAAAAATGAGATTCAACAGTGGGAATTATTCATCCCAGACGTAATTCTAAACCCTATTATCATTATGAGTTTTATTATCTCATTCATAAATGAATTAACTCGAGATAAAATTACTAAAACATAGTGGTACACCCAATGAGACGTCCCTTTTTCTTATTGTTCCTATAGTGTTATATATAGTTTTTTTTACATGTTGTTTTCATCAAACAAATAATGAAAAACTTTCCCTTTCTGATTAAAAAAAATTGCATTTATTTTGTCTTATTTGATCATATGGTTTTAAATAGGAGGAAACTCTTATCAATCACTATCTTTCCCTCACACACAACCAAACCACAAAAATCCAAATAAACATCCAAACATTTCATGCTAGGTTTACCTACTTGGATTTCATCACCTAAAGAAAACCAACTCGATGTTGTCGTTGAGTATAAATAATTCTTTGGGTGGTATATTGGCTAAGAACCTGACACCCTTATTGTTGTGTTACTGTGAAGTGAGGGGGTAGGCCCCAATATCATTCCTCATACCGACACCAACACAAATATGAGCCTCGCGTACCTTCAGGTATATCAAGGACTCCAACCTAAACACACTCAGAACCTAACTTAGTAGGCCTGACCTTTAGTACCTTATATAAACTAATTTTTCTTTTCACGAATTTCTAAATATAACCAAGACAATCAAAAATTTCTTGCTGACTATGTGGCTTGCATTAATTAACTATCTTTCATTTATTGTTTATTTGCAATTTCATGGTTCTGACTCAACAACAATCTCGAACATAAAATATCGTAGATAAGTATGATCCATTACAAAAATCCATGGATAAAATATAAGATCTGCTTCACTCTCCCAACATTAGATCAAACATGTTAGAAACCCCCAAATCACCTTATTAATCTCCTCCACGGTTACTTGTTAGTGGGGACCCTATCTTCGAGGAAATCCTAGATACTAATCCTATCACCCTCAACAATTATCTCACCTCTCGAGCTATCTGATGCATGAGAATGGGATCAAGACCAAGCAAGTGACCTTAAGAGGTGGAAATGAGGATATTTTTATGCTTCTAAGTGGTCTTGTAGGCCAAAAATTCAAATTCAAGTGCTTTGATGAGGGTTTTTCATTTTCCCTCCAAAATGAATCATTTGAAAATTTGAACTACACAAGTGCCTTTGGAGGCCTCAATCACATATTGGATTTTTTTTGAAAGGTGGAGATGACCTTGAAGGTATCATACAACCTATTTGTGTTCTTTTAGATTGTAAAATCACCTTTGCATGTTGTCAAAGGTGAATGTGTTTTTGTAAGAGAGTTGTAGGAGTGAGTTTGGACTTGGTAACGGAATACTATAGGCTAAATAAGATCTTTAGATCCATGTCATCACGTGGAAGTTTCAATAGATGAGATAATAGGTAGGATAAAGTGATATTTATAATTGCTCCATGATTAGATAGTTGTTGAGTCTTTTTTAAGGTATAGTTGAGTAAGAGTAGGGATATGAGATGAAGTACCAACAGTAGCATTTTTGGTCTTAATATGTATATCATCATGTAATAAGAATGTATGAGTCCCAAAAAATCATAAATAAACTTATGTTGAATATTTGAAGTGATTTCATGTTGTATTTTGCAAGTTTGGTGTGTTTCTTTATATACATGAATTAACAATCTTGCACAGACCAAGGAGCATGAAGCTGACAGTCATGATATTTGAGCTTTATGGATTACTATGATACTTGGAGAAGTTGAGGGATAACATTATGAGTTTAAAAAAATTTATTTGAGGTCTTGAGACCACGGGATGAGTTATGTGTGCATAAATTTGTGCTCTCTGCCCCTGAACTAGGGATTTCTATAACTCACAAATTGTACGGTGAAAAATTCTCAAATTTTGGAATCTTTATGTCCTCAATGGTTTCTTCCATATCCCAAGATTTCAGAGCCTAAAATACTTTGCAAGTAGGTATTGTATAGATCCCTGCAATTTAGGCCTATAATTCCTAGTTCATAGCTACAATCATGATTTTTATGGTGTTGAAGAGTGATGAAAATTTAAATATGGTTATCACACTTGTAGAATGATTTATTATGCATTATTAAGTGATTTTTAAGATTTTAACCCTCCATAGGAACCATATATACCCTATTCAGAGTCTTTAAGGAGACCTAATTAGGTATGTATCAGTCAGAAAAGCGAGGCATTCTGTACAAAGGAACTAAACTTGCACTCTCCATATGATTTTACACACCTCTGATGGGCATCTAAATCTATTTTTAGTTTTTATATATCAAGATACATTAATAAATTATCCTAAAATTTTAGGCTTTTGAGGGCTACAAGCATTAGCCTTGAATAAGAATGATCATAGGTCTTATGGACAAGTCATGTTATCTTGATCCAAATTAAACATCAATTTAGGTGTGTGTGTGTGTGTGTGTGTGTGTGTGTGTGTGTGTGTGTGTGTGTGTGTGTGTGTGTGTGTGTGTGTGTGTGTGATGTATTACGAGTGCACCAAGTCTGGGTGTGTAGTCCTTTAACATGTATATATGATTGAAGTATAAGTTTATGCCAAGTGTATATATAATAATCAAACTTGTCAACGAAAACCATTTAGATTGAAGATCAGACAACTCAAAGAAGAGTCAAAGTAGAGTAATCAATTCTTGGGAGTGTAAGTGTGGTTGATCAAGCTTATGAACAAATAATTCTCTTGAAGAAGATCAGTGAAGTAAGGACTCTCATCATTGCCAATATCTAAGAGATAATGTTGAGCTAAGAAGGCACATCATTGTCCCTATCCCTCATCATAATCTTGAACCCCAACTGGATCTCAATACCATTATATATAATCCCACCTAGAACATCAAACCCACCTATCAATCATTCATTGAGTATGTTGACCCTTAATTTTCCTCTAGTCGTATCGAGGGACCTAAATCTATCTCATCTATTCCACTGGTTAATTCCAATCTCAATGTCATCTCATCAAAAACTATAGCTACCCAACCAGAATCCCTACTACCCACTTCTTCAGTTGGCTCTCATTGTATGCCCCCACACACATCTGCCTCGCAACGTGTGGTAAGCCATGCAACATGCACATCCCCACTTATCTTGGTATGTTCCTATGGTATGCCCCATTCTACAGGATCCTTGGATACTTCCCAATATATGGGCTCCCAATAGTCCTCGTTAAGGACAAAAAAATTGGTTATGTCCATTCATGTATCCCTACCTCCTATTAATACAAGTGTTATTACCAATTCTCATCTCGTATCTCAACCAGTGCCACATCGGGTTTCCAATAGTACAATTACACCCCCTCAACAAAATTTGACTCCCTCACAACCCTTCCTCTACACTTCCCTCTCATGTTCTTACCAATGTATCTACCCTTCATAACACCTATTATGTTCCCATCCAATTTAGTGTGTGCTAGAAAACCTTCCTCATATATATAATCCTTCATTATCATTCCAACAATATCAACCAATCTCAGTCTACTTACAAAGTAATCCACCTCAAAACATTCATAAACCTCAATCTCGCCTTCTTCGAGCCCTCATGAACAATATGGAAAACTTGGAAGCTTCTACCTTTGGGCCCAAAAATGCATTTTCATACAAATAAATTTTTAATGAACCTATCAACCCAATAGTCCCGATTAGACCACTCCCATCACATTGGAATCTCCCCAAGTATATTAAGTTTTACAGTAATTAGGACCCTTGTAATCATATGAGAGCATTCTGACATTCCTTTTACCTTATAGCCAATGATGATGCTATTTTTATTCACACCTTCCCCATGTCACTGGCAAGACCTAGCTTAGATTGGTATAGTAACCTCACCCAACATTCCGTTTAAACTTTCACACAATTGGACCAAATCTTCCTCAAGAATTTCTCCATCAATATTTCAAATAAGGTGTCTATTATTGACCTCTACACCATAAAACAATTCGAGGATGATTCCCTTTTTGATTTCGTGGCCAGATGACAAGGAGTTATAAACTAGTTATCATTCTACCTTCCCAAATCTGAATCAATCAAATTGTTTACTCAGTATTACACCAAAAGCATCTCTTCTACACTCTAAATCTAGTCCTTCCATCATTTTGAAAAATCCTTTACCATAGAAAGGAAGTTGGAAATTCAATTTGTTGAAGAAGGGAAAATTAAACCACGTAACAAAACCACCAAACTAGATCCTCCAAAAACATTCCCCAAACCAAAGGGCACCGCTAATGCTATCATTCTTAAAATAAACTCATCTAGTCAATCTAACTCATCACAGACACAATCTCAGAGATTAATAACTCGGCCACTAAGACAATATATACACCTTTAGGGTAATCTTATGATGTCGTCCATGAAAAAATACTAAAGAATCACTTAATCAAGTTACCACCCATCTATAATCCATTTGACAAGTCCCAACCTAAACCCACATGGTATAGGGAGGACTTTTACAACTACCATCAAGTAAAAGGCCATGATGTGAACAAATGTTGATCCTTCGAAAATATGGTCTAAAATATCATAGACAAAAGAGAGCTCTAGTTAGGTAATCCCAATGTTCCCCTAAACCAATCCTTATATGTCTTCAAACAACCATTTCCTAATCACTCACATGTGGCCAACTCAATAAAAACAAGCACCGAGAACCCTGTGAGTTATGTCATTAATGTCATCTCCTAACATCCCCTTCATGAGAATATCCCTTCAACATTGACAATGTCCCTAGAAAATCCCAAGTTCTTAGACCTCCTCATGGGGAGTCCTATAATAGAAACACGACCCCTATCAACTATTCACACCCATTACTTCTTCTAATATTCTAGACCTAATTTCATGGATCATCCCTGAGACAAAACCTAAACAAGAAAACCCAAAAACCAAAACACCCCCCAGACTAACCAAAAAAATTAATATCCAAAAGAAGCAAAACCCACAACACCTCTGTTGGATGCTTGAACTATCATAATCCAAATAAAATAACCTAATTGTGTCCAAAAAATTTCCCCTCCCTTCTATTTTGGGACCCCATCCTTCCTCTAAATTAAACATCACAACCAAAGAGTCCTAACCTCCTCCTTTTCCACTCGTATCTTAGTTGATTTCAGAAATAGTCAAATATTCTTGCGCTCTAACATGTCGCACTATCTCCAAAAATAATGTGTTCCACTAATCACCCTCGCAAATCAGACACAAAGCATGCAAACCAAAGGAACTAAGCACCCCCTCCAAAGGACACCACACCATACTAACTTTGAAAGGAACCTACACCACCATCCTTGAGAAGCTTGTATGATCCTTCACCAGCACTTTTCCACCAATTAAAATTTCCAACCCTCACATGCAGAGATTTGTTAGGAATTTTAGTGTTCACTTATTTACATTTGGTAAATAGTTGGGATGGTTATTATTTGGTCAATTTTTTGTTTAAACATATATAGTGTTATAACAACAATATTACATGTATAGTAATTGGTTTCCTACTTTATAGGAAACTCTACACCTATAAAGTTGTATGCTGATGTTTGTTTTAGTAGAGTTATTATTTTGTTTCCTATGTTCATTCTGAACCAAATTTTAGATTTGGTATCAGAGTGATTATGGAGTCCTGAGAGTTCGTACGGGAGAAAATCCATTACAGATCTAGGTTGCTTCAGTTGATGAGAAAATTATTTATGGAGAGTTTGTATATACATCAGTTTTATAAACTTTATTTGTAATAGTTTGGGTCGTTTGTTCTGCGTCATAGTCATGGAATGAACAATTCTACAAATCAAGAATTGATATTGATGTTAATTAAAATATTATATCTTAGCACTTGATCTCTCTTTTTTATTTTTTATCTTGTTCATGCGTATCTTTTAAACGGACAAGCCTACCTATTATATTAACACCATATCAAAGTTATCATTGATCGATGTATATATCAAATCCAATATCGAGTGCTTGATCTGTCCAACACCAATCAAGTTTGAAATTTGTTTGCATAGGATTGAAGTGATTAGATCTTGTATTGAACTCGACATTGATCCACTTGACATTCAAATTGGCATTTTCTCCACACGGATTGTACACAGTCAACATCTATACAGATAAGTTTGAACGCTATCCATCGCAAGAAAAAGGCATGACAGTGGATACAGAGGTTCATGCAATTCCAAAAATATAATCTTGACATTGAACTCCATGGTCACTATTAGCAGAGGCCTGAAGAAAGAAAACTCTCACGCACGTTTGTAGAGAGATAGGCAGATTCGAACTCACGACCTGCAAAATACAAGGCAGGAGGCCCACCACTCTGCCACAGCATTGGTTTATTCAAGATTTGACCATTTTAAATTAAATATTCCCCCCTCGAACGTGCGTGAGGGATAGGTAGATCGGAAAGGGAAGGCTATTTGGTTGGGTGATCTCTATCCCCGTCATACTAATGCCCATCATTATAATTTGGTGCCATGCAAGTTGTAAGTACGAATTCGGTACTTTATATTGAATAGTCAAATTATTAGTCATCTTGTTGATGCATAGGGAGTGTCTTTATCTTAATATTTTGGTTATTGTAAGGCATGTCAAGTCATTAAGGTCAAATGTATATTATTTTATATATTCCTTTGTGTCATTAAATGGTCACGTGTATGTTTTTTTTTAGTTAAAGTTTGGTGGAGTTATGATTTTTTTAGTCCATTGTGTTTTGTCGAGTCTCTCTATTGTCATTTAGAGTAAATTTCCTTTTGTATGATTAAAGGTGATGATAATTGTGATAGGTCGGTCAAAAGTGTTAATTATATTGACTTTATCATGTTATTTTTTGAGTCTTGTAAACGTTGGTCATAATGTCATAGTAAAGAGTTATAGTTAGATTCAAAAATTTTGAAAAATAAAATAAAAAATTACCTTACGGACGCATTTTCGACATTACCCGACATCCGGAAAATAAATGATTTCACATTGTGGGGGGAATAATAAACAATGTGGGAATCCTTGAGCTTCGTATCCAAATCTGGTTGAGTTAGCAGCGTCATTCATTAGAGGATGGAGGCAAACAGAGGCAGGAGGATAATCATCATCCTCGAGTTTGTTACTACCTGAGAGGCCAAAAATTGCTTTAGTGACACCTTTTGTTGTGTGTGCTAAATAAGAACAGATAAGCATCCATTTTCCTGTGTAGTTTAGTGTTTTTGTTTCCCTTGTGATGTTGATGATGTGGAGATTTGTACCATTGATATTATAACAGGGAATGTTCTTGATTAGATTGACTTGATGGTTGATGTGAATTGGTTGAACAATCCCAATTCATGTATTCACCTAAATAGGATCAGTCCCTCTTCCTGGATGATGTAGTTCCCATAGTCAATGTTGAGGATCGAGACCATTTGTAGGCTATAGAGTGGCATGTTGGTTGGTTGAAGATGGTGTTTTCCCTATGTTCGTACTAAGGGGGGAATGTTAGGAATTTTAGTGTTCACTTATTTACATTTGGTAAATAGTTGGGATGGTTATTATTTGGTAAATTGTTTTTTTAAACGTATATATTCTTATAATAACAATATTACATGTATAGTAATTGATTTCCTACGTTATAGGAAACTCTACACCTATAAATTTGTATGTTACAGATGTTTGATATAGTAGAATTATTATTTTGTTTCTAGTGTTCATTCTGAACCAAACTCTAGAAGATTGACATGGTATGAACCAGATAAAAAAAATTATTACCAAAAGCTTTGTTGGCGAGAAAATTTTTCGGGTGGACAAACTTATGGATTTCTTGCAAATGTTCTCTACTTAACCGGTGCAGCTGCCATATGTGCATGCGCATGAAAAGGTGGATTTTTGTGGCGGCCTTTTGATCAGGGATCCAACAAGGGCTCTCCATTGACCCTGTGGCAAAGCTAGTAATCTCTTGCTAGAGAAGACTTTGTCTGAAAGCGGGGAAGGGAGTGAGAAAAGAGATTGGAGAACTAATGTTGGAGGTAGATAATCAAATTCCTGCACACACACTAGTTAGAAACTTCAACACATGCATTAATGAGAAGAAACAACTCTGTAAATAACAATAAGACCAAATAGAATTTATCGATCACAAAGTATCAAGAAACCCCTTAGTCAAAGAAAGCTGGAAACTCCTTGTATTGATTGCTCAAACCAAAGTTGTACATAGTGGAGAAATAGAGGAAATTTGAGAATGAGGGGAATGGAAGAATTTGGCTATCTCCTTTGTTCTCTCAAGGTACAATATACTCTTGAGTTTACAAGATCAATCACCAACCCTTTGAAATAGGAATGGCGTTACAATTTATAGAATGAGAGGTGACTTATCGTCTTCCTCATGACCTTTCAAATACCTTAATATGACTTAAGACTGTTCATATTCCACTTTAAATATTTAAGTCCCTTTTATAATAGCAAGGGGACTTAAATTACATTATATTTCTAAAGTCATTTAAGTCATATTAAAAAGTGCAACCCTCAACGCAAAAATATAACATTGAAGAGAGAGAGTTTCATATGAGGAGTGAAGAGAGAGAGAGAGAGAGATAGAAGAGGAAGAAGAAGAAGAAGAAGAATTATGCCAAAGGATGAGTTGCTACAGTGGACTTGGCTAAATTCTCTGATTGTTCTCCACTTCGTAATCTTGAGAATGCTTCTGACCCATCCACTTTCGCTTCATATCTCCCTTATAAAAATCAACTTACTATTTTTAGTAAGTATGAGAAATCAAGTCCCCGATCTTCAATTGGATGTTGCGGCTCAGTTTTCCTCTTTCTCCCTGTGTTCCTCGTTCCTTCTAGATCAACTTTCTATTTTTAGTAGGTGCTCGAGGGTCCACTTACTATTATTAGTAAGTGTCAAAAATGTCTGTTCTGGTGGATTCTCAGCTGTAGTGCACCTCCAATGTTTTTGTCTTCTTCGCAGGTTCTTCTATCAATGACTTTCCCAAAATAGCAGTTCCTATGTAGTAGACCTGCTATTTTTAGAAATTTTACCTCTGGGAGTCAGATTGACGTGGAATAATTTTTTTGATATGGTTTTTTTCCCAATATCCTCCCTCTGAAATTTTGGGCCCACCCACTTAATAGTCCAGGAGATTTTAAAGTTTTAATTTTTGGACTTGGCAGTGCTTCTAGGTACGGCAGCTATTAATGGACCTCAAAATTACAGGTCTACTTTTCTCCTCTGTTTGCAAATAAAATTATATTTTTGATGTGGGTTTTTTCTTTTGGTG
This sequence comes from Taxus chinensis, assembly GCA_019776745.2. NCBI lineage: Eukaryota > Viridiplantae > Streptophyta > Pinopsida > Cupressales > Taxaceae > Taxus > Taxus chinensis. The sequence goes on from CM034151.1 coordinate 822,690,837, forward strand.
CTTCACGTGCGATCTTACTTCGATCCGATAACCGGTTTGACGGGAAATCCCACTTCTTTCTTCGTTGAGCCAGAAAGGAGATTTCTTCGTTGTGGATGCTCTGTTGCACGTGGGGGGAGTTTGAAGATGTATTCTTGATGGCCTTGGGTAGAGGAATGAGAAGAAAAATATATCTTGTTTTTTCATGCCTCCGTTTGGGAGATTTCTTCAACTTCTCATTTCATGGCTATGGATTTTTCTCTATTTTCTCCTTCTGTGCTTCGTGCTTCTCCTTCTATGTTTGATGAGGATTCCTTATGGGGCTTGAATATTTCTATGTGTTAATTATTGGAGACTTTATGTTGCCATGTCGGAGTTGGTTCGGAGAAACAATGGTGGACTGGGTGTCTGGAAAAACATGCATGGAGCCATGGCAAGGTATGAAGCTGTGAAGGAGAAATGAGGGGAAAGAAATAGCTAAGTGCAAGATTTGGATACTCAAAACTTGCAGATGGAGGGGATCGGCACATTTTTATGTCCCTAATGTCCCTGACCTCAAGGATGTGAGGGACATCAATTTCCATGGTGGTCAAGGCGATGCCATGTGTCCTCGATCCGACGGCAGGGAATTTGCTTGAAAAATGCACAAGGAGGCTGAAACTCGGTCACGTGGGTGTCCAAATGACTCCGCATGGGGGCTGGGAACATTTTTCAAGGTTTTATGTCCTCCACCTCGGGTGCATAAGGGGCATAAAATTCCACGTTGGTCAAGGAGCCGACACGTGGCGCCTGATCTAACAGTAGGGAATGGATGCTCCAAAAATGCACCTGGGGGCTGAAAATTGGTCACGTTGGTGTCCAAATGACTCCCCATAGGGACTGGACACATTTTTCAAGGTCTAATGTCCCCCACATAGGTGCATAAGGGACATAAAATTCCACGGTGGTCCTGGAGCTGACACATGGCACCCGATCCGACGGTAGGGAATGCATGCTCCAAATAAGCACTTGGGGGCTGAACTGTCGAGTCTGGAGGTCATATGAGGGTCCAAGAGGTCATATGAGGGCTGAGAGGGATTCAAGAGGGCTGGGAACACTTTTCTAACCTTGATTTCCCTGACCTTGGGGGACGTGAGGCACACAAAATCCCACAGGCTCTTGGTGCTGACACGTGTCCTCCCAAAAAAATGGCTAAGTCTTGAACTTGTAACAGTGATAACTTAAGCTCCTGGTGGAATTTTTTGGAAAAAAATTATATGATCCTAACTTGAAATGACCTTATGAATCCAATGGTGGGGGTATCATGTCTTTTTTATTCCATTTGATCCCTAAAAAATCAGATTTTTGATTTTGTACTCCACCTATGCCTGAGAAAAATTGTCTACAGACTTGATGCACCAACGTGTTGTGAAAAATATTATTTCACCATACATTATAGGCATGTTGTAATAATATTTCTGGATATATTTTTTTTTATCCTAACTCCATCCGGAGCTCCCAGAATCTTCTTCTAAAGCCCAGCAGCTGTTTTAGGCATGTGTACACGCCTAGGCTTGTGAACCCTATTTTTTACTCAAACTACTCTAAGTCTTGCAAAACTTCCCCAAACCTTCAAAAATCATTTCCATTATGTTTTAAGGTCTTCATTTCATCTCCGTGTTGAATTTTTCCCTTCCATTCCACTCTAAGGAGTTGAATCCAGTCATGGGAAGGCTAGCGATAGCCCTTCCCGTGACTCCCTAAAATTTGCATTTTCAATGAAATCCTAAAATCACCTAGGGGGAATGAATGGGATTTCCTAAATCACCTAGGGGTTGTTATAACATTGGTTGGGAGGTCATTTGGACTAACTAAGATAGAGCCGGGGTTGCCTAGGAATGATAAAACTTGAAAAATTTGACACTAGGGTATAGTTGTCGTGCTCAGAAATTATCAATTTCCATGTTGCACATTTGCACAACAACAAGCTTCTAGGTCACGACATCAAGAATTGTAAATCCCTTATAATTTCAATCCAAAAATTCACATGATGATGACCTTCTTATTAAAGTAGACCATCTTGATCCATCGCCGACTCGAGAATAATCTACGTCTGAATGCCTCGACAACATCAAATCAAACATTCAAAGAACAAGGGGACAAGCCTAAATTCGACACTAAAAATCCCATGCTGGACATTTTCTCATCACTTACCACCAAATTTTCTTTCTTCTAAATCGACGTAGTTCGTATAACTACACGTGCCCAAAATTAAGACCCAAAAATACAAGACAAATGGAAAATCCAAATTTTCTATACCTAGAGAAGCTTAAGAGTCTCCTTCACTATCAACCCTCAAGGCTAAGGTGTCTATTCTTGGCTTGAATCAAACAAAACCTACCAAAACAATCTAAAACGCCATCCTAAAACAACTTCACTAGACACCGATGAAGATGTCATTGTATGAGCTCATCCAAAAATCCCCACAACATCGATAAGAAATGTTCGAGGAATTACAATCCATTTGTCTCTTCAGACGAACAAAAACCACTAGTTTCTTTCATCTACCCCTTAAAAACAATCACATCAATCAAATGGACTATGTAGAAATCCCTATGTCCCAGTCAGATGATCAAGATCTAAATATTTATCGCATCTTAGATCAACCAAACTTGCATCAAACGAGTCATGATTGAAAATGTTATAAGTATAAAAAATCATCTCCACCCATGCCTTTAAAATACTTCTATTATCGCATAATGTGGTGTTCCACTCACCTACTATCCTACATGATTTTAATGACACCATTGACCTTATACTTGGAACAATGTTTTGGTCCAACCCATACAGTTCGGTAATCACACTATTCCTGAACTCTTCTACCTAGTAAAAGGGAAATTCTAATATAATATCCTACTTGGACATCCTTGGATTCAGTAGATGTGTTGCATCCTCTCCACCTTACATAAATTCTTAAAATATGAGAATAAATGGAAACTTCATGTTATTATGGATGATCTTAATCCAATCAAAACCTGTAACAGGACTTAATGACCGAATGATGTATTGACACCCCTCAAGTGTATCGCCTCCTCCAGAAAGGCATTTATGAGCACTTCCCTACTGGCATCCAAACTCCCCTAAATTTAGTCCTTCAAATCATAGTTCCAATAGCTATCACTAGGTGAATACCAATTGTTAGCACTAAATATAAAAGGAATGATAACCAGATCATACCAAGCCAAGAACTCGGATGCTAATCAAACACCACGATCAATAAGATAAAAGTAATTCATGAGAATAACTTTAATAAAACCTTTGCAAAAAAAATGAGAAGAAATATCATATATTATTATGGAACTCAATGAAATACAATGAGAATGGGCCTTGCTTATATAGACAAGGAATAACAATCTAAGAACCAGTCAAGGTCGTAGATCAAGCCATAAATCAAGGAAAGAACTAGTCATCAAAGAACTAGTCAAGACCATAGATTTAGGAAATATCTAGTCATCAAGGATCTAGTCAATGCCATAGATCAAGGAAAGAACTAGTCAATACCATAGATCAATGAAATAATTATACCTTACAACTAGATAATATCTCCTAATATCTAAATAAAATAAAATAAATATCCACACACATAAGTGGGTGAGGATGAATACAATAAAGGTAAATAAAGTACATAGGTGAACATGAGCTAAGTTAAATACCTACTCTAAGACCCCCTCTCAAGTGAAGCTAGGGGCCCAAAATAAAAGTGGTATATCCATAGTATGAGTCCTGACAACTAGGCCTAATGAGGTACTCATGTATAATATATCCATGAAGAAATCTCAAACCAAAAGAAGGAAATAATCTTGCTAAAAGGAAAGAGAAAGAAGAAGAAAGAAGATGTTCTCATGAACACCCCCAAGAACAACTTCCAAAACCCCAAGCATGCCATGCAACTCAAGGTAGTGAGGTGATGTAAAAGCCTTCGTAAATATTTCTGCAACATGTTGTTGAGTCGGAATGTACTCTAAGAAAAGAACTTCATCCTGAATGTGTTGACGAATGAAGTGGATGTGTATCTTAATATGCTTGGTCTGTTGGTGCTAAAATGGGTTGTGATAAATGTCAATTGTTCTTTGGTTATCACACAAAAGTACAGTCGGTGAATCCTATGGGAATCCAAACTTTATCAATAACTTTCGAATCCAAAGAATATGTTGACTCATTTTAACTGTTGCCCTGTAATGTGCCTCTGAAGATGAAAGTGCAATAGCATGTTTCTTTTTGCATGCCCAAGAAACTAGAGAATAACCAAGACAAAATAGATAGCTAGAAGTCAAACACTTGTCATCAATAGAACCTATCCAATCTGAATCTGTATATCCAACCAACTTGAGTAGAACCCCTAGTGTAGTGTAGGCCAAAGTGGGAAGTGCCCTGCAAATAGCGCAAAATCCTTTTAGCGGTCTGTCAGTGACTACTATGAGGAGAATGTTCAAATCGAGATACAAGCCTTACTACAAATTAAATATCAGGGTGAGTATGGGTCAAGTATATGAGACTTCCAACCAAGTTCCTATACAAAGTAGGATCACAAAGTGGAGTGGTACATGTGGAAGTAAGAGTAATCCCATACTGAAAAGGAGATGGACTTGGCTTGCAATCAACCATATCAAAGAACCAAAGAAGATCATGGGTGTAATTTTGCTGACTCAGATGAATCCCTGAATCTGTCTGAGAAATCTGTAAACCAAGAAAATAATACAATAACCCAAGATTTGTCATGTCAAACTGTGTAGAAAGAGCCCTCTGAATATTATGAATGTGGGAAGAAGAGCTTCCAGTAATTAACAGATCATCAACATACAAGATAAGTATCACAATATCCTCACCAACATGCTGGAGATACACTGTATGATCAGAGTGGAAATGAACAAAACAAGTAGATAGAAGAAAAGAATCCATCTTCTCATACCAAGCCTGAGGGGATTGTTTGAGACCATAGAGAGACCTTTGGAATCTACAAACAAGAGAATAATCCTGAACAAATCCAACCAGTTTCTCCATGTATCTTTCCTCTTGTAAATATCCATGTAAAAAGGCACTCTTCATGTCCATCTAGTATACGGGCCACCCCTGTGATGCAACAATAGCAAGTACAAGGTGTACAGAATCCATCTTGGTAACGGTTGCAAAAGTCTCAGAGTAATCAATACCTTCAACTTGTGAAAAAACCTTTACAACAAGATGAGCCTTATACTTGTCAATGGACCCATCAGCTGCGTATTTTGTTCGTTATACCCACTTACACCTAACCATCTTTCTTCCTTTAGGAAGAGATACCAAATCCCAAGTATGAGTCTTCATCAAAGAAGAATAATCAGCTGTCATTGCATCATCCCACTCTTGTATCCCATGAGCTTGTGAAAAATATTATGTATCCTCAGAAACTGCTTGACACAAAAGTCAAGAACCTGTAGAATGTGTTTGATGATTCCTTGTGGGTGGAAGATCCTATATGAAAGGTGTTGCCTCAAAAATTGTAGTACGATCCCACTTAGGCATCGTGATAATATCATTGGGAATAGGATCCTCAACGACATATATATCCTTCTCATTAACCTCTTGTTATCCAAAATAAGCCCCTTGCTTATTTTTGACTAAATTTCCTTCATTCCTTCCTTGTGCCTCAGTTGAATTTTTCCACTTTTCAGTCACTCAAAATTACCTGGAAATGGCTTCATCAAATAGAGAATTTTCTCACCTTTCCAGAAAGGTAAAATTTTCCTTCTAACTCCTTGTATTTTGCAAGTTATGGCTCGGCGGAGTTTTTGAGGGAAATTTTTCTTGGGAAGGTCCACAACTAATATGAATGTGCCATGTGGTGGTGGAATGGCGGTTCAGCGGGGGTAAGTTGAAAAAAACACCAAGGAGAGATGGGGCGCAAAGGAAAAAATTTTCCCGCGGGCCCGCAGAGGAAAAGAAATGGCTTAAGGTGCCACCGCGCCGAGCAAGGAGAATATGACACGTGTCCAATCAGAGGTGGAAGTTGGAGGAGTGGAGTAAATTTTGGCTTTTTTCCAAAGTAGTAAATGGTGCAAAGGAAAAAATTGGTCCGCAGGCCCGCCAAGGACGAAACGGAAATTTGGGTTAAATCCCCACTGACTAATGGGAGGATGACACGTGTCTTGTTCCCGGTGGAGGTCGAGGGCGTGGGGAGAATTTGGAAATTTTTCCAAAGTGGTTAGCAGCTTCAAAAGCAAAATTTAGAGCACGTACCCCCAACGAATAGGAGGATGACACGTGTCCCAAAGCGGTGGGGCACGGAGGAATTTTGGAATTTTTTCCAAAATTAAAAAAAGTGTAAATTGGCCATTTATACTCGTGGCCGAATCAGAAAGTGCCACGTGGCAGTGGAGTAGTGGGGCATGGAGCTTTTTGGGGAATTTTTCCCAAATTCAAAAAAGGGGAAAAATTTTAGGTTTCGGCTCGTCGACCCGATTTTTGCCCCAGTTTTTGCCTTAAATCTTCAGAGGGGCATATCTTTCGATCCAGAGCTTTGTTTTTCTCGATTTTGGTGTCATTAGAAAGATATTGAAGTCCTCTATATGATGGAATCTTCAATTTTGTTTTTTGGTGGATTTTAGTGAGATAAAAAATGAAGAAAAACCTTTGGCATGGGGAAAAGAGTAGAACTGACATTCAACCACCATTTTTAATGTAGTATGGCTTCCATTCTTCTCCAGCATGGTCAAAAATCTTGGGGAATGAACTTTTAAGGGTACCCATGCTATTTTGATGGATTTGGTCAATGGTTGAATCATTCATTTCAATTTTCCCCGTGCATTTCTCCTTCCTAAACTCGGGTTTTCATTGTTAAAAGCCAGTTTTGGCTCATTTGTAAAGGGTTGGATGTTTTTTATGTTCTGCAGGCTCCCTCCTTCACCCTGACAAGTGAATTTGTGGAATATTAAACCTTTTTAGGACTGTAACACATTTTTCTACCTCCTTGCTGTTGTAATGCACTGTATTTAAAAATGGAAATGACAATGCAAGCTCTGTGAATGAATTTTCAATCCTTTCTTGTGTTGTTTGCTCTATCATAATCCTTCATTACAATTTTAGCAATTTGTGCATGATTTGTGTTGCATTTTTTATAATCTGTGTCAATCTATAGAAATAGATGTTCACCACTCCTTTGGTGTATCACCTTGTCAGTTTAGTTTTATCTTCTTTTCTTTCTATCCTTGTCTCCTTGGAAGAATTAGAGTAGAATTTTGAGTTAAACCTCTGCAAATTTCATGCATACATCTGATCAGAGGAGTAGAGGAACCATCCTTTAATCTGGAGATTTTTTTCCCATTTTTGCAAGTCCCACACTTGGGGAAAAAATTCCATGTTGTGCAATCACACTAAATGACCCAATTCTCACTTGTAGATCTGAAGGTCATTTAGGGGGTGCTGCTAATTTGCACTAACAATTTTGGCATGCCCAGTGGGACCTTAGAGGTCTTCATCTTCATTACAACAAAGTTTATGTGCATTTTTTGTAAGTTCCTTGCTTAAAAGGAACCCTGATTTGCACATCTGGCAACTCCAAAGGGATAAAATCAACTGGTTTCAGCAGTCCAAGTCTGAAGATTCATGAGAAGGATCTAAACAAGGTCAAGGGATAGAGAAGAGGGATTGTCTGAGTATCTACAGTTATCCCTAGGAAGAAGAGAGAGGGGAAGAAGAATTCAAAGGTCTCCATCTCCACCAAACAAAACTCTATCAACTCCTCCACCTGGTAGACCTTTCACCCAATCAACAAGGGTTCTCAGGCCAATCAGAATGGCACAACACAACCCTTATGTCAACTTCACTTGCAGCAGCCCACTTGCTCTCAATGCACAAAACCCAGTTCCAGTTGCAGCATTGAAGAACATCCCATACTTTACTGGGGAAAATCATACCACTCCTGGTGATCATGTCAAAGACATTGCTAATGTTTGTGAAATCCATGAGATTGTTGAGATGTAAATTACTGTCAAATTATTGGTATCTTCATTCAAAGGGAAAGCCTTGCAATGGTTCAGGAGCCTTGGGGCAGGCTCTATCCAAAATTGGAACTAGTTGTGCATAGCTCTCCATGATCAGTTTGGAGAAAAGGGAGATAATTTGTCTCTATTGGAACAACTGACAACTATCAAGAGAGCTCCCAATGAGTAGCTAACAGACTTCAATTTCAGATTTCAAAGGACCTGGGATAGAATCCCAGTGACAGTAAGGCCAATAGTTGAAGGTGCTTTCTTATACTATCTCAAAGCTTTAAATTCTGATATTTCTATGTTAATCCAATCCATGGGAGGTGCAAATATACCTGCAGCTTATAACATCACCATTAGGGCTGAGAATTGTTTGATCCAAGCTGGTAAACTGGCGCCTAGGCCTCTCATGCCCTTATATTCAAACTTGGAAAACCCAAGTACTAGTAAAGCACCTACTTTAGCTCCTATTCCCACTCCTAGAAATCAGAGTTCAAATGAAACTTCTACTTCATCCTCTAGTGCCTCAAATGAACTTCAAGAAGTCATGAAACAATTACAAAATTTAGGCAATGAGCTGGTTACACTCAAGAGGTAGTAAGCTAAAAGTTTTAGACCTTCTTATCAGTCTCAAACTCAGCCTAATAGGAAACCATATCAGCCTAATAGGCCACCCAATCTAGCTGCAAATCAAAATCAAGTAAGGCCTCCTGCCAACAGACCACTTTTCTCCCTATAACCCCAATGTTGCATCTACCTCTAAAGCCTTAGTGCCAGTGCAAAATAATATAGCTCAAGAGTATGATTGGTGTTTCCCATGCAATGAACCTCACAACCAGTCTATGTGCTTCAATGGTGCTTTGAACCAAGCTTTGATGGTGACAAAATTGGCGTAGAGAGTGAGGTGAGTCAAGAAACAAACCAACAACAAGGAACATCTCAGCAAAATACAACTCCAAATGAGACTACACTTGTGAATTGGCAGGCTGAAGATTTTTGTGGTATGAATCAAACAATTTCTCAGAATGTAGCAACTAACACACGGTCAAAGAAGAGGAATATTGGTGAAGGGAAGTCATTAGCTCCAGGTGATCCACAACCTTCCATCACTCCACAAAGTGTTGGAAAGCAAAATGCAGTTCCAAATGTGCAAGGACAACCCAAGCCACCTTCTAGACCAGCTCAAATGCCAAATGTTGCAGCCCATGTACAAGAAAAGAATGTGTAGGCTAAGGGGTAGCAAAGAGATGTTTCATCCCCATTTAACATCATTGAACAAATGAAGAAGACAAATGTGAATATATCTATGTGGGAATCACTATCCATCCCAGGCCAAAGGGATCTACTACAAGCTGCCATGAAGAATTGGTCAACTTCAAATCAGTAAGCTCATATGTAAGAGAAGGTACTCACAAATGCTGCTCAGCCTGAGGGGAAATATTAGAGGACAACAAGGTAAATTTTTGAAGCCCCCTCCATTCTATGTTTCATTGATCATTGGGGATAAACTAGTACACAATTGTATGATTGATTCTGGGGCAAGTAGTTCTGTGATGCCCAAGCAAATAGCTGATCAGTTGGGCCTCCAATATGAAGTCATATCCAAAGGGGTGGTGCAAATGGATGGGACAATAGTAACAATAGTTGGGGTAATTAAATATTTGAGCCTCACTTTGCATGCATGCCCCAATGTCACTATTTTGCAAGATGTGTCAGTGATAGATTTACCACCACTTTTTGCCCTATGTTTGTCAAGGGATTTCACAGCTAGAATTGGAGGCTATTTATCTAATGATTGGTCACACATGTTGTTTCAGACCAGATATGGAACTAAGGCCACAATCAGGTCTGAACCTATTGCAAACTTTCACATTGAGCCTCATACTCCAAGCCCAATAAATGCCAACTGTTTAGCATTTGATCAAGAGGATTATCCAGGCACAAATGAAGTTGACACCAAATATGGAAGCATCCCAGATTTGACTCTTGATTAATGGGAAAGCAAGGTACATGCTTTTGATCCCTACAAGGAAATAGAGGAATTTGAACTAGGATTTTATTACATGCATGAAGAAAATCAGCCTATTCCTAGCATCACCAAGCCAAACCATAAAGATGACAATGAGATATGGTAGTTGTTCTTTGATGGATCAAGAAGTAGACAAGGTGTAGGGGGGAGCTATGCTTCTTTCACCTCAAGGCATTAAGTATTATTCAACTTTTAGATTTCAGTTTGCATGTTCTAACAACACTACTGAATATGAAGCTTTGATACATGGATTGCATTGGTCAAGAAAGAGAGGTATCAAACACTTACAAGTCTTTGGTGACAGTGAGTTGATTATTAATCAAGTTAAAGGACAACATGCTGCCAAAAATGACCTGCTCAAGAGTTATAAGAATAGGGTGTGGGACCTCATTGAGGAGTTTGAAGGCTTTGGCATCAACTCCATCCATAGGAAAGAAAACCAAGCTGTTGATAGGCTTGCAGTAGTTGGAGTAGCCTTTGATGTTGTGGAGAGTATCAATGAAGATAAAGTGCAGCCAAACATTCATGTGATTGTAAGGCCATCAGTGCCAGACAATAATGTAAGTTGGCAAGTGTTCAAAAGTTACCAACAAATCATCAATTTCTTGCAACAAGAAGCTGAGTTCTCAGCCAAAAATCAGGAAAAGTTAGAACAACAGTATGGTGATCAAGTGGTACAGCTGAGAACTAACAAACTACCAAAAGGACTTGTCACTTTGGAGTCCATCTTTAATCCTAATGATCAATTTAGGAAGGAGAAAGAAAACATCCAATTCAAGGGAGAAGATTCAGCGCCCATCTCGGTGGGAGAAGGAAAATCACTTCAAATTGGTAAAGTGGCAATCAAGCAAGAAAGGTATGAGTTCATACAAATTTTCTGAGAGTTCCCGAATATATTTTCTTGGAGCTATGAAGACTTGAGAGGTTTCAATCCCAAGCTAGCTCAACACATAATTGAATTAGATCCAAGTGCTAAACCCATCAAGCAAAAACAAAGACCGGTCAATCCACACATGGAGCCTCTCATGAAGAAGGAATTGAATAAGTTAATAGAGGCAAGTATCATATTTCCCATCAAGCATTCACTATAGGTTGTAAACTTGGTTCCAGTTAGAAAGAAGAGTGGAGAAATCAGATTATGTGTAGACTTTAGAGATTTGAATAGAGCATCCCTCAAGGATCATTTACCCACTTCCTTCTATGGAGCAGATTTTGTAAGTTGTTGCTGGCTCTGAGAGGTTTTTATTTCTATATGGTTATTCATGGTATAATCAGATCATGGTAAAGGAGGATGATCAGTTCAAAACAACCTTCACCACCAAATGGGGAACCTATGCATATAGGAAAATGCCATTTGGGTTGTCTAACGCCAGAGCTACCTTCTAAAGGGAAATGGATATGGCATTCAAGGGATTGATCAAAAAAATAGTGTTGATATACCTAGATGATATTACTGTATTTTCTAAAAGTGCAGCAGATCATCTCTTTCATTTGAGACAAGTATTCCAAAGATGTAGAAGATTTGGGGTTTCCTTGAATCCCAAAAAATGTATTTTCCTAGCTCATGAGGGAAAGCTCCTAGGCCACATTATTTCCAAAGAGGGATTAGTAATTTATCCAGAGAGGGTTGAAGCAATAAAATCACTACCATTACTGAGTCACAAGAAGGCCCTTAAAAGTTTCTTGGGAAGAATCAATTTTGTTCGAAGATTTGTTACATACTTTGTAGCCCTTGTCAAGCCAATAACTATGATGTTGAAGAAAAGTATGGTTTTCAAATGGACAGTTGAAGGTAAGGAAAATTTTGAGGCCAATCAAAGAGGCTATCTCACAAGCTCCAACTCTCATTAACCTAGATTTCTCTAAATATTTTATCCTTTATGCATTTGGCGGTGATGATACAATTTCAGCAATTTTATTACAGCTTAACAAAGAAAATGTAGAGTAGAAAATTTCCTTCTTTAGCCAAAGATTGGAGGTCTATGAGGTGAGGTATTCCTTCATTGAAAATCATGTTCTCTCAGTGATTAGGATTTTGAAGAAATTTAAGCATCTAGTTTCAAACAACAAGGTTTAGCTACTGTAAAGATGCATCATTTGGGACAACAAAGCCTATCCTGCAAAGCACTTAGGGAAATGTAAAAGTAAGCTACAAAAAAACAATGTGCACAAGCACTATGGAAGAGATGAAAATATAAGCTAATATGTACAAGGTGAGGAGTTTCCCTTCTAGTAGCAATGCTCTTAGATGCAATTCCATGGAACAAGGAATGGGATGCATGTTGTTTTACCATCCAATGTAGTCAATTAGAAGGCATTGTTGTTCTTAAGATTTTGTGACCATGGTAGGGGCTCACTCCAAATGGCTAGATCAAGACATAATGAATTCCTTACCTAGCTTTGTTGGGTCTACATCCCATTTCAACACTAAAACTCCAACTTGAGAAGACACTTCTAGCCTTAGGCTATTCCATATCAAAGGTTCTCTTGATCAAGGTGTCTTGGTCCTTCTCCATTGATTTGAGCTGCAGTGCTCTCTGAGATTCTTGGATTTCAAATCAATTCTACATATCTAACCTCTATGAAGAGTTCCAAACTCCAACAATTCCATTTTGCTTCATGAGTTCCAACGTTGGCAACTGAAGTCACATAGGCAAGGTGTTTAGTGATGGAGATTTATGCGTGGATCAAGAGGTGCAAAAATCGGTGCATTCTTCACAGGAAAGGAATCATATCATCCCATAAGGATGATTTAATTTTAGTGTGCCAAGTCCTCTGATTTTCATCAAGAGTCCTCTTGATGATATTTAATAGGTTATTCTTGGTAGACTCAGCTTGGCCATTACCTTGAGGGTAATAATTTGATGAAGTGCTCAGATAGATCCCATTCTTAACATCCCATTTAGTTACCTTTGATCCTATGAATTCCAATGCATTATATGATATTATAGTGGCAGGTATACCAAATCTAGTTCCTATCCCCTCATAGAAGTCTAGAATGCTAGATTCATTTTCCTCTTTTAGTGCCACCGCCTCAGTCCATTTGGTGAAGTAGTCTGTTGTTGTTAGAATCCACTTGTGTTCTTGGCTTGAGTTTGGGTTAATGAATCCAATGAATTTCTAACCCCATTGCATGAATGGCTGGTCAACTGAAATTGGGTGCAATGGAAGGGCTGCTAATCTTTCCTTACCTGTGAAAAATGCACAATTTTTACACCTCTTGAGATCCACACATAACAATCACTAAACACCTTGGGCCAATAATAGTCAGCCTTCATAATCTTAAGGGCACAAGTGGATTCTAACAACAACAGATCTACCATGGAACTCTTCTAACATTCTATTAATTTGATTTGTCTCAATGCATCTCAACAACACTCCATTGATATCCTTTTTGAAAAAGACACCATCAACAAGTGCATATGAAATAGCCTGCACTCTGAAGTTTCTTCTCTTAGTTTTGTTCATCTTTGGAGGGAATAGGCCTGTTTGTAAGAAGTGCATTATGTCTTGGGTCCAACAAGGAGTGAGAGTACCACCATTCTCTTCTTGAACATCTCTTTGTTCTTGGTTGTCTTGCAACGCCAAAACAACATCCTTCTCATTGCTTGCTTCAATTGATTTGATCAAGACCAGCTGCTCACACAATCCCTTTCCTTAGACCATCTTGGTGAATTTGATCTCAATGTCATATTGCCATTACACGAGTAATCCACCCTGCACATTTTTCATTTAGGTCTTTGTTGAGGAGGAAGTCCTTAACTCCCACATGAGTAACTACATGTTCTGGATCAAGTGATATTCTACTCTCACAATATTATTTCTAGAAATTTTCTAATGAGTTGAGAATACTAAGTAGTTAAGTTAATGACTCCATTGCCCAATGGATTGCTTCAAGCAGCTGGTCACTTCATCCAACAGGTAGATGATCCCTCTGAGTCACCAAATTGTTATCCAAAATAATCCCCTGCTTATTTTGGCTAACTTTCCTTCATCCTTCTTTCTTTTGTGCCTCAGTCAAATTTTTTCACTTTTTAGGCACTCAAAATTATCTGGAAATGGCTTCATTAGATAGATAATTTTCTCACCTTTCCAGAAAGGTAAAATTTTCCTTCTAACTCCTTTTATTTTGCAAGTTATGGCTTGGCGGAGTTTTTGAGGGAAATTCTCCCTAGGAAGGCGTGCAACCAATGGGAATGTGCCATGTGGCAGTGGAATGGCGGGTTAGCAGAGGTAAGTTTGAAAAAATCATCAAGGAGTGGGTGAAACACAAAGGAAAATTTTTTCCCACGGGCCCGCTAAGGAGAAGGAAAAGAAATAGTTTGAACCTGTGGACGAATTGGAATGTGCCACGTGTCAACGGAGATCAGACCGGTGGGGGTAAGTTGAAAAAGTGGTCAAAAAAGGTACAAAGGAAAATTTTTGCTAGCGGGCCTATAGAGGAAAGAAAGTTGATTAAGGCCCGCACCAAATCAAAGTGTGCCACGTGTCCATGAAACTGGCGAGAGTCGGAGGGGTAGAGTAAAGTTTGGCTTTTTGCCAAAGTAGTAGAAGGCGCAAAGGAAAGAATTGGCACGTAGGCCTACCAAGGAGGAAATTAAAATTTTGGTTAAAACCCCATGAGTGAATAGGGTGGTGACATGTGTCCTGTTCTCGGTGAAGGCCGGTGGTGCGGGGAGAATTTGGCAATTTTTCCAAATTGGTCAGTGGTGTCAAAGGAAAAATTTGGAGCGCGTGCCTGCAGAAATTTTGGAAATTTTTCCAAAATTCAAAGAAGCGTAAAATAGTTATTTGAACCCATGGACCAATGGGAATGTGCCACATGGTAGTGGAGTAGTGGGGTGTGGAGATTTTTGAGGAATTTTTTCCAAATTCAAAAAAAGGGGAAAAATTTTAGGTTTCGACCCGCCGACCCGTTTTTTGCCCCAGTTTTCCCTAAATCTTCAAAGGGGCATATATTTCGATCCAAAGCTCAATTTTTCTCAATTTTAGTGTCATTGGAAAGCTATTGAAGTCCTCTACATGATGGAATT
Source organism: Taxus chinensis (assembly GCA_019776745.2). Classification (NCBI taxonomy): domain Eukaryota; kingdom Viridiplantae; phylum Streptophyta; class Pinopsida; order Cupressales; family Taxaceae; genus Taxus; species Taxus chinensis. Next base: position 822,705,878 of record CM034151.1, read on the forward strand.
TTCAATTTTGTTTTTTTGGTGGAGTTTAGTGAGAGAAAAATGAGAAAAACACCTTTGGCATGGGGAAAAGAGTATAACCGACATTTAACCACCATTTTTAATGCAGTATGGCTTCTATTCTTCTCTAGCATGGTCAAAAATCTTGGGGAATGAAATTTTAAGGGTACCCATACTATTTTATGGATTTGGTTATTGGTTGAATCATTCATTTCATTTTTCCCGTGTTTCTCCTTCCTGAACTCGGGTTTTCATTGTTAAAAGATAGATTTGGCTCATTTTGAAAAGGGTTGGATGTTATTTTATGTTCTACAGGCTCCCCCCTTCACCCTAGCAAGTGAATTTATGGAATATCAAATCTTTTTAGGACTATAACATGTTTTCTACTTCCTTTCTGTTATAATGCATAGTATTTAAAAATGGAAATGACAATGTAAGCTCTGTGAATGAATTTTCAATCCTTTCTTGTGTTGTTTGCTCTATCCTGATCCTTCATTACAATTTTGGCAATTTGTGCATGATTTTTGTTGCATTTTTCATAATATGTGTCAATCTACATAAATAGATGTTCACCACTCCTTTGGTGTATCACCTTGTCAGTTTAGTTATATCTTCTTTTCTTTCTCTCCTTCTCTCCTTGGTAGAATTAGAGTAGAATTTTGAGTTAAACCTCTAAAAATTTCATGCATACATCTAATCAGAGGAGTATAGGAACCAACCTTCATCTAGAGGGTTTTTTCCCATTTTTACAAGTCCCACACTTGGGAAAAAGATTCCATGTTGTGCAATCACACTAAATGACCCAATTCTCACTTGTAGATCTGAAGGTCATTTATGGGGTTCTGCTGATTTGCACTAACAGATCTCATGTCCTCACAATAGCCTACAAAGATCAAGTGTTTTCTCTTCTTATCAAATGATTTCATTTTATTCTTTGGCTCAAAGGCCCAAGCATGGCTCTCAAATACTCAAAAAAATGATACATCTGGCTTAGTGTTGGACCAAGCTTCCTCTAGAGTCAAATGCTCAAGTGCTCTATGTGGTTTGTGATTCTGAATGTAGTTAGCACAATTAACTGATTCTACCCAGTAAATAGGAGGTAACTCTCTAGAATGCATCATATAGTTAGCCATTTCCTTCAAAGTTCTATTCTTCCCTTCTACTAAGCTATTCTGTTGTGGAGTATGAGGAACATAATGTTGGTGAATAATGCCTTGATTTGCCAAAAATTTAGAAAACTCATTGTTGAAGTACTCCCCCCATTATCAATATGAAGGTTCTTCATGAAACTAGAAGATTGTTTCTTGACCAAAGCCTTAAATAATTTGAAGAGTGAAAACACATCACTTTTATACTTGAGAAAATAAACCCAAGTATGCTCGAGAAATTATCAATAAATTCAAGTGCATACTTAGCTCTATTGAAAGACGAGGTAGTTAAAACCATCAATTCGGTATGCATAAGCTCAAGTGGTGAAGAAACTCTCTTTGAAAAATTCTTATTAAATGGATCTTGGTGTTGTTTCCAAATACACAGCCATGAAAAACTACCTTAAGACAAGTAAATCTAGGAATACCATCAACCATACCATGATTTCTCAACTCCTTAAAATATCTGAATCTGCATGTCAAAGCTTACTCTTTGAATTTGCATGAGAAACCAATCCTGTCTCTATAGCGGAATTTTCATCAAAACCATAAAAGTGATATAGTCTAGAAATATGATCTACAATACTCTGAGTAACAAGTGAATAAGGCTCCAAAAATTATGTACTTCTACCCCATATGGTGTAAAAGTCACATTTTTCCCTTAACCAAAATGAAAATTTTGTAGTGATGGTAGGAATGTATAGTGCATCTTGGATACTACCACCACCAAGTTGTATATCACCTTTTCCTTTAATAGAAAGAAAGGAAGAATATCCAGCCTCAATTTTGGAAGTAAAACTCAAACCTAGAGAAACAAAAAAATCCTTGGAAGAAGTCATGTGATGAGAAGCACCAAAATCTATAACCCAATTGTTTGCATGTGGTGACTAAGATCTCCAAACAACATTAAGTGATTTACCATGTTGATTAGAAGGAGGTGGATTGGAGATAGAAATTTTGTATTTCTTGACTGCATCCTCTAAGCCTTACATTTTCTTTTAACACCCATGTTCTTTATGACCACTACCCCCACAAAAAGAGCATGAAAGGATATACTTGATCTTGGATTTAGAAGACTCCTTCAGTTTAGAGTTGTTTTCTTTGGGTTTAGGATCATTTTGAGATGGATAAGGGATGGATTTGGTTTTTTACTTTTTGGTTTTCCCTTGCCCTTAGGATTAGATACAACTAATTCCTTTTGAGAGGTGGAAGACTCAAGGTGAGACAATTTGGATTCTTCCCTAGTAAGTCTTTCACAAAATGTTTCTAAGTCAGGAATTTTAAATGTGTCAACTAAGGCATCCATGCTAGAGAAAAAGGTAGAAGAAAAAAATTGAAATGGTCATCTCAACTTAGATAGAATCAAGTAAACACACTCTTCATATTTCTTATCTCTTCCACTCCCCTTCAATTGTGCCAACAAATTCTTAAACTTGGTAAGATAGTCTATAATTGTTGAAAAATATTCAAGTTTAAGAGAGGTGATATCAATTTCAAGTTGGATGGCTCTCATATGATCCAACTTACTAAATAAATCTTCCAATTTATCCCATATTTTGAAAGGAGAGTCACATTTTTCCAAATTAAATAAAATACTATCACTTACATAAGTTCCTATCAAATCCATACATTCATCAAATTTGTACTGGTACTGAAATTTCTCATATTCTCTAGTGAGCACTGGTTGATCTGAATAAGTTAAAGCCCATAATCCTTTCCACTTAATTATTATTTCCATTCTTGTTTTCCATGTGTGATAATTATGTGTTGTTAATGGTTCAACATGATCTAATGCAAAAGTAGACACCATTCTAAAAAAATCACCAAAATAAATGTAAGAACAAAGCAATGCAACAAGAGCCTCTCCAGATTTTAGCACTTTATAATGAGTTATTATTACAATATGGCACTTTATAATCATCAAAATAAATATTTTCCAATGAAAATATCACGGAAAATCAAGCACTTTTGCAAAAAACGGCACTCAAATCCAAGTTTTCAATCAAAAGAAAGCTTTACAAGTTTATGCTCCGCTATTTATTTTATTTACCACTAAAACAAAATAAAATTATCTTTCCTTCACCACACAATTAAAATGAAAGGGGGGTGGAGTTAAGCACCTACTATTAGGAATCACAAGCTTTAAGCCCTCATACGACATACCATATGACCAAGGGCTAAGGACACACAAGACACTTCTCTTCCAATTTCTCCTTCTTATACAAGCCATATTTTTTCAGGCTTACCATTATCACTGTGTATGTGAAAGGATTTGATATTGGTAAATAAAAACAAGGCCCCCATAACTTATCTTTGGAATAATTTAGATTACCTCATGAGAAACAAGGTTTGGGCTTCATAATTCCTCCTACGGTCCTTCTGTCCCTGAGATCGATCTAGACCCTATCCAATCACCCATTGAGACACCTACAAAGATAGACAATGGCATTTCCATCCCCCTACTATTTTTTTTATTCGATACCATTTCCCTAGGGCCTCTCACTTACCAAGATAAGGATCAAACTAAAACCCCTCCTTTAATTTTCCCCAACATGATAGAAAAATATTCCCTTGCTATCAATGTTTTACACTACCAAGACAATGACTCCATCTTCACCTAAATGGGAGAAAAAGAGACACGCCTACACAAATATTTTCTCCCGACACCTCCACTCTTTTTAATGAATCCACCACCGATGTTAACTTTAGAACCCTCGAAACTCTGTGCATCATTAAAACTAGACAATATTTAACTCCTCGTGAGCAACAAGAATTCACTTCTTTTTTATCCAAACGAAGCCAAGCCTTTTCTTGGTCCTATAATGTCATGTTGGGTATCAATCCTAATACATTCATACAAAACATTGTCAAAATACCTAACACTAAAACTATGAAGAAATTTATCTTCAGAAAATGCATCCCCACGTAGCTATCTTATTTAAAGAAGAATTAGAGTTCCTTTTATTCGTCAACTTTATCCAACCTATCAACTACCCTCAATGTATATCTGACATTATTCTCATTACCAAATCCTCTAGGAAACTCCACGTCTATAGCGACTTCCGATACCTTAATCTTACCTATCCTAAAGACAATTTCCCCTTCCTAATATCAATCAACTGGTAGATCTCACATCAGGCCATGATATGTTATCCCTCATAGATGGGGTTTTAGGGTACAATAAAGTCCTCATCTCCCCTAATGATCAACATAAAACATATTTTATTACCCCATGGGGGACCTTTTGTTACAGGTTTATGGCTTTTGGTTTGAAAAATGCGGGAGCAACCTACCAATGAGCTATGACTTATATCTTCCATGACCTAATCCATAAGACCATTGAAGAATATATAGATGACCTCCTTGGAAATCCAAAAATCCACAAAGAAATCTTACTTGTCCTAGAAAAAATATTTGACTGATTGATCTTGTTTTTTCTCCATCTCAATCCTGATAAATGTGTATTTGGAGTCTCAATTGGGAAAATATTGGGCTTCATTCACATACATTAGAGGAATTGAATTCTATCCAACCAAAATAAAATCCATCTAAGAGATGCATCCTCCATCCAACTGAAAAAAAACTACGTAACTTGCAAGGAAAACTACAGTCCATTCGCCATTTTATTACACAACTATCTAATCATTGTCAACCCTTTCATCACCTCCTCAATAAATAAATCCAATTTAAAGGGGGTACACCTTGCCAATAATTTTTTGAGGCCCTAAAACAATATCACTTATCACCTCTCATGTTTATACCTCCTAAGGAGGATCAACCATTTCTATTTAGACATTTTCTGCTACTAATCACGCCCTAAGCATCATGCTTAATCACCAAGATGACCAAAATTGGGAATGGGTTTTCTACTTATATTAGTCATACTCTCGTTGATTACAAGACCCGCTATATCCACCTCAAAAAAAATATGTCACGCCATAGTATTCATAACCTCCAAGCTTTGTCACTACCTCCTCAATTCATAAAAATTTATGTAGTCACAAGCCTCAATCCCTTAAAATTTCATATATTCTAAACCCTAGCACAATCAATGAATCACCCTATGGATCATGTTCCTGACCAAGTTTGACCCAGAATCCATTCAAAAAAATAGATCCAAAAGATAAGTCATCACCAAACACCTTGCAGAAGTATCCTTAACTAACAATCAACATTTCGACACTCGGTTCCCTGATGAATCTATAAACCATCCTCGTATTTCATGCAGATATCTCCACCAACAATGACCTTTTTGTTTTGATGGATCTAAATGTGAGCATGAGGGAGGAGTTGGTATCATCTTAATACCACCCCTGAAGTGACACCCATTTCACTGCACTTCAAACTCGACTTTGATTACACCAACAACATGGCTAAATAGGAAGCTTTAATCATGGGTTTGCAAAATGACCTTAGCATTTAGGGGTAAAAAGCATGGATATTTTTAGTGATTCTCAACTCATAATCAATCAAATCAAAGGCACTTACTAGTGTAATAATGATATCTTACATAAATACAAAACCATCAATGATCAATTTTTTAACACCTTCGACCCATTATAATATCCAATAAGTGTCATGGCCAACCAACAAGTTTATAGAGACCATGGCCTCCCTCACTTCCTTTATCCCATCTGCATCTCTAGAATTTTACCTACTTGTACTTTTCCACAAAGTCAATCAACCTCCTATACTAAGACCCATCTCCCCTCTGTCAAAAAAAATTGAAGATATACAATCAAACACCTGGTATGCACAAACCAATTATTTACTCTCAGAAGGTAAAATTCCCTTTTGGATATTTTTAGAAAATGGAAAAAAATTATTTTCAACAACAAGTTTACTTGCTACATCATATTAGGGGGTACTTCTCTATAAAAGAGTATTTGACGGACTCCTCCTTCGCTTCCTCTAACCCCCTGAAACAAACACATGCCATCAAAGAAAGTCCATGATGGTACATGTCACAAACCACTTCAAATCATTTAGTTATTTCTAAACGGATCTTACGAATCAGTTACTACTCTGGCCTATAATGAAACCAAGCTTGTTTCCAATATGTCAAAAAACTATCTCAAATGTCAAAAAACATTCCAATCTCACGCATGTTTCCTAGACCACAACTCTCCAACCGACTCAAGATCTTTATCCCTTATCACAATGGGGATTATAACTCATTGGTACAAATCAATCCTAATTAATCTTAACAACACGAATCCATCGTCACAGTCATCTAATATTTCACTTAATAGGTGGAGGCCCAGTTACCCATTGCTTCAACCAAAGAAGATAAAATAGTCAAATGTATTCACCAATATATTATCTACTATTTTGATGTTCCTAAAAAAAATCATCACATATAATGCCAAAATCCTTCAAAAACAAAAAATTCCAAAAAATTTGTGATAGATTAAACATCAAACTCAACTTTTCTACACCATATTATCAAAAATTCAATGGACAAGCTAAGGCATCTAACAAAACTTTCAATAAAACCCTAGCTAAAACTGTTAATGATGTCAATAGAGATTGACATCTTCGCTTCCCATTTTCTTTGTGGGATTACCAAACAAACAATGGACTCCTATGGGTGCCACCCCATTCTCTCTATTCCATGGCTCATAGGTCATCCACCCTCTCGAAGTAAAAATGTTGTCCTTATAAATCTCCCTTAAAGATGTCATTTTTGAAGAAGACTATTAACAAGAGCACCTCTCACAATTAGAAACTATTAGACAAAACATCACCTTACAACCCTTGAACATCTTAATTTTTTATCAAGAGAGGGTTAAACAAACTTATAAAAAAACATCTATGGAAACACGATTTTAACATCATAGATCTTGTTCTCAAAGAAAATCAACACGTTACTAACATGGAAAAGAGTAAATGTGAAAAAAAAAATCCCCTAACTGCCTAGGATATATCATAACACACAAGTACGGATGTGGGGCATAATATTTTTTCTTCCCTTGATGGAAAACAAAAACATGAAACCCTCAATGTTTTCTGTACTTGCAACCTTTATATTGTTAAAAAGGCCCCTTTTTTAACAAAACCATGGTTTACTAAAAATCCCTCTTTCTACCTCCAAAATCTATCTCCTCTTCCTTCGATGATGATATATAATTGTGTGGTCATTTGTGAGATAAATCAAACCGACCTTAAATATGGAAACCACTGTTATGTCTATAACGCGTTCTTGGATAAGTTTCCATATTATTAGCATGAAACTTTGAATCCTCATCTACCCCTCTGCCAAGACAACTAAGGAAACCCATTGCCACCCATCCATGCCTTGGAATTTTACTCTTTATATAATGACATATGTCCTCACCTATCAATGATGTTCACAAGGATAAACAACATCATAAAAATTAATCTACTATAGACTACCCCGTAAAGGATAATTATTATACAAATAATGTAGGACTAATCCCTAGAAGAATGACTACCCCTAAAAAAACTATATACTATTGTGGACCACATCCCTCTAAGGTTGGCCACCTAGTCAAAAATAAATCACTAATGTATTACCAACCTCTATAAGGATGGATATCCTCGAAAGCTTCCTACTTTAATCATCTTTCACTTTTTAATCTAATAATAATTGAGATTGTTATCCCTAGAGAATATTCCCGTATCGATCAACTTTATCTCACAAGAATAACATGGGCATCCTAGATTGTGCGTCAAAAAATGTAAACCTTAAGTTTTGTTTATAGGAGGCTCAAACCCTGGAACAAAGGCATTTGTCTTCCAAAAGTGTTCAACAAAGGTAGGACTCGTCACATCCATCCGAAAATAAAAATCATACCACCATGAAACCGAGAATTATTAATTATCCTTTAACAATTGTTAAGATTACAAGTGTATCACTTATAACCACAAAATATGATCTATGCCCAAATATTGTCAAGATATAAATATCCCTATTATACTTTTTTACCTTCAAAAAAATGCATTTTTTCTCCATCCAAAAATATCACCTACTCTATCCAAATCTTATCCATTCTATCACACTCCCTAACTTTACACATCATATACATCTAAAATCATAAAACCAACAATATAAACATACATCAAATGATCTAAATAGTCTCATAAAGGATAAAATCTCAATCTCTGGAGATCTAAAAATAGCAAGTGTAAATGAGTCAAACAATTTTCACACCACCTATATAGTAAATCGACATAATCAATAATGATCCTTAGGATCCACCAAAATCAAAATAATCAAGGTTGATCACATGAATCGACATTGATCCCTACCCACTTTGAAAATGTCCAAGTGTTTTTTTATTTACCTTTGTTTTTCCCAAGATCTATCCAAAAACTTCGCCACCCACATTACTCATTTTATACCCTTTAAGGTGCTAGTAGACCCTTTGGTCTTACCACTTTGTCACTTTTGACAACCCATTTCCAATGGAAATGCAAAAACACACAAGTTGCCACCAAAAACCATATGTCTATAGGTTAAAAAATCTTTTTTTCCACCTCCCAAAGGCCCAAGTTGGTTATTCATATCACTTTTTTTTCCAGGTAACTTGTCCTATACGAAACCCACTAGTTGTGGCCATTTATTCTAAAATGCTCATTCATAGGGGCACGTAAGAAATTCATAGACTTATTCCTACCTGTAAAACTAATTCATCCACCTACCATACTCACTACACTTTTACAACTAGCGACCCAAGCTCCAGTATCTCTCACATTGATCCCTAGATTGAGGGGCAACATGCCCACATTACACACACACACACACACATATCCACAACTTGTTCTTATCTCAAGGCTCGTTGCTACATGTCACTCAACATAAAGGGGAAAATGTAGACACTAGAATTTTGGTCACCCTAATTCATACTCCACATATACAAACCTTAGAACATCCTTTTGTAAACACACACTACCCACTTTACTCATCACAATATTTACCAACCCATATCTACACTTGTATTCACTATTTTACCTCACCAACCACTCGTAACCACATAAAAAAACAAAAATGAAAAAAAATCACAACAAACCCCCAACCCCGTAACAAACTCTCCATGCAATAAAAAACCACCCCAAAACCATTACAACTCACATCAAACCTAAAAATAGTGTAGTTGGAATCATATTCAAAGAAAAATTCTTGAAAAAGCTAGGAATCAGTAATTGGTTCCCTGAATTAGAGTTGGTTGTTGCGAAATGACACCAATTATCTTAAATAACATAGATTCTATATAAACAAACACATGTCATTTCCCAAGGGATCAATTGTGAGACTGAACCCTTAGATATATTGAATAGAAGCCGTTTTGTTGGCGTGAAGAAATGAAAGCACCATGTTGTACCCATCTTCATTGTTTGATCATTTGAGTCATATTTGCTACAAAGGTATGCCTTATATTTGAATTTGTAAGCCATTGCTTCCATATTTAATAATAGAATTGTGTACTTCACCCCATCATCCAATCCCGAAATATACCCATCTAATCATCCTCTTAGAAAATTGGTTGTTGTTAAGAATTTGTGATTACAAACACAACAATCTCCACTGATCATAGGGATCGACATCGAATCGACATCGATTCCTGTTATAAATACCTTACGCTTGAATTTTTAATACATTTTCATACATTTCCTTCATATTTTGAAGTCATAGTTAATGTTCTCTTGTGCATAAGTATGGCTCTAAGTTAGATGACCATTCTATGAGTAATTTAGGAAGCCAAAAAAAATATACGCGACCTCCCCCATAGTATGTCAATCGTTCATTGTGTGTGAGAAATATGATATCAATCACAAATTGAGTATATGCATCATCGACCTTACACCCGATCCAAATGATATCCCTGAACATATCAACCTCATCCTAGAATACAATGATGACACCAATCCTTATTAGAATAATTACTTCCATACACCGCATCCCATCATCGAACACATCAATTAAATCCCCGCATCCAAGCATGACATATTAGCAATTTTTTTACCTATATATTATCATGCGTTATTTGTTGTAATTCCATTGTTTATCATATCTAATTTGATTTCTCAATAGTAGTTTTGACATCCGTGAAAGGGGAATCTTTTCCTTCTTAGGACTAGCACTTGTTGGGAAAAGTCACCTATTATTTTACTAATATATATTTTTTCAAGTTGTCTACTTATGTAATGGTTTTTCCTTCCCAGCCAAAAAATGAGTTCCTATGTCACTGAGATTCAATAGTGGCCATTCTTCATCCCACATGTAGCTCTAAACCATGTTATCATTCTGAGTTTTAGTATCTCATTCTTAAAGGAATTAACTTGAGATAAAATTACTAAAACATAGTGACATGCCCAATGGGACCTAAGGGTTCCCCCTTTTCTTGTTTTTCCAGTATAATTGTATATATAGTTTGTCTTGCATGTTGTTTTCATCAAATGAAAAATGAAAAAATTTCCCTTTTGGATTGAAAAAAGAATCACGTTAATTTTTTTGTTTATTTTATCACATGCTTTTAAATAGGAGGAAAACTCTTAATCAATCATTATCTTTCCCTCACACACAACCAAACCAAAAAAAATCCAAACATTTTTTGCTAGTTCTACCTACTTGGATTTCATCACCTAGGGGGACACTGACTCAATGTTCTAGTAAAGTATAAATAAAATGGAGGGTTGGCTAAGTAACCAACACCCTTATCACTACAGGAACGTGAAGTGAGGGGGTAAGCCTCAATATCATGCCTCGTACCAACACCAACACAAGTACAAGCCTCACGTACCTTCAGGTATTTCGAGGTCTCCAACCTAAACACAACTAAAACCTACCTTAGTAGGCCCCGACCTTTAGTACCTTATATAAACCAAATTTTATTTTTCACGCATTTCTAAAGATAACCTATATAATCAAAACTTTCTCATTGGTTGTGTGGCTTGTATTAAACAACTATCTTTTCATTTATTTATTTTTTTATAGTCTCATGGTTCTGACTCGAGAACAATCCCAAACCTAGAATATTGCAGCTATTTATGATCAATTACAACAACCCCTAATTCAAAATACCGTAGATATGTATGATCCACTAAAACAATCCATGGATAAAAATCCAATAGTCGTTGCACTCTCCCGGTATTATGTCAGACACATCATAAACCCCCAAACCACCTTACCAAGCTCCTCTACAGTTCTTTTCCAGTGCAGACCCTATCTTCGAGGAATTCCTAGATACTAATCCTACCACCCTCAGTAGTTATCTCACCCCACGAGTTATTTGTATCCCCCCATCACAATCCAGAACCCCGATTGGATCTCACTACCATTACTTATAATCCCATCTAGCACATAGACCCCACCTACTAACCGATCGTTGAGCAAGTTAGTCCCTTAATATTCCTCCAATCGTATTGAGGGAAGAAAAACATGTCTCATTTTTTCCACTACTTAATTTCAATCTCAATACCATCTCGTCACAGACTATGGTTATCCAACCAATATCCCTATCACCCCACTTCTTTGGCTATATCTCATTCTGTGCCCCCACACACGAGTTCCTCGCAATGTGTGGTGAGCCACACGACATCCACATCCCCTCTTTTCTTGTCATTTTCCTCTTGTATGCCCTATTCTATGGGATCCAAGGTTACTTCCCAACATATGGGGCTCTCAAAAATTCCTCATCAAGTATAAAAAAAATTTGGTTGTGTTCATTTCCACATCCCTACCTTCCATTAATACAAGTGTTATTACCATCGTTCATCTCGTATCTCAACCAGCACCATAGTGGGTTTCCAACAGTACAATTATGTCCCCCCTTAACAAAATTTGATTCCCTCACAACCCTTCCTCAACACTTCCCCTCCCCTATTCTTATCAATGTATCTACCATTCATTGTAACCATTAGGTTCCTATCCAATTTAGTGTGTGTTAGGAAACCTTCCTCATATCCAAAATCCTCCTTTATCATTCCAACAACATCAACCAATCTCGGTCTATGTACAAGGTAATCCATGTCAAAAACATTCAGATACCCTCAATCTGACCTTCTCTCATGTCCTCATGAACAAGATAGCCAACTTGGAAGATTCTACCTTGGGGCCCAAAAATGTAGTTTCATACGAACAAATCTGTAATGAACCTATCAAATCAGTAGTCTCGATCAGAACCGTACCCATCACATTGGAAAATTCCCAAGTTTACTAAGTTTTACAGTAAGGAAGACCCTCAAAAACCATCTGAGAGCATTCTGACATGCATGTTGCCTTATAGCCCATGAAAATTCTCTTTTTCTTTGCACCTTCCCTATGTCACTACTGGCAGGCCCTACCTTAGAATAGGTATAGTAGTCACAAGTAAAGTCCAAGATTAAGTTGTACATATCATCATTTTTGAATTCACAACACAAGACCGATCTAAAGACAAATCTAACGATCCTTATTAATTCATACATTAAGTCAAACTAAAGTCATAGATGAAGTTGCATTCTAAATTCACCCTAATATGTCGGGTAAAGGGCACCTTAATGTCATGTTGAAGACACAATTAAATATTTTATCAATATTTCAAGAGGGTTAATTAATAGGACCCACATAATAGGAGGCGTATTAAAAATTGAGTTTTGGAAGGTAGAAAAAAAAAACAATAGACAAGGGTATATTATTTAATACTCTTCACATGCATGTGATAATGAACAATTGAACCAGAAGTGACACCCCACAACATGTATAAAGGTAGGTAGGACACTCATTTTGGGTCATTTTAAAAATCACGAAAAAAAATGTGTGCAATTCAAAGGGTGGTGGAGCATTAAAGGGGATTAGCTCCAAAATTATCCCCATTTGGTTAAATTGATGGTTGTAGGATTATAATAATAGGAGGGAAAATAAGTTAAAAATTTTACCTTTGGGAGAGCTTAACTTCTAAATTTTCAATAAGCCCTGCCACCCGTATTTCCAACTATAGGAAATGTATTCTATTGAGTTCACATTGATAAACTTTTTTCCACTTGCCAACAATCCTCTATGATGCAATTGATATTGTAGTTCTTACTAACGTTATTATTGAAAGAATTCGCAATGACTTTAGAGTATCCTTTGAATTTCAATTCAAATCATCCCCCTTTTCCATTCCCCAGAAGACTATTTTCCATAAAATGTTTAGCTTCATAATAATTGTTGGTTGCCTCATATAGTGATTCAAGATTCGAAATAGGTTATAATTGGATTACATTTTTACTTTCTAAATGCACCTCTTTAACCAACCCAATTATTTGTAGTACTTTTAGTTTCCTCATCAAAATTTAGTTTAAAAACCTCACCCCAAAGGTAAAGACGAAATACATTTAACTCTCTCTCTCTTCTATTTATCATTCCTCGTTGCCCGGGATTCAAGTTTCTTTCTTTTAACTACAGGACATTAATTATTTGAATTATCAATCATACAAGAAAAAAAATCTAAAATAACTCTTATCTTCAAATATAATAACTCCTTTGAATTTCATTATTGGCCAAATTGTCTAATATGTTAGTGTCATTTTTACATGTCATAAGAAAAGATGCGTCAACACACACCCAGATTTTTAAGAAACACAATAGCAATATAATTACGCCGGAGGCGTGGCTACCCTACAGTAGACCTCCAACAAAAACGCTCTTTCTGCTTCACCAGCTTCGACCTGCTTGTCATCTGACGAAGGCCTCCTGGTTAAGGTGTTTGTCATGGCTAGTTTCCACTTGCCCGCATACGTGTCATGCCCTACTCAAGCGGTCTCTGTCTTCGCCAAGGCTGATATCCTCGTCGATTTTCCACATTTTTTATTTTGTGTTTACATTTGTGGTTTTAATTTTACTGTCGTCGTCTACTGCCGTGGCTTCTTGGAAGGTTCCCTCTATATCGACCTCGCAGCCAGTTGAGAACATGTTTGTCTTTACTTCTATTTTTTTATCCCTCATATCTGTATCCTTTTGTTGATGCCTGCGGAGGAGAGTTGTGGGTCGATGTTCTTAAGGATCGTCTTCAGGTAGGTCTCCAATGTATTGCAGCTGCATATAGTGACTGGTATCAATGTTTAAAGAGAGAAACCGAAGTCTATCAAAGAAAATATGTCCGCTGAAGGGAATACCATAATTGCAACTTCTAGAAGACATGGGTGTCTGCATGAGGTATTGGCACTGTTTCATTCAAATGCAACCATACAACCACCATACTCCCAGATTTAGCCAAAATAAAGAGCTTAGGAATAGGGTGTGGACATCCATAAGAGCATAATGCAAAGGGGATTCTTGTCCAAATTTCGTAGTTGCGAATGCCCTGGTAGACATGTATGCAAAATGTGGAAGCATTTAAAAGGCACGTGAACTGTTTGAAAAAAATGCCTCAAGCGAGATGTGGTCTCATGGACAACAGTGATAGGAGGATATGCACAAAATGAGTTTTGTTGAAAAAATCCTTGGAAACTTTTAAGAAAATGCGATTGCCAGCTGTAATTCCAGACTCCACAGCATTTGTCAGCATCCTCCACGAGTAAGTCTACACTACAGCGTTTGTACATCGGGGAGACCCTGCAATTGTCTTCGCTTCCAAACAACCAAGGTGCACTCACTCACCGCCTTCCGCTTTCCACACAGAACCGTATTTTGAATTTTTTAAAATTGGCTCGTTCTGTCTTTCTCTCCCTCTCTCTGTGTTTTTTTTTTTCAGAATTGCTGCTTAGATGTTTTTTATAACATTGAAGTGTGAATTGTTATTTGTTCCCCTCGCATTTTTTCACAAATTTCCAACTTCATCACCAATATGTACTTACACAGACTTCAATTTTTTAAGCTTTTCCAAATAGTAAATGTGACACTAAGAAACTACGTGACCTGTGACAGGTCAATTGGTTTCTTTTTTCCAACTGTTTCCCGCCCAATTGGTTGTTTTATGTCCTGCACTATGTTTTATAAATCTTTAGGTGTTTGATTTTCTGTCCTCGATTCGCCTAATGAGGAAGAATTTATGTTCTCCAAAATATTCATCAAAATTTTAAAATGTTGGTATATACACATTGAATTTGAAGTATACTTAGAGGCAGAGGCCTTATATTCCAAGAACAATTCAATGCTTTCTGTTTTATTCGGCAGTGAGAGGCATTCCACCATTTAAAATATCTATGCTAGCTTTGTCAATAACATGTGAATATATTCACACAAATTTTGAAGATGGTTTAGATGGTTAAACACCAACAGGTCATTTTCCTTGTTGCGTAATCTAGACAGACCTTGACTAGAAAAAACCCAAATTATTTGTTTTTTTTACTGACTTCTATGTCTTCTCCACAGCAGGCACCTGAATAGTTTGGAAAAAATTCTATAATGGAATCCAGCATGCAAGATGCACACCAAGTGCTTGACAAATGCCCTCAGAGAAATTTGATTTCTTGGGATAGTTAATATGAGTGTTTATGCCATAAAAACTGTCAAAAGCCATTGACCTGTCTTGTCTTCATGCACCACACTTATACCAGTGATAAGTTTCAGAAAGAGCATGTCATAGTTTTCAAAAAATTTCTTCCAGCTACAACAATATTGTACACCACAGTTGGAATTGAGTATGTTTGATGAAATCTTTGAGTTAATCCTCCCACCTGAGATTTTCTCTCCTAATAACCTCATACTCTTAACTCGATGTTATGATTTAGTTCGTCATCAATGACTCTCAGTATTATTCATTTAGTTTTTTTACAAATGTACCAGTTCACAGCCTTGTGTTACCAAGCATACCCCTTCTTCTCATAATGATTGTCTATAATAAATGCTTAGTGCCTGTGTACAACTATGAATGAGAAAAAAAATGCATGTCTACATCATAACATGCCAGAACTGAATGTGAAAAACGTTATGACTATAGCATGGTCATCTTCAATGTATATCAAATACAAGAGAACCTAAACACTATTTTCCAGAATGATCATGAAGTTAGAGATCTGGGCTACAAGCAGTTGTACAAAGTTCACCTGAATTTAGCAAATCATGGAGCCAACCGTATATGTTATTATTCATGCTCATCTCTCCACTCAAGTTTCTTAAAATATCTTGTAGAAGCCCTTTTGGTTCTCTTTTGGGGGTGCAAGACAATTGACAATTTTATCGAAAGGTAACACTGTCCTAATCTCTTTGGTTCATCAGTGGTGCATTTTTGTTATGTTGTGGGTACTTACACATGTTCTTATTTGCTTTGGTTGATAATGGTCTTCTCACTTCTATTCCTTGGCAGGCATAGTAGTGTTTTTTAGATACTCTATGAGGAGACCTTTAGACAAACTTCTTAGGTTTGGTGTGGTTACACTGCAGTTGGATGTTTTACGACGACGCAAAAGGAGGTTGAGGTGCTTGTCATCCTTGCTCCTACTTTCCCTTCCCTCCTGCTTTCACTTGCCTACATTTCTGGAGATGCATGTCGTGTTCAATGGGAGCGGTGTTTTTCCTTCTGTTACAGATGTCGCCACCCTTTGCACCTTTCTGCTAGGATTATTCCTCTGTTGGCTATTTCTGCTTTGTTTGTTTATGTAACTAGTGTTTTTTGTGTTTTCCTCTTATCAATTTGCTTTTTCCGCCCCTGCTTGGAATCTTCCTGCGTACCATCCCCCACCAAGCACAGGTTTATTCTTCATCTTTGTCTTCTTCCCCATTGAAAGTGATTTCATGTTTTTTCTCTACCTTTTCCTGCTTGTTTAATGTCCGTTTATCATATTTTCTCTACCTTTTCCTGCTTGTTTAATGTCCCCTTTTCCCAATCGAAGACCTTTGGCCCATTTCGTCAACCCGACAGCCAAAGGAAAAATATAAGGGTGACTTAAGTCACAATAAGTTATTACAAAGTGCAAAAATATTAATAAAGCACTTGTATTAATTTATTTGACTTAATAATAAATTTGTAATCTCTAAATAGGTGCATTGGGTCTAATATTATGTTGTATCCTTTCTAGGGAAAGTAGAAAAGAGACCCATCCTATTTTTGTGTCATCCCTAGGTAAAAATGCGCCTTGGACAAAAGAGGGAAGTAGAGTTTAGAAAGGATAAAAGTTATTACTCTTCCCTAGGAAAGTACGACTTGGCATGAGAGGCCAAGATAAACATTAGGAGTCATCCCTAGAAAAGTGCGACCTGGTTTGGGCATGTTTTTAGGGTATTTTGGCACTCTTTTCTTATTGGAAGATGAAAAGGTGATTTTGTAATATTTTTCCTATAAAAAGGAGAGGGGCGGCTTGGGTAGAGCACCATAATATCATTTTATCATTTCTGAATCTGATCTTAAGCCAGGTCCTTTTGTATAAAATATTCTAAGGACGAAACCCTTAGTATATTGCCTCTAGAGGATGAAAACCCTCTTAGAGAATGTGAGGGATTTCCACACAGGAAATTCTATTGTGCTAGCATGAGTATTTTCAGTCTTTCCAGTCAGTAGTTGATAGATCTTGTACCAGGGTGTGAAGAATAAGATTGTAATTGGGCTGTGCCATTTTGATCCAACAAAGCGACCCACCTTTTGACCAGTTGGAGGTGTTCTGAAGATATTTCAGGTTTGAAACTCATTGTTGTATGTTGCATTAATTTTTGTGGATCAAATGAAGCGTTTTCTATAATTTTTGGAAAGGTTTACAATGTTGTTTCAGTCCTCTATCATCTACATATTTCTGTGTAAAATTCCAGCCTAATTTATGTCCAAAAACATCAGATTTTTATTTATAATAAATTGTTACAGTTATGAGCTTGTCATGGCAATAATGGATAATGTTGGTAGTAGTTTTGTGTGGACCTTCATCATCTAAACTAGTCGCCCTTGCTGGAAATCTTCTACAGCAGTTATATTTAATGTTGCATAATCTTCAAATCAGTTTGGGTATCATTTCTGGGTCTGCTAATATAGAAAATCTTGCATTGTATTGCTATTTGAGTGGATTCTATTCAAAACTCTAGCCGTATTTTATTCAGATTTGCATTAGTATGATTGCCCTAATAGTCATAAATCAGTCTTGAGTGTTTTTTATTGATTTAAATTGTTGGAGAACAAGAGAGATCCATCCAGGGATCTTTCAGTGGTATCAGACCAACGATTCTCGTACCTGGAGGGTTGTTTGATGCAGCCTAAAGAAGTTGGGCCACACAGATATTATACAAGGAGTCAAGCTCGTATTCAAATAGATCTAAATACTAAAATTAGTTCCGGAATCATGGACAGAAGGGAGGATTAACACACTCCTCCATGATGAGAGTGACCTGGTCCAGATGCTCTTTTCAGCGGTATGATCGACTCCCATCAAGAAATGATGCAAACCATGAGACAACTGATGGATAATTTGAGTATGGATAGGACGAGAAATCAGCATGATAGAAGGGAAAGATCTGCATCCATAGTCAGCAGCCACAGAAGGCATTGTAGGGTGCCTACAGAGGTGGGTAGTGTGAGAGGTTCCCCTCCACGTGTTCGGAGATATACAAAGGAAAGGAGACCCATATGGACTGAAAATCGACCTATGCAGCCTAGATTCCTACAAAGGGAGGAGCCACCATTAGTTGAGGACCCACTTGAATACATAGCCTTTCAAGATACTGTGATGGCAGCGCATGATGAGTGGAGATCCCTACCACAGGAGGTTCAGATTGCCTTTCCCCTTCATCAGGATTGTGCTCAAAGGAGGGAAAGCTTGAGAGCTAGACAGGTACAAAGGCCTAGATAACAACAGAACATGGAGTTGAAGTAGGCCACCAACAAGGTGACCCTTTCCACATTTGATGGTAGTGGTAAGATTAGTGCTAGAGCATGGATTCACAAGCTCGACACATATCTCACTCTCAAGCCTATGCAGGAGCAGGAGGCTATCCAATTTGCCACATTGCACCTTGAGGGAGTAGCGTATGATTGGTGGCACCATGGGATTATCACACAGAGACATGATCTTCTGCAATCATACAGGGAGTTTAGTGAGAAGCTGATTGCGAGATTTGATCGCAAGGATGTAGATCTTTACTATAAGGACTTGGTAAAACTTTGACAGAGTGGACACGTTGATGCATACATCAACGAATTTTAGCGTATAACAGTGATGGTGCCAGAGATGCCTGAGAGGTGAGTGGTGATGTTGTTCATTGAAGGACTTCATGACAGGCTGAGAGGATTGGTCAAGGATCTTAAGCCTACTACTTTGCATGAGGCTATTCGGACAGCCTTGGACTTAGACACTACTCCAGTGTAACCCCAAAGGAAGAACATCAAGGAGGAAAAATCAGAACAGCAAGAGCAGCCCACTTCTTCGAAGGTTGAGTTTATAAACAAGAGGGAGGTTGTTTCAAAGAGTGAGCTTCACCGGAAAAATTTATGCTTCCATTGCAATGATCCATGGGAGCCGGGGCATAGGTGTCTTGGGAAAGGAAAAATCCATCTCATAAAGTTTGAGGATGAAGAGTCCGAGGATGAACAAGAGCAGCCAACACTAGGCTGCAAATGAGGGTAGACTCACCTATCTTTCGGGAGCACCCAAGTATAATCCATTCATGTTTGAAGGCACAATGTTTGGGTGTAGGATCATGGCACTACTGGATAGTGGATCTACACACAACTTCCTAGATGCAGGTTTGGTAGACCAAAAAGGTTTACAATGTGATAACTTTGAAGGATTTGATGTGACTATAGCAGGAGGTCTCACTCTTCCATGCAAGAAGAAGGTCAACCAAGTTAGCATTTTATTTGGTGAGTATACACTTTGTGATTATTTTTATGTCATGGATTTGAAAGATAACAATGTTGTGCTTGGCATGCAACGGTTTCATTCGTTGGGAAGAGTCACTCAAGATGTGGAAACTATGGAGCTGAGTTTCCAACACAAAGGGAAACAAGTCACCTTAAGAGCACTCAAGTACACGCTGCCCCATCAAATGGCAGCTAAGTATATGATAGTTTGGGACAAGGAACCATATCGTGAGGACTTCTACGAAGATTTTTCACTGCATATCAGCATGGACCAACAAGGATGTGATGAAGAGTACGGTAAATTCGAAGCATACATGAGGAGGCTAGTTTCACTAATGGCAAGTAAGTTGCATAAGTTTTTTTTTGCAGTGTTTGAAAAGCTTCGGCTGGTCTGGGATCCTGGCACTGGTAAGAATGTAGTTTATGATTGCTTGGGGGCAAGCAATCTCAGGAAGGGAGGACTATAATGTCCCCTTTTCCCAATCGAAGACCTTTGGCCCATTTCGTCAACCCAACGGCCAAAGGAAAAATATAAGGGTGACTTAAGTCACAATAAGTTATTACAAAGTGCAAAAATATTAATAAATCACTTGTATTAATTTATTTGACTTAATAATAAATTTGTAATCTCTAAATAGGTGCATTGGGTCTAATATTATGTTGTATCCTTTCTAGGGAAAGTAGAGAAGAGACCCATCCTATTTTTGTGTCATCCCTAGGTAAAAATGTGCCTTGGACAAAAGAGGGAAGTAGAGTTTAGAAAGGATAAAAGTTATTACTCTTCCCTAGGAAAGCGCGACTTGGCATGAGAGGCCAAGATAAAAATTAGGAGTCATCCCTAGAAAAGTGTGACCTGGTTTGGGCATGTTTTTAGGGTATTTTGGCACTCTTTTCTTATTGGAAGATGAAAAGGTGATTTTGTAATATTTTTCCTATAAAAAGGAGAGGGGCAGCTTGGGTAGAGCACCATAATATCATTTTATCATTTCTGAATCTGATCTTAAGCCAGGTGCTTTTGTATAAAATATTCTAAGGACGAAACCCTTAGTATATTGCCTCTAGAGGACGAAAACCCTCTTAGAGAATGTGAGGGATTTCCACACATGAAATTCTATTTTGCTAGCATGAGTATTTTCAGTCTTTCCAGGCAGTAGTTGATAGATCTTGTACCAAGGTGTGAAGAATAAGATTGTAATTGGGCTATGCCATTTTGATCCAACAAAGTGACCCACCTTTTGACCAGTTGGAGGTGTTCTGAAGATATTTCAGGTTTGAAACTCATTGTTGTATGTTGCATTAATTTTTGTGGATCAAATGAAGTGTTTTCTGTAATTTTTGGAAAGGTTTACAGTGTTTTTTTAGTCCTCTATCATCTACAGATTTATGTGTAAAATTCTAGCCTGTTTTATGTCCAAAAACATTAGATTTTGCTTTATAATAAATTGTTACAGTTCTGAGCTTATCATGGCAATAATGGATAATGCTGGTAGTAGTTTTGTGTGGACCTTCATCATCTAAACTAGTCGCCCTTGCTGGAAATCTTCTACAACAGTTATATTTAATGTTGCATAATCTTCAAATCAGTTTGGGTATCATTTCTGCGTCTACTAATATAGAAAAGCTTTCATTGTATTTCTATTTGAATGGATTCTATTCAAAACCCTAGCCGCATTTTATTCAGATCTGCATTAGTATGATTTCCCTAATAGTCATAAATCATCCTTGAGTGTTTTTTATTGATTTAAATTGTTGGAGAACAAGAGAGATCCATCGGGGGATCTTTCATTCCTACGCACCGTCCCCACCAAGCACATGTTTATTCTTCATCTCTATCTTCTTCCCCATGAAAGTGATTTCCTTTTTTTTCTCTACCTTTTCCTGCTTGTTTAATGTTTGTTTATAATTGTTTTTGCTCACTTAAAAGATTTATGTAAGATTTTCAGATTCATGTACCATGGTAATATTGTTGAGGACTGTTATGTTATTCTCTGACTGCATTGTATTAACTGCATGGAGATGAATCTATTTTGAAAAAATAGTGTAGGAATTTTAGGAGGCCCATTCATGACCAAACCAGGAAAGCCATTACCTACTCAACAACCTCTTCACAATACTGTAAAAAAACCTCTTCATCAGCAAGATTTTCCAGAAACCACCTGCAACAGGGTCTTTTATAAGATTGAGATAACCAATTTGATATAGATCTGAACAATTTAGTGGGATATAAATAAAACAGGAACCTACAAAATGACATTTTGGACTAAAATGGATAAAACTTTATGAATGTGTTGTCCATGCTTTAATCTATAAAAAATCAAATTTTCTCAACTTATGTTTTACTGGGACAAACAGATTAATATTTTATACTTTCTTTACTGAAACTAGGATTTGTCCCCAGTGTGTTGGATTGCCAATTGTTTAAAAAAATAGAAACAAAGAACACATTGTAAGGTTGGCATCAACAAAGTTTTTTAAGTATTTCTCATTTTTTACTTGGATACTAATTGAAGCTTTTTCTTCAATGACAGGGATACACGTCCATGTATTATTTTCTCAAATTGCATTCCTTTGTTGGACACGAACTTGTCTACGAAAAAACATTTTGTAGAGTTTGTTTACAAATTCTTGTATTTGGGTCACAGATTTTGGCTTTCAAATTATTTGACTAGATTAATTTATGTCTTGTTGTCTATAAAAGGATTCTAAACAAGCTCTGTTTTTTTGACAAATCTTTGAATTCCCATCATTTGCTTATATCACTTCATAGTTGATTTATTTATTTGAATTTTGATTTTGCCACTTTTTTAAAATTAAGATCCAATATGGAGCTGCTCAAGTCCTTTTTCCTTTTCTCATTCTATATAAAACTTTTATCTTTGGAATTTCGTATTTTCCCTTTATTCTAAAGGTAAATTTTCAACTAAGGCCTTCTACTGAGCAAAGCACAACAACATTGCTTTGGGAATTTATTAATTCCCATATTGATTCCCAACAAGGTTTCTATCAGAGATTTCTGACCAGGATTGAATTCATCGACATTTTTGAGATTTTCTTTTGAGATTAGATAGAAGTTCAGTTTAAGGATTAAACATCA
The DNA here is from genome assembly GCA_019776745.2 of Taxus chinensis. Taxonomy (NCBI): domain Eukaryota; kingdom Viridiplantae; phylum Streptophyta; class Pinopsida; order Cupressales; family Taxaceae; genus Taxus; species Taxus chinensis. The sequence goes on from CM034151.1 coordinate 822,728,824, forward strand.
GATGTTTCCATCAAATGAAATTTATCTGGATATCCAAGAAAGGTTTCCAATAATGTTAGACAGATTTGTAAATCTCTCCTTTATATTTACCTTCAGAATTCAAGTTTCAGACCTTGTTGATATAGACATTTGGTTGGTTTTCTTACCAATATCTACAAAACAAATCAAACATAGGAAAAAAAAACCTATAACTTCTCCCATTGGATTTTCGACTCCCAAGGTTTGGTCCTTTGATCTAGTACTAGAATTTCGACCAAAGATTCGAGAAAAAGCATTTTTCACCTCGTGAACTTGAAAAAAATCTATCAATTCAAATAGAAACCCTTAGTACATAACAAAAAATATCATATCTGCTCCCGCAATTCTGTAACGACCATATTTCATCAAGCAATGGTTTCTCCAGTGACAGTTGCATAGTGAGAATAACAGTCCAAACCATATGAGTTTCTCATCTTGAGAATTTGCCAATAATTTGGAGACTTCAGAGAGGCATTTCTAAGGACATAAGAGAAAGAAGAAAGTTGATTAATTGTGCTAAGGGTGTAGATAGGAGAAGTAACATAGAGTTGAATCAAGTCCATTAGGAAAATCTCATATAGTTCTTCATTTTTCTTCTTAATATAAGAGAAAAACGAGCATTGTTTTTCTTTTGTACTGTCATCTGAATTAAATAAACTTGTTCATAACCCTAATCTTGACAGAGTTTGTGTTTGTTGTTGGTTGAGTGTATTAGTTCAGGTTTCAAGGACAAGGTAGCCATCCATTTCCCCCCTATCCTTCACTACATGAAATGGTGTCAGAGCATGAGTATCCAACTGGTGTCTGTCAGTGTCTAAGTGAAAAAACCTCCAATGAGAGTGTTGGCTAGAAGGTGTTGCAATTGGATGTCATATCTCCCCCCCGGATAGATATAGACAAGCAGAAGAATATGGAAATCAAAGGAACTCAGACCCCAAAATTTATTGCCAAAAAGGCGCAGGTAAAGGGCGCACATCAGAGGATGTCGACACAAAAATGGATGCGCCAAGGCGCAGGTAAAGGGTTGACACATCAGAGGATGCCCAACACAAAAATAAATGCGCCAAGGCGCAGGTAAAGGGTGCACATCAAAGGATGTCGACACAAAAATGGATGATGGCGCAAGTAAGAAGATGTCGACACACCACCAGGCACCTATGGCGCAGGTAACAGAGGTGCACAGGTGTTGACAGAAAATGGATGTGCCCATCAAGTGTCACATGAAAATGGATGCGCCCAAGGCGCAGGTAAATGGATGTCGACACGCCAAAAATGGATGCGCCATGGCACAGGTAAAGGGTGCACGTAACGGAAAGAGTGTCGACATGGACATGAAAATGGATGCACCAATGGCGCAGGTAAAGGGTGCACGTCAAAGGTGTCGACATGAAATGGATGCACCCAAGGCGCAGGTAAGAATGGATGTCGACACGCCAAACGGATGCGCCCATGGCGCAGGTAGAGGCGCACGGAAAGAGGTGTCGACATGAAAATGGATTTGCCCATGGCGCAAGTAAGAAGATGTCAACATAAATATGGATGTGCCAAGGCGCACCTTCAGGAGGCGCAACATTTTGAGCGCTGACAGGAAGAAGACCCTGACCCAGATATTCAGACGGCCATAACTTTTCACAGGGAGCTCGGATTCACGCAAGGTTGGACTTTTCGGAAAGCTTACGAGGTCCTCTGTCCAACTACAAATGGATATCTTCAATTGGGTGGGAAAAAGTTCTTAAAAATGCAAAATACAGTTCGCCACTTTTTGGGTTTGCTAGGGTTCTCACCTACCACCATAATGAGATGAATTAAATGCAACCTAGAGGTGGTTGGGGTAGATTTGGATTTCCTCTCTCTTTTCTCTCTCATTCTTCCTATAAATTGTAAGGAGGGGCTTCTTTCTAAAGGTTGGAAATTCTTGTTTTGCCCCTCCCTTCTTCTCTTTGGCAGGTGAATTTGTGGAGTTCAAACCTCCCATCTAAAACTGTAATGCAACTTTGCCTCTTGGCATTTTGTAGTGTATTGTATCAATCTTTGGAGAAAATAATGCATGTCTGTGGATGATTCTCAACCCTCTCTGTGTTCATTTGCATCCTCCTGATCTTTCACTACAAATTTGGTTATCTGTGCATGATCTTGCATTGCATTTTAATGGTTTGTGTTTATTGGCAAGACAGGTGTTCTTCATTCCTCGGTGCATCACCTTTGTTAGTTTAGGTTTATTTTTATGCATCTTCTTACCCTGTCTCCTTGGCAAGTTAGATTAGGTTTTTGAGTAAACCCTCTGCATTTTTATGTGTGCATCTGAACAGAGGAATAGGAACCGGCCTTCATCTGGAGAGCTTTTCCGATTTCGCAAGGTCCCACACTTGGGAAAAGCTCCATGTTATGCAATCGCACTGAGAGTCTCAACCCATCGAGTTGCAGACATTCAGGGGTGCTGTGATTCACCATCAATAGTTTTGGCATGCCCGGTGGGACCAAGAGGTCATTCCACAAGATTTGAAGGAATTTTCAAGAAATTTGGACTAAAAAATTACAGGTTTTACAATTTCAGATTTTTCACCTTCCAGGCTGAACTTTGAAATCAATTTTCAAGGGCTTAACTTGCTCAAAACAAGTCAAAATTTCACCAGTTGATAGATCGGGGGATAATCTTCAAAAGGGTATTCTTAGATTTTTGAGATTTTGAATTTCAAAATTTCATGGTTTTTTGTATTTCGGGTTTTCCCAGTTGCCTTGCATGACCTGAGTTTTCAAGTTGCCTGTACCTTTCAGAGATTAGTAGCTGCACAACAATACCCGATAACCGAATTGAAGAGTTGTATCTTCTCGGGTCCTTCAAGTTTTAAATTCTATTTTTAATATTGTCAGGTTTGGTGTGTAACTTGGCATAAGCTAGCCTTTTGAGGCTCATTATCTAACACATCTGGCGACTCTGAAGGGGTAGAATTCAGTGGTATAGCAGCAAAAGTTACCCAGGCATATGAGAAGAATTCGAACCAGGTCTGATACTCGAGAAGAGGGGCTATTTGTCCACTTGCAACTATCACCAGGAGGAGGAAGGAGAGGAAGAAGACCACGAAGATCACCATCTCCACCTAACCGGACTTTTTCTACACCTCCACCTGGTAGACCTTTTCTCGCATCAACAAGGGTTCTCAGGCCAATCAGAATGGCGCAACCACCGAATCCCTTTGTCAATTTCACTGGCAGCAGCCCACTTGCCCTCAATGCACAAAATCCAGTTCCAATTGCAGCATTGAAGAACATTCCATTTTTCACTGGAGAAAATCATACCACTCCTGGTGATCATGTCAAAGACATTGCTAACGTTTGTGCAATCCATGAGATAAATGAAATGGATGTTGCTGTCAAATTGTTGGCATCTTCGTTCAAAGGGAAGGCATTGCAATGGTTTAGGAGCCTTGGAGCTGGTTCTATCCAAAATTGGAATCAGTTATGCATAGTTCTCCATGAGCAGTTTGGAGAAAAGGGAGACAATTTGTCTCTACTAGAACAATTGACAACTATCAAGAGAGCTCCCAATGAGCAGCTAACTGACTTCAACTTCAGATTTCAAAGGTCTTGGGATAGGATTCCAGTGGCCGTCAGGCCAACAGCTGAAGGTGCTTTTCTATATTATCTTAAAGCTTTGAATTCTGATATTTCTATGTTAATTCAATCTATGGGAGGCACAACCTTACCTGCTGCTTATAGCATTTCCATTAGGGCCGAAAACTGTCTTATTCAAGCTGGTAAGCTGGCTCCTAGGCCTCCCATGCCCTTGTATCCAAACTTAGAAAATCCAAGCACTAGTCAAACACCCACTTTGGCTCCTATTCCCACTCCTAGAAATCAAAGTTCAAATGAAACTTCTACTTCATCCTCTAGTGCTTCAAATGAACTCCAGGAGGTTATGAAACAATTACAGAACCTTGGAAATGAGCTGGTGACTATCAAAAGACAGCAAGCTCAAAGTGCTAGACCGTATCAGCCTCAAGTGCAGTACCAGGCTAGGCCACCATACCAACAAAATAGGTCACCAGCTCAGGCTGCAAATCAAAATCAAAGCCAAGTAAGGCCTCCCACTAATAGACCATTTCAGCCCTATAACCCCAATGTTGCATCTGCTTCTAAAGCATTAGTGCCAGTCCAAAACAACATAGCTCAAGAGTATGATTGGTGTTTCCCATGCAATGAACCTCACAACCAATCTATGTGCTTTAATGGTGCTTTGAACCAAGCCTTGATGGTGACAAATACTGGCATTGAGGGTGAAGTGAGTCAAGAAACAAATCAGCAACAAGGGACATCTCAACAAAACACAGCTCCAAATGATACCGCACTTGTGAATTGGCAAGCTGAGGATTTTTGTGGCATGAATCAAACAATTTCTCAGAGTGTAGCAGCTAACACAAGATCAAAGAAGAGGAATATTGGTGAAGGGCAGTCATTGGCTCCAAGTGATCTACAACCTTCCATCACTCCACAAGGTGTTGGTAAGCAAAATACAGTTCCAAACACGCAAGGACAGCCCAAACCACCTTCTAAACCAACTCAAATGCCAACTGTTGCTGCCCATGCACAAGAAAGGAATGTGCAGCCTAAAGGACAACAAAGAGATGTTTCATCCCCATTTAGCATCATTGATCAAATGAAGAAGACAAATGTGAATATATCAATGTGGGAATCTTTATCCATCCCAGGCCAAAGAGATCTTCTACAAGCTGCCATGAAGAATTGGTCAACTTCAAACCAGCAGGTCCATATGCAAGAGAATGTCCTCACAAATGCTGCTCAGCCTGAAGGGAATCATGGAGGACAACAAGGTAAAGTTTTGAAGCCCCCTCCATTCTATGTTTCATTAATCATTGGGGATAAACTAGTACACAATTGCATGATTGATTCTGGGGCAAGTAGTTCTGTCATGCCCAAGCAAATAGCTGATCAGCTGGGTCTCCAATATGAAGTCATATCTAAAGGGGGTAGTGCAATTGGATGGGACAGCAGTAGCAATGGTGGGAGTGATTAAAGGTTTGAATCTTACCTTGCATGCATGCCCCAACGTTACCGTTTTGCAAGATGTGTCAGTGATAGATTTGCCACCACTCTTTGCCCTATGCTTATCAAGGGATTTCACAGCTAGAATTGGAGGCTACTTATCTGCTGATTGGTCACACATGTTGTTCAGAACAAGATATGGTACTAAGGTCACAATCAGATCTGAACCAATTGCAAACTTTCATATTGAGCCTCATACTCCAAGCCAAATCAATGCCAACTGTTCAGCATTTGATCAAGAAGATTATCCAAGCACAGATGAAGCTGACACCAAAGTTGGAAGCATCCCAGATTTGACTCTTGATGAATGGGCAAGCAAGGTACATGCTTTTGATCCCTACCAAGAAGTAGAAGAATCTGAGCTAGGAGTCTATTGCATACATGAAGAAAACCAGCCTATTCCTAGCATCACCAAACCAGACCATAAGGATGACAATGAGGTATGGCAATTATTTTTAGATGGATCAAGGAGTAGGCAAGGTGCAGGAGGAGGAGCTATGCTTGTTTCACCTCAAGGCATCAAATATTATTCAGCTTTCCGTTTCCAGTTTTCCTGTTCAAACAACACAGCTGAATATGAGGCCTTGATTCATGGACTTCATTGGGCCAGGAAAAAGGGCATAAAGAACTTGCAGGTGTTCGGGGATAGCGAGCTAATCGTCAATCAAGTCAGGGGACAACATGCTACAAAGAATGACCTGCTGAAGAACTACAAGAATAGGGTATGGGACCTCGTTGAGGATTTCAAAGCTTTCAACATCGTGTCCATACCCAGGAAGAAAAATGAAGCTGTAGATAGGCTCGCAGTAGTTGGAGCAACATTTGATGTGGTTGACAACATCAGAAGGGAAAAAACACAACCACATATCCATGTGATTGTGAGGCCAGCAGTTCCAGATAATAACACAAGCTGGCAGGTGTTTGAGAACGATCAACAGATCATCAATTTCTTACAAGAAGAGGCTGAATTCTCAGCTAGGAATCAGGACAGATTAGAGCAGCAGTATGTTGATCAAGTAGTGCAGCTGTGGACAAACAAGCTTCCCAAGGGTTTAGTAACATTGGAGTCTATCTTCAACCCTAACGACCAGTTCCGTAAGGAAAAGGCTAACATACAGGTCAAGAGAGAAGATTCAGAGCCAATTCCGGTTGGGGAAGGCAAAACACTTCAAATTGGCAAAGTGGCCACTGAGCAGGAGAAATCAGATTTCATACAACTTTGCCAAGAATTTCCAGATGTCTTCGCTTGGAGCTATGAAGACTTAAGAGGATTCAATCCAAAGTTAGCACAACATACCATAGAATTGGATCCAGATGCTAAGCCCATCAGGCAGAAGCAGAGACCAGTCAACCCTCACATTGAGCCTCTAATGAAGAAAGAGTTAAACAAGCTAATAGAGGCAAGCATTATATTCCCGATCAAGCACTCAAGCTGGGTTGCAAACTTGGTTCCGGTCAGGAAGAAGAGCAGAGAAATCAGGTTGTGTGTGGACTTCCGAGACCTCAATAGGGCATCTCTCAAAGACCATTACCCACTTCCTTCAATGGAACAAATATTGCAAGTAGTATTTGGTTCAGAGAGATTCTCTCTCCTAGATGGCTACTCAGGGTATAATCAGGTAATGGTGAAAGAAGATGACCAGTTCAAGATGGCTTTCACCACCAAATGGGGCACCTATGCCTACAAGAAGATGCCATTTGGACTATCAAATGCTGGAGCCACTTTCCAAAGGGAAATGGATATGGCATTCAAGGGGTTGATCAATAAAATAGTTCTGATATATCTTGATGACATCACTGTATTCTCCAAAAATGCAGTGGATCACCTCTTTCATCTGAGGCAGGTATTTCAGAGGTGTAGAAGATTTGGGGTATCATTGAATCCCAAAAAATGCATATTCTTGGCTCACGAAGGAAAAATTCTAGGCCATATTGTTTCAAAGGAGGGATTGACGATTGACCCAGAAAGAGTTGAAGCAATTCGAGCGTTGCCATTGCCAAGTCACAAGAAGGCTCTTCAAAGCTTCTTGGGAAGGATCAATTTTGTCCGTAGGTTTGTTCCAAACTTTGCAGCTCTCGTAAAGCCAATAACGCTGATGTTGAAAAAGAGCATGGCATTTAAGTGGACATCTGAAGGCAAGGCAAGTTTTGAGGCAATAAAAGAGGCTATATCTCAAGCTCCGACTCTCGTCAATCCAGACTTCTCCAAGGACTTCATGCTATATGCCTTCGGTGGTGGAGACACAATTTCTGCAATCCTAGTACAACAAAACAAAGAAGGATTAGAACAACCAGTTGCTTTCTTCAGTCAAGGCTTGGAGGAATATGAAACTAGGTACTCTTTCATTGAAAAGCATGTCCTTGCAGTGATCAGGAGCTTAAAGAAATTCAAGCACCTAGTCTCAAACAACAAGATCCAATTATTGGTCTCTCATGCGGGAGTCAAGGACTTCCTTCTAAACAAGGATCTAAATGAGAAACGTGCAGGATGGATCACTCGTGTCATGGAATATGACATCGAAATTAAGGTCACTAAGCTGGTACGTGGAAAGGGATTATGTGAACAACTAGCTTTGAGTCAGCAAGTTGAAGCAGGTGATGAAAAAGAGACTGTCTTGGTACTACAGGATGGTCAAGAACAAGAAAATGATGATGTGCCCACTCCTTGTTGGACTCAGAATATGATACACTTCCTACAGACAGGCCTATGCCCTCCAGAAATGAGCAAAGAAAAAGGAGATACTTCAGATTACAAGCCATTCCATATGTGCTTGTTGATGGTGTTTTGTTTAAAAAAGACATCAATGGAGTTCTATTGAGGTGCATTGGGACAGGTCAAATTGAGAGGGTGTTACGAGATTTTCACGATGGATATTCTAGAGGACATTTCACCCCATGAGTAACAACTCTCAAGATAATGAAGGCAGGGTATTATTGGCCCACAGTGTTCAGTGACTGCTATACATGGATAAGAAAGTGCAAGAAATGTGCACTCTTCACAGGAAAAGAAAGACTAGCAGTGCTTCCATTGCACCCAATTTTGGTTGACCAACCATTTATGCAATGGGGATTGGACTTCATTGGGGTCATCAATCCAAACTCAAGCCAAGGCCACAAGTGGATTCTCATGGCAACGGACTATTTCACCAAGTGGACTGAAGCAGTAGCACTCAAAGAAGCAAATGAGTCTAACATACTAGACTTTTATGAAGGAATAGTGACCAGGTTCGGTGTGCCAGCCACTATCATATCAGACAATGCATTAGCATTCATAGGTTCCAAGATTACAGAATGGGCTATCAAGAATGGAATCTATTTGAGCACCTCTTCAAATTATTACCTGCAGGGTAATGGATAGGCAGAGTCCACGAACAAGAATTTGCTAAGAATCATCAGAAGGACTCTGGATGAAAACCAAAGGACATGGCATACCAAGCTAAAATCAGCATTATGGGCTGACAGGATAACGCTAAAGAGGTCTACTGGTAATTCTCCCTACAAGTTGGTCTATGGGAAAGAGGCAGTATTGCCTATATCATTAGAATTGCCAGCATTGGAGCTCATGAAGCAGTTGGAGTTGTCTGAGTTCGAACCAATGGAGGCCAGGTATGCAGAGTTGATGGAATTGGAAGAAATAAGAGAACATGCAGTTTAGATGATTGAGAAGGATCAGGCCTTAGTAAAAAGATGGTTTGATAAGAAGGCAAGAGCAAGGACCTTCCAGGAAGGGGACCTAGTTCTGAAATGGGATGCAGATCGGGCAAAACCAGGAAGGCATTCCAAGTTTGATGCCATTTGGAGTGGCCCCTACATGGTCACGGGATGTAAAAGTAGTAATGCCTTCCAATTGTCTACATTGGATGGAGAAGAACTCCCGATTCTGGTTAACGGAATCTATCTTAAACATTGCTACTAAAAGGAAAAGGTTTACCCTTGTAAATATTAGCCTAGATTTCAATTCCTCTAAGTGCGTATGCACATTGTCTTGTTGTAGTTAGGTTTCAATTTCCCTAAGTGCTTGGCATAGGTTTTTTTGCTCTTAGGTTGAATTTCTACAGTTCAGAGTGCTCTCAGAGAAGGAGTTGCGGTATCAGGCTCGGGATCAGATATCAAGTTGGTTTCAGGTTATTACTTATGACTCCATGCCCAATGGATTGCTAAAAGGCCACTGATCTTCTACCTAGCAGGCAGGTGATCATGTTGAGTCACCAAATTGTTGTAAATATCTTCCCCCCCGGGTAGATATAGACAAGCAGAAGAATATGGAAATCAGAAAAACTCAAAGCCTGATATTTATTACGTCACCAACAACCCAGGGCGCACAAGAAGGGATGTCAACATGAAAATGGATGCGCTATGGCGCAGGAAAAATAGTGTTGACATGTCAACACAAAAATGGATGCGCCAAGGCGCAGGTAAAGGGTGCACAGCAAAGGATGTCGACACAAAAATGGATGCGCCAAGGCGTAGGTTAAGAGGTGCAAGGTGTCGAAACAAAAAAGGGCGCATAAGGGTGCAAAAGGATGTCGACATGAAAATGGATGCGCCAAGTCACAGGTTAAAGGGCACAGGTAAAGGGTCACACAAAAAGGATGTCGACATGAAAATGGATGTCGACAAGAAAATAGGATGGGCCCAAGGCGCAGGTTAAGGGTGCAGAGTGTCGACATGAAAATGGATGCGCCAAGGCGTAGGTAAAAGGATGTCGACACAAAAATGGATGTGTTGGCACAGGTTAAGCAATGACACAGAGTGTCGACACGGCAAAATGGATCGCGCCTTTGGCACAGGTAAGGGCACATGACAAGAGAGTGTCGACATGAAAATTTGTGCCTTGGTGCACATAAAGGATGTCGACATGAAGATGGATGTGCCAAGGCGCACCTTCAGGAGGCGCAACATTTTGAGCGCTGACAGGAAGCAGACCCTGGCCCAGATATTCAGACGGCCATAACTTTTCACAGGGAGCTCAGATTCATGCAAGGTTGGACTTTTCGGAAAGCTTACGAGATCCTCTATCCAACTAAGACTATATATCTTTAATTGGGTGGGAAAAAGTTCTTAAAAATGCAAAATATAGTTCGCCACTTTTTAAGTTTGCTAGGGTTCTCACCTACCACCATAATGAGATGAATTAAATGCAACCTAGAGGTGGTTGGGGTAGATTTGGATTTCCTCTCTCTTTTCTCTCTCATTCTTCCTATAAATTGTAAGGAGGGGCTTCTTTCTAAAGGTTGGACATTCTTGTTTTTCCCCTCCCTTCTTCTCTTTGGCAGGTGAATTTGTGGAGTTCAAACCTCCCATCTAAAACTGTAATGCAACTTTGCCTCTTGGCATTTTGTAGTGTATTGTATCAATATTTGGAGCAAATAATGCATGTCTATGGATGATTCTCAACCCTCTCTGTGTTCATTTGCATCCTCCTTGATCTTTCACTGCAAATTTGGTTATCTGTGCATGATCTTGCATTGCATTTTAATGGTTTGTGTTTATTGGCAAGACAGGTGTTCTTCATTCCTCGGTGCATCACCTTTGTTAGTTTAGGTTTTATTTTTATGCATCTTCTTACCCTGTCTCCTTGGCAAGTTAGATTAGGTTTTTGAGTAAACCCTCTGCATTTTTATGTGTGCATCTGAACAGAGGAATAGGAACCGGCCTTCATCCAGAGAGCTTTTCTGATTTCGCAAGGTCCCACACTTGGGAAAAGCTCCATGTTATGCAATCGCACTGAGAGTCTCAACCCATCAAGTTACAGACATTCAGGGGTGCTGTGATTCGCCATCAATAGTTTTGGCATGCTCGGTGGGACCAAGAGGTCATTCCACAGGATTTGAAGGAATTTTCAAGAAATTTCAACTAAAAAATTACAGGTTTTACAATTTCAGATTTTTCACCTTCCAGGCTGAACTTTGAAATCAATTTTCAAGGACTTAACTTGCTTGAAACAAGTCAAAATTTCACCAGTTGATAGATCGGGGGGTAATATTCAAAAGGGTATTCTTAGATTTTTGGGATTTTGACTTTCAAAATTTTATGGTTTTTTGTATTTATTTCAGGTTTTCCCAGTTGCCTTTTTTGGGTTTTGACCTGAGTTTCGTCCGTACCGTTCGGGGATTAGTAATTGCATAACAGGACCCAATAATCAAATTGAGGAACTAAACCTTCAAGGTTTGAAAATTCTATTTTTAATATATTGTCAGGTTTGGTGTGTAACCTGGCATAATCTAGCCTTTTGAGGCTCATTATCTAACACATCTGGCGACTCCGAAGGGGTAGAATTCAGCGGTATAGCAGCAAAAGTTACCCAGGCATATGAGAAGAATTCGAACCAGGTCTGATACTCGAGAAGAGTGACTTTTTGTCCACTTGTAACTATCACCAGGAAGAGGAAGGAGAGGAAGAAGACCACAAATATCACCATCTCCACCTAACAGGACTTTATCAACCCCTCCACCTGGTTGATCTTTCATCTCGCAATCAACAAGGGTTATCAGGCCAATCAGAATGGCACAGCCACCAAATCCATTTTTCAATTTCACTAGCAGTAGCCCAATTGCCCTCAATGCACAAAATCTAGTTCCAATTGCAGTGTTGAAGAATATTCCATTTTTCACTGGAGAAAATCATACCACTCCTAGTGATCATGTCAAAGACATTGCTAACGTTTGTGCAATCCATGAGATAAATGAAATGGATGTTGCTATAAAATTGCTGGCATCTTCATTCAAAGGGAAGGCATTGCAATGGTTTAGGAGCCTTGCAGCTGGTTCTATCCAAAATTGGAATCAGTTATGCATAGTCCTCCATGAGAAGTTTGGAGAAAAGGGAGACAATTTGTCTCTACTAGAACAATTGACAACTATCAAGAGAGCTCCCAACGAGCAGCTGACTAACTTCAACTTCAGATTTCAAAGGTCTTGGGATAGGATTCCAATGGCCATCAGGCCAACAGCTGAAGGTGCTTTTCTATATTATCTTAAAGCTTTGAATTCTGATATTTCTATGTTAATTCAATCTATGGGAGGCACAACCTTACATGTTGCTTATAGCATTGCCATTAGGGCTGAAAACTGTCTTATTCAAGCTGGTAAGTTGGCTCCTAGGCCTCCCATGCCCTTATATCCAAACTTAGAAAATCTAAGCACTAGTCAGGCACCCACTTTGGCTCCTATTCCAACTCCTAGAAATCAAAGTTCAAATGAAACTTCTACTTCATCCTCTAGTGCTTCAAATGAACTCCAGGAGGTTATGAAACAATTGCATAACCTTGGAAATGAGCTAGTGACTATCAAAAGACAGCAAGCTCAAAGCAATTAGACCTTATTATCAGCCTCAAGCACAGTACCTAGGTTAGGCCCCCATACCAACAAAATAGGTCACCAGCTCAAGCTGCAAATCAAAATCAAAGCCAAGTAAGGCCTCCCGCACTAATAGACCATTTCAGCCCTATAACCCCAATGTTGCATCTGCTTCTAAAGCATTAGTGCCAGTCCAAAACAACATAGCTCAAGAGTATGATTGGTGTTTCCCATGCAATGAACCTCACAACCAATCTATGTGCTTTAATGGTGCTTTGAACCAAGCCTTGATGGTGACAAATACTGGCGTTGAGGGTGAAGTGAGTCAAGAAACAAATCAGCAACAAGGGACATCTCAGCAAAACACAGCTTCAAATGATACCGCACTTGTGAATTGGCAAGCTGAGGATTTTTGTGGCATGAATCAAACAATTTCTCAGAGTGTAGCAGCTAACACAAGATCAAAGAAGAGGAATATTGGTGAAGGGCAGTCATTGGCTCCAAGTGATCTACAACCTTCCATCACTCCACAAGGTGTTGGTAAGCAAAATACAGTTCCAAACACTCAAGGACAGCCCAAACCACCTTCTAAACCAACTCAAATGCCAGCTGTTGCTGCCCATGCACAAGAAAGGAATGTACAGGCTAAAGGACAACAAATAGATGTTTCATCCCCATTTAGCATCATTGATCAAATGAAGAAGACAAATGTGAATATATCAATGTGGGAATCTTTATCCATCCCATTGGGGAAGGAAAAACATTCAAATGGCAAAAAGGGGCCACTGAGCGGAGAAATCAGATTCCATACAACTTGCCCCCAAGAATTCTATATTTTCGCGGCGCTTGAAGACTTAGAGGTTTCGGATTCCGAAAGTTTAGGCACAAATACCATTAGAATGGATCCAGATGCTAAAGACCATCAGGCAGAAGAAAAGGCAAGGTCACCCTCACATGAGCCTCTATGAAGAAGAGTTAAGCAAGCTATGAGGAAGGAATTTATATTCGATCAAGCACTCAGCTGTATGGGGTGGTTGCAAATTGGTTTTCGGTCAGGAAGGAAGAGAAGAGAAATCAGGTTGTGGTGGAATTTTGAGACCTTACTAGGGCCTCTCTCAAATCCATACCCACTTCCTCAAGGAATAACTATTGCAAGTAGTCAGTAGTATCGGTGTTCGGCGCGATTCTCTTCTCTAGATGGCGACTCAGGGGTACTCATTAGGTAATGGTTGAAAGGAAGATGACCAGTCATAGGATGTCACACCAAAGGGGCACCTATGCCTCAAGAAGATGCCATTTGGACTATCAAATGCTGGAGCCAACGTTCCAAAGGGAATGGGATATGGCATTCAAGGGGTTGTATCAATAAAAATAGTTCTGATATATCTTGATGACATATATAATCTCCAAAAATGCAGGGATTCACCTCTTCATTTGAGGGCAGGGATTTATTTCAGAGGTTGTAGAAGATTTGGTGGGTATCATGAATCAAAAAAGCATATTCTTGGGTCAGGAGGGAAAAACTTCTAGGCCTATTGTAAAGGAGGGGTTGGAGATCGACTGAGAGGAGTTGAAGCAATTCGAGGTTGTCATTTCAAGTCATAAGAAGGATCGTCAAAGCTTCTTAGGAAGGATCCATTTGTCGCCGGTGTTCAAACTTTGCAGCTTCGTTGAGGCCCATAACACGATGTGAAAGAAAGAGAATGAATTAGTGGAATCTGAAGGCTAGGAAGTTGTGCGACAATACAAGAGGCCTATCTCAAGCTCAGACTATCGTCAATCCAGCCTAGGACTTTCCTCCAAGGCTTATGCTATAGGGCTTGGTTGGTGAAAACAATTTCTGCAATCCTTGTACCGCAAAACAAGAAGGGATTAGAACAACCAGTTGCTTTCTTCAGTCGAAGGCTTGGAGGGATACGAAACTGTACTTTTCATTGAAACGAATGTCATCGAGTGTAGTGATCAGGAGCTAAAGAAATTAACACCTAGTCTTCAAACAATAAGATTCAATTATTGGTCTCTCATGCGGGATTTCACGGACTTCTTCTAAACAAGGATTGAGAGGAAGAAACGTGCAGGAGGATAACCGTGTATGGCCTGACCATCGAGATCAGGTCAAAAATAGTACGTGGAAAGTGGAATATGTGAAAAAACTAGATTTGAGTCAGAAAGTGGAAGCAGGTGATGAAAAAGGGGGACTGTTTGGTAATACAGGCATGGTCAAAGAACACGAAAATGATGATGTGCGCTCCGTTGTGGACTCCTCTACTATGATCACTTTCCTACACACAGGCCTATGCCCTATAGAATTAAGCCAAAGCGAACAGGGAGATACTTAGCTTACAAGCCATTCCATAATACGTGCTTGTGATGGTGTTTGTTTAAAAAAGACATCAAAGGAGAGTTCTATGAAGGTGCATTGGTACAGGTCAAATTGCGAGGGTGTACGAGTTTTACGATGGAGTTCTAGAGGACATTTCGCCCCTATGAGTAACCACTCTTAAGCATGAGGCAGGGTATTATTGGCCAACAGTTTCGTGACTGCTATAAATGGATAAGAAAGAATGCCAAAAGTGGGCACTCTCACAGGAAAAGAGAAGACTTAGAGCATTCCATTGCACCTGATTTTGGTGACAAACAATTTAGGCAAGGGGGATTGGACTTCATGGGGTCATCAACCCCAAATAAGCCAAGGCCACAAGGGATTCTCACGGGCAAACAGCCTATTTCACCAAGTGGCCGACGCCACAGTGCCAAGAAGCCAGAGGTCTAACATTACATAGACTTTTAGAAAGAATAGTGACCAGGTTCGTGTGTGCCGGCCACTATCATCTCAGACACTGCCTTCGCAGCATACGTTCCAAGATTACGAAGGGGCGTCCCCGATGGAATCTATTTGAGCACTCTTCAAATTATTCCCACAGGTACTGGACAGGTCGAGTCACGAACACG
Organism: Taxus chinensis; assembly: GCA_019776745.2. Classification (NCBI taxonomy): domain Eukaryota; kingdom Viridiplantae; phylum Streptophyta; class Pinopsida; order Cupressales; family Taxaceae; genus Taxus; species Taxus chinensis. The sequence goes on from CM034151.1 coordinate 822,744,153, forward strand.
ACTTTGCTCAGAATCACAGAAGGACTCTGGATGCAAACCAAAGGACAGGCATACCCCGCTAAAAGCAGCTTGTTGGAACTGACAGAATAACGCCAAAGAGGTTTCTGGTACTTTCCATACACGTTGGTCGCTGGGAAAAGAGGCGTATGCCTATTCTTAGAATTGCCCGCATTGGAGCTCATGACAGCAGTTGGAGTTGTCTGGGTTCGAACCAATGGAGGCCAGGTATGACAGAGTGATGGAAGATTAGAAGAAATAAGAGAAAATGCAGTCAGTTTAGGACGATTTGAAAGGCTCAGGCCTTAGTTTACCACGATGGTTTGATAAGAACGTCAGAGCAAGGACCTTCCAGGAAGGGGCCACTAGTTCTAAAATGGGATGCAGGATCGGCAAAAACTAGGAAGGAAATTCAAGTTGATGCCATTGGAGTGGCCACCCCTACATGTGCACGGGAGTAAAAAGTAGTAATGCTCCAATTTTCTTAATGGATGGAGACGACCTCCGATTCAGTTTAACGAAATCTATCTTAAACATTACTACGAAAAGAAAAAGGTTTACCCTTGTAAAATATTCAGCCTAGATTCAATTCCTCTAAGTGCGTAGCACATTGTCTGCGTAGTAGGTTTCATTCCCTGAGGCTTTGGGGGCAGGTTTTGTTGCTCTTCGGTTGATGTTTCTATAGTTCAGAGTGCTCTCGAAGAAGGAGTTGCAGTATCAGACTCGGGATACAGAGATCAAGTTGGTTTCAGGGCATTAACTTATGGACTCCATGCCAATGGATTTCTAAAAGGCCACGATCTCTACCAGCAGGCAGGGTATCCTGTTGAGTTGCCAATGTTGTAAATATCTCCCCCCGGGTGGTTGGTAGATATAAACAGACAAAAAAATATGGAAATCAAAGAAACTCAGACCCCAAAAGTTTTGCAAGGCACAGGTAAAGGGCGCCCATCAGAGGATGCCGACACCAAATGATGAGCTAAGGAGCAGGTAAAGGGCGAAGCATCAGAGGTGTAGAAAACAAAATGAATGCGCCAAGGTGCAGGTAAAGGGCGCACATCGGGATTGTCAACACAAAAATGGATGCGCCAAGGCGCAGGTAAAGGGCGCAATTCAAAGGATGTCACACAAAATGGATTGCGACAAAGGCGCAGGTCATAAAGGGTGCACCTCCGAGGAGTCACCACAAAAAATGGAGCGCCCATGGCGCAGTAAGAAGATGTCGAACGCCAAAAGTCGCGCCCATGGTGTAGATCGAGGCGCACGGCCAAGAAGAGGTTGTTCAACATGAAAAAGGATGCGCCCATGGTTTTTAAGTAAGAAGATGTCGGAATGAAAATGGATCACCCATGGCGCATCGTCAGAGGATTTACACAAAAAAATGGAGTTGGCCAAGGCGCGGTAAAGGGCGAACATCAGAGTGATGTCAACCACAAAAATGGATGTGCCATGGCGCAGTGGTAAGAAGAATTCGACACGCCAAAAATTCGCGCCCATGGCAGGTAAAGAGGCGCATGGCAAGAGGGGTGTCAAACATGAAACGGATGCGGCCCATGGCGCAATTACGAAGATGGTCGAATGAAAGCTGGATGCAACCAGGGGCACTCAGGAGGTTGCAAACATTTTGAGCGTTGACAGGAAGCAGACCCCCCTGAACCCATATATTAGATGGCCAACCGTTTGACAGGGGAGCTCGGATTCACGCAAGGTTGGCCACTTTACGAAAAGCACGAAGTCTCTATCCAACTACAACTGATATCTTCAAAGGGTGCGAAAAAATTCTTAAAAATGCAAAATACAGTTGCGCCAATTTTTGGGTTTGCTAGGGTTTTCTCACTACACCATAAATGAGATAATGAAATCAACATGGGAGGGGTGGTGGTGTTAGGGTAGATTTGGATTCATCTCTCTTTTCCTCTCTCTCCTAATAAATTGTAGGGGGGCTTCTTCAAAGGTTGGAATCTTGTTTTCCACTCCCTTCTTCTCGTGGCGGTGTGAATTTGTGGAGTTCAAAACTCCCATCCTAAAACTGTTTAATGAAACTTGCGCCTCTTGGCATTTTGAGGTGTTGTATCAATCTTGGAGCAAATAAGGCATGTCTGTGGATGATTCTCACTCCTCTTCTAGTTCATTTGCATCCTATTGATCTTTCATGCCAAATTCTGGTTATCTGGCATGATCCTGCATTACATTTTATGGTTTGTGTTTATTGGCAAGACAGGGGTCTGATTCCTCGGTGCATCCATAACCCTTGTGAGTTTAGGTTTATTTTAGCATTTCTTACCCGTCTCCTTGGCAAGTTCGATTAGGTTATTTTTTGAAATAAAACCCTAACCCTTTTTAGTTGCATTCTAAACAGAGGAATAGGAACCGACTTCATCCAGAGAGGCTTTACTGATGTTCTGCAAGGTCCCCCACACTTGGGACAAAGCTCCATGTTATGCAAATCACACTGAGAGTCTCAACAATCGAGTGTCGACCCATAAGGGTGCTATGATTCGCATCCAAACAGGTACAAAAAAGGAGATAGAATGGTATGAAAAAAAAAATGGTCTTAGTAATATTGCCAACAATTAAAATTGAGTGTTTCTGTGGTGTCAATATGTCTCCAACCAACAGTAGTGGCCTCCAACATGCCAGACCTATTGGGAGTGTCATTTGAAGAGAAACCAACAAAAAGATTAGATGTTGTTGAAAGCAGATAGGAGGCGGGGCACGTCTTACATTCAGTCGAACCTTAAAAATGAAAGTAATTGCACTTAGAGTTCCTGTCACCGCTGAACCACGATCCTGTTGCATCATGTCAACAAAAATATAATGTTCCTTCAGCTAATGGTCACGTTTGCGTCTAAGATTTGAAATCATGAAATCGAAGTAATGCTATAGTAGCTGTGTTAATGTGGAATTTCGGGTGGTGTATGGGGAGCAAATTCTTTCAGTCAGTCTAATTTTGAAGAGGTATATAAATTTATTGCAAGTGAATACAAATCATTAGTGTGTACTTATTTTTGGACCTAAATTATGGGCTTCGTGCTGAATTCCACCCAAGCCCAATTCTTCCCCCCACATAGGTTTTTTTATTTACAAATGCAAGAGTATCGTATATGAAAGGCAAGATTATTTATACAACTTACAAACATAGACAGGATTGGAAGAGGACCGACGATAGCAAAATGAAGCGATCACATAATAGGTGAGTGTTTAGAGATAAAGGCTTACAATAATGTAATGGAAAAATTTGGCTTAGTCCGATTTTGCAGCAGTTACAACTAAGTGTTGTGTTCGTGTGAAGATTACACCAAGACAGAGTAGTCGTTTCCAACATGACAGGAGGATGGAGGTTTGTAAACTTTGAAGAGAACTATGACCTCTAGTTAGATTCTATTGAAGTCCTTCAAAGAAGGATTATATTGCGCCAAGGGCAGGTTAACGGGCGCACATCAGAGGATGGTCAACACAAAAAAGGGATGTGCCCATGGCGAAGGTACAGAAGTTCTTGACACGCCAAAATTCGCGCCATGGCGAGGTCAGAGGCGCATGCAAGAGGTGTCAACATGAAAATGGATGCTGCCCATGGCGCAAGTAAGAAGATGTCGACATAAAGATGGATGCACCAAGGTGCACCTTCAGGAGGTTGCAACATTTTGAGCGTTGACAGGAAGCAGACCCTGACCCATATATTCAGATGGCCATAACTTTTGACAGGGAGCTCGGATTCACGCAAGGTTGGACCTTTCGAAAAGCTTACGAAGTCCTCTATCCAACTACAACTGGATATCTTCAATTGGGTGAGAAAAAATTCTTAAAAATGCAAAATACAGTTCGCCAATTTTTGGGTTTGCTAGGGTTCTCACCTACCACCATAATGAGATGAATTAAATGCAACCTGGAGGTGGTTAGGGTAGATTTGGATTTCCTCTCTCTTTTCTCTCTCATTCTTCCTATAAATTGTAAGGAGGGGCTTCTTTCTAAAGGTTGGACATTCTTGTTTTTCCCCTCCCTTCTTCTCGTTGGCAGGTGAATTTGTGGAGTTCAAACCTCCCATCTAAAACTGTAATGCAACTTTGCCTCTTGGCATTTTGTAGTGTGTTGTATCAATCTTTGGAGCAAATAATGCATGTCTGTGGATGATTCTCAATCCTCTCTATGTTCATTTGCATCCTATTGATCTTTCACTGCAAATCTGGTTATCTGTGCATGATCCTGCATTACATTTTTATGGTTTGTGTTTATTGGCAAGACAGGTGTTCTTCATTCCTCGGTGCATCACCTTTGTTAGTTTAGGTTTATTTTTATGCATTTTCTTACCCTGTCTCCTTGGCAAGTTAGATTAGGTTTTTTTGAATAAACCCTCTACATTTTTATGTTTGCATCTAAACAGAGGAATAGGAACCGACCTTCATCCAGAGAGCTTTTCTGATTTCGCAAGGTCCCACACTTGGGAAAAGCTCCATGTTATGCAATCACACTGAGAGTCTCAACCAATCGAGTTGTAGACAATCAAGGGTGCTATGATTCGCCATCAACAGGTACAAAACAAAGAGATAGAATGGTATGAAAAAAACATGTCTTATGTAATATTTCCAACAATAAAATTGAGTGTTTGGTGTGTGTCAATATGTCTCCAACAACAGTAGTGGCTACCAACATGCCAGAAATATTGGAAGTTGTAATTTTGAAGAGAACCATACAAACAAGATTAGATGTTGTTGAAGCAGATAGGAGGCGGGGCACGTCTACATTCAGTCGAACCTTAACAATGACGTAATGCATCTTAGAGTTTCCTGTCATCCGCTGACAACCTGATCTATTGTTGCATCATGTCAAACAAAATATAATGTTCTTCAAGCTCATGGCTCCAATTGCCTATAGATTTGAAATCTGAAATCGAAGTAATGATATATGTATGACTGTGTTAATGTGGAATTCGGGTTGTATGCGGGAGCAAATTCTTCCGTAAGTCTCATTTTTCAGAGGTATTTATAAATTTATTGCAAGTGAATCCAAATCATTTAGTGCATTGTTAATCATTTTGGACCCTAAATTATGGGCTTCGTGCTTGACTTCCACCAAGCCCAATTCTTCCACCCACATAGGTTTTTTTGATTCTTACAAATGCAAGAGTATATGAAAGGCAAGATTTATACAACTTACAACAATAGACAGGATTGGAAGAGGAATGAAGATAGAAAAATGAAGCGATAAAATAATAGGTGAGGGTAGAGAATAAAGTGCTACAATAATGCAATGGAAAATTTGGCTTACGTAAGATTTGCAGCAGTAAAACTAAGTGTTTTTTTTCGTGCGAAGATACCCCTAAGAAGAGTAGTGGTTGCCAACATGACATGAAGATTGGAGGTTGTAACTTTGAAGAGAACTGTGTAATCTAGATTAGATTCTATTGAAGTAATTAAAAGAATGGGTATTATGTTGAGGAGATGAGATATATATTGAAGAGGAGCCAAGAGCAGAGCAACAAGCACTTATGTAGGTGTTCTTTGATTTTCACGAGTTTTAAGAGTGGAGGTGGCTCAAACCAAGTTGAAAGGTCATGCAGTCTTTGTGGTGGAAAGAAATGCAAACAAAGAGAAATAGAAGAGGCAAGGAAAATACTATAAGATATGATAAAATGGTAGCTAAGTTGAGGGAAGTTTCTTCCTTTGGATTATCAGTTTACATTTCTGAAGAAGTTACATAGTTCTTATCCATTGTTACTTTATTTTACCTCTTTTAAAATAATATTGAAATCATACACATTATATTTTTTGTATTTCAGAATAATTGAAGCCGAGTATGGTTTTTTTACCTTAACAGAGGAAATAAGAAAAATAAATTGTCAACTGTGAGCATTTAGTTGTACCTCATTTTATATTCCTCGTTCTCATATAAGGTCTTCTTACCTCAGTTTATATTCCTTGTTGTCATATAAAGTCTTCGAAAATAGAAAATATATATTATATTGCATTTGGGCATTATAAAAAACATGGGCAAAAACTAAGACACGGAAGGGAATTATTTATCTATCTTGTAAACTAGGTTATATGTTGGCTCAATCTATAACAGGAAAAGTTAACCTTTCTTGCCGACTGAAGGTGCATTATTTCTGTAGCTATAAGCTAAAAAAATCTCTAGATGCAAATGGGATAAAGTTGATTTTGTGCATTGCTAAAGCATAATAAGATTTCGACATCTGCGAGTGGACGATTTATTTTTAGCTATTGGTAAAGCCTAACGTTTCTCATCTTCCTTTGATGTTGTAAGTAGTAGGACCAAGTCATATATGCCCATATTTTATGATCTCCAAAATTTAACATCAACTATATTTATCACGTGCCAAACATCTTCTTTACATTATCTTAACTAATGGGGGAAAAAAATAGCACTCTCCTTTTAACTTCAGTAATAAGTGGGTGTATTTTTTCCTTCCTAATCAAACTACAAGTCCTTCTTGCCTTAGGTTTTTGTCTAAACTTGTTTGATATGTGTATTTTTTTACATAGTTACCCATTCAGTTATATTACTTATTATGAATTTGCCAACTTTGATGCGCATTTCCAAAATGTTTATATTACTTATTATAAGGCTTAAGAATATTAGTTTGCATTGTCATTCATTCAGTTTGATGCCCATTTCCATAAGGATTAAAAATAATTACGACTTACTGAGAATTTTATTTCCCATATGAACAAGACTGCTTGACTTATTCGCGTGCTTAAATAAATATCTCATTCACATCAATATTAAAAACCGAGCAGCCACCTAAGACAACCAGAAACATTCTATCTTGGTAATCTTTCGGGTTAAATCCAGATAAGAGAATTAAATTGATCTATCTTGATGTATCAAGTCTTTCTTTACAATAGAAATTACCTACCCTGCCCAAAGGGGATGATTAGGGGGTCTACTCTAGCCAAAGGTGATGATAATGTGGCATTGGATTTGAACATGGGGATGATTCCTATTTCATAGTCGAATAATGCTATTACCATATGTGGAAAGAATGAATGTAAAATTTAATGCATTGATCTTTTCATTTGATTTATTAAAAAATGTTTCAAAATGCTTTGAATTTTTCGACATTTGCATTTTCAATTCTTATTTTGTCTTGTATTTACATACCTCAAACATTTATCATTTATATCCACAGGCAACACATCTCCTATATCAGCTGGTATATTATTGATCACATCATTACAACCTCTTGACCATTTGTGTTGATAGCATTCAATGTTGTCCACCTTAATTCTCGCTAATCAAACCAGGCCCACTTTGAGTAATACAACATATTCCATGCAGCAGACCCCAACAAATTACTGATTTTAAAAAAGGTAACAAGTATCCACCAGCTTCCACTCTCATCCCAATACGTTACATACCTATTTTAAAAACACAACCTACACCAGAAGATAACTCCCAAACAAATCCACACTAGCGTAACCTTGCTCCTCCTGGAGCGACCACTAGTAGATAGTAGGCTTGCACTAGAAAAAACGCCATGTACCACATCCTAACTAATGATGGTCACAAATTGCTTTTATTTTCAGAATCCTCATACATTATGTCATCCTCATAAGAATAATAATACGGGGTCTCTTCACTACAGTCCCAAATTTTGACTTCGGTTTGGATGTTTATTTTAACTCAATTCGAAAACACTGAAAATCTAGACATATATGGCACAAATGTATTTTTTTTAAAATTGTTTGCATTGTGACATATTTTTTTTTTAATATTCCTAACTCTATGTTAAAATTTCCATGTGAGGTTTGGATTCACATCCTCAAAAACAAAAAGTTATGGGAGCCTTCACTTTTGTGCATTGGCGTCTGCAGAGGAGGAAAGCGATACAGGATTGGATTTGACAACCGGAGTTTGTATGGTAAAGGAAGATTCCGTCTGAAAGATGATCCCCCATTGACAATTATCACCATGGCTTCATACATAAAAATCGTTTTTAAAAAGTTATAGACTATATATTTGTACTTGGATTTCTTGCAGAAAGCTTTGGTTTATTTGTTATGGAAGTTTTGTAAGGGAATGCAATATGGTATATCATATTTTGATTGCGATTATATTATAATATATCACATTTTGATTTAGATTGTGTTGAAGAATATCATAATTTCATTAAAATATTATGTAATCATTGTAATATGGTATATCATATTTTGATTGAGATTGTATTTTGGTATATAATAATTTGATTGAGATTACATTAGGATATATTGTAATTGTATTCTAATATATTGTAATTATTGCATTAGTTTATCAAATAATTCAATTTTTACTATATATCATATAATCATAAATTAGTTTGTCAAAGTTTTTTAGAACTCATTTTGCATATCATGTAATCATGCATTAGTTTTTTCAAAATTTTGTTAGGGAATTTTTTTGTATATCATATGATCATTACATTACTTTTTTTAAAAAATTGTTATGGAAGATTTTGCATCTAACATAATCATGATATTAACTTTTTAAAACTTTGTTCAAAATCATTTTACATACCTCGAAACCATTATAATAGGTTTTCAAAGCTTTGTTACAGAGCATTTTGCATACCATACAACCATTGTAATAATTTGGCAACGCTTTGTTAGGGAACACATTGTACATCTTGTAAATATTATGTTATTTATGTTAAGTCTTTGTTATATCACATTTTAAATAATATGCAATCATTGCGTTACTATGTCAAAACTTAGTTATGGCATATTTTGCATATGCCTTTTTTATGTTGTCACATTTTGCACGAGTCCAAATCATGGTCAACTCACTCTTTCCATTATTACCGACTCATTTATTGCATTGAGATACCATGTAGTCAAAGCATTAATTTTTCAAACAAACCACCCACATTGTTTATGATGCCACATTTTCTAACAAAGATTACATTAGGGTCAACTCACTCATTGCATTATAATATTCTAAAATTATTGCAATAATTTATCAAACAATTAACATTTTTTTGTACTACAACATTTCACAATTGAAATTAAATTAAGGTCAACTCACTCATTGTATTTGGATCAACTTATTGAAAGAGTGTAAGATGAAGTATCACACCTTTATTATAAAACATTAACCCTGAATGGTCAAATTTATTAGTTTGAGATATAGTATTTACATATAAAGTATGATAAAGCTCAATAAATTTAATCCACATTATATCCAATACGAGTTCATGGCTTTGATTTTATTTATGTAAAAAAATATCTTTTTTGTTAAAATAATTTGTTTTCAAAAAATCTAAGTTTTTTTAAAGAGTAAAAGGTGCAAATGTACATATGGCTATATAAAAAAGAAGATTTAAAGTCCATCCAACATGACTTATGTGATTAATTAGATGTTTGTATTATGAATATTTGTTTGAAACTGATATACATATTTTGTCTAGTTCGCATGCTTTAATTAACACTCAATTTCATTACAAATCATGTTTTAGTCCCAAATGAAACACCTACATATTTTGGGGCATGAAAATGCCAATGTGCTTGTTAGTTTTGGCTATAACTTATATTTGAAAATTGTGAGCATGCCCTCGATCTTGCTAGCGGTTATTAGCCCATGATAAATCATCTCATATCGACCCCTAACAAAAAAATGGTCCTTAGCTCATTACTTATTTTTCCTTGGGCCAATAAGAGATGAAACATCATGGGCTCAATATCCAACACTTACTGCCAAAGATCATGGCACACTTGTGGTTCTACAGGAGGATATATGAGATTTTCTACACACTAGCATGTAGGCATGCCTTTGTGAATTGTGCAGATGTACCTCAAGAAACTCTCCATTAACAAAACATTTGAAAGCCTTTTCGAATATTGAAATATTATGATTGTGTGTTAAGTTTCAAACATTGGTTGGCTATGTGTCTAACTTTAAAATTTTAGTTAGACATTGATAGATGCAATTTCTTGTAAGCTCTCGAATATCAATGTTGATACCCAATCTTATGAGCAAACAATTTTGTATATTTCCTCATTTTGGTATTGAATTAAACTATTCACTCCATATTTCAAACTTTAAATTGTGACTTATGTAACTTACATTACCACTATATTTTCACCTACATCATCAAGCATTTAATTATGACTTGATTTGACCATGCTAAACTAGGGTATGCTTGATGTTGCTTTCGTTTAATTACAAACAGTCATACGCAAGAAATGTGATGGGGACGTTGATAAGTATATCAATGATCGCTAGGAAGTGGAATAAGATGTGCAAAAGAAACATTGAGAGTGGGAGGAGTTATTTACCGATGGACATGAGTTTCAAATGTCTACCTAGAAGAGAAATGTTGAGGTGCAAAGGTGACGGAAATGCATAGGTTGTCAAGAGAGTGTATTCTAGGAACATGCCATGAAGGCACAAAGAAAATCCTAGTCATGCAATACCTCAATTATTTATAGTTGTTTGGTGCAATGTTAGACCTCCAGATTTGTGAATTGTTGTGTTGGGTCGAAACCTTGCTATAAGAATATTTTTCACAAGGTGATGGACGTTTGAATATTCTTTGAGTTCACGTTGCTTTTGTTTCTTGTGATTATGTTGATTCATCGTAGAAAGAAACAAGAACTTTTTGTGGTATTAAAAAATAAACAGAGACACTTTCGATGGCAAAAGGCTCAAGAATTTGCACCTTGGACAAAATTTGAAACGAATTCTATCATGCACCCAACACGAGGCATGCACAACACAAGCAGATTCAGAGGGGATAGAATCAACAAAGCCAAGGGAGATGGTCAACCTAGTTGAAAACCCCCAACTAGTCAAATCCATCCTCTTTCCATTTATGATCCTTGTCTTTCTTCAGGAAAATCAAATGTGGACTACATGTCATTTGTGTGAATTACTCGAAGAAGAAAGGGAGTGCAAGAACTATGTGAAGGACATATGGCAAAAGTTGTTGACGTTGAAATCCATGGTCCATATCCTAAGTATTGCCATTCTTCCTTCTAATCATAAGTGAGAAAATGGATTCATTATTATTGTGGCAATTCATTATCTACTAGTCATCATTCAAAACACGTGACCTGAAAGTGGTTTGAAGTGTTTTTTGAAAAGGGACTTAAAATTGTATGGAGTTGGCATTCCGATATGGGACCTCAAATTGTATGGTGGGATTTTTATATAAGTATTCCCTACCCAAAATTTTGGCATCTTTGATTTTAATCATGTCAAAGCCTCTCATGCAGGGCAACAAGTGAGCAATACACGAGTCAATTCAAAGGGGGTTCTTGGATGCAAAGCTAAGGGAGAGTGTTAGACTAATTGAAAGTTCCCACTAGCTCAAATCCCTCCTCCATCAAATCCACCTATACTATAATAGACTATAAAAAACCTCATTTATTCATTTCTCAGTTAACATTTCCATTCTAGCTGAATTCTATTGATCCCCTCCTATTGTGGGCCCGCCTCTCCACCCAAGACACTAACCCGACTAATGGAATGTTTTGTGTGTTTTGAAGGTAAGTGACACTATTAAGATAGAGTTAATACTCAATAATAATTTGTATCTAGAACCACATGTTGACTATGGTAGTGGTGCCCATTAGAACACAAAACATTTTACACCTAACCAATACAATGGGGATGTCAATATGAATGCATTGAAGAAGTTAAACGTTGAAGGAGTGAAGGTGAAATATTATGGGAGGAAATAGGGTGATGAAGGAGAATAAAAGAGAAGAATTCTAGGGGTGGGGAAACCGTTGACAAAAATATAAGTGATCGTTTCCCTATTCAAAGGAGAAAGAGAATCCAAAATTGGGGGAAAAGTATAAAAACAAGAAACTAAAAAGCATCACATTTAGACTATAATGGACTATGAAAACCTCATATCTTTTTTTCTTTTTAATGCTTCCAATTTAATCGGCCATTCTTGGACTCATGTGCACACTAATATTTAGATTTAAATTAAATTGTGATTTCATAGTTACAAATTTAGATATTAATATGCAATACAAACGATTATAATATTTAATGCAATGTTTATTTAGCATAAATCTTTCTTGATAGTTGTCAACCTAAAAAGCCTTTATTTTCAAAGGCTTTCTAACTTTTGGGAATTTCTACAATTAAATTATTTTAAAAAACTGTAAACACAATGAAAACAAAAATACTTCAGGTTTTTTGTGACGGCTCTACTAGGGTTTAGGTCCATGCTTGTTGTTGCCCATACAATCTTGTTGGCATACCACCATTTATGCAGAATTTTTTATATTCTCGCAAAGTTATTTCATTAATTTGGCCATTTACTCCGCCCTTTGGGCGGTGTTAAGCCTTTATGTATGGCTTCCATCTTGCCACCTCCATCTCTTGATGCAGGTTCGGCTAACAGAAAGCTCGGCTCCCAAGAAAGTGAGGAATTTTGTCCTAAAGGTATTCGACGAGGTAATCACCTTGACTCTGAGACTACTTTTACTTGATGTTATTATTAATTTACCATAATTTTGATAAAGCTTGAAATTAAATCACATCATTTTACCCTAGTGGGTTACATTTGTTGGTCGGGTCCCCCTTGAAAGCTTACTAAGACATAGTGAGTTCACAACCACTAGAAACACCATGGTGTCAAAGATCAAGGAAATAAAAAACCTCGCCAAGGGTTTCTTTCTTTTTAGGTTTAACTATGTCGAACACTACAAATTCATTGTCAACCCTGGTCCCATGGTTTATCTATAACACAATGGATGTCTTTTCACACTGGACCAGAGATTTCAAAGTCACAAAGCAAGCCAATCTTAAAGTTCTAGTTTGGGTTTAGTTTCCCGAGCTTCCTCTCTACTCTATGGGAATTTGTTTATAATTTAATCCAACCCCTTAGCAAAGACTTGTTTGTTTGGAACAACATAATTTTTTCAATACTCACCCTCAAAAGTGGGTTATCTGTTGAAGTTGACCTTTCTAAAGACTTGAAAGACGCCATTGAAATGCAAGTTGGGGAAACCCATTTTTCTCAGCATGTTTTATACATCAACTTACCCAATACCTTGTTTTTCTACTGCCAAGTGTCTGACCATATGATTCGGGAATGTCTGTTTATCAGCCGAATCTCACTCTAGGACATAAGAAAAGCCTCAACCAGAATCCAAAATCCCCCTCCTCTGGAGATGGTTAGACCATAGTGACCAATAAAAGAGGTTTTGCTCGATGGCCGGTCATGAAACCTCAGCCATCTTCTTATCGTGCCATTCAATAATAATGGTGTAAGATCCTCTCCTTTCTCCTTCCAAACAAGTTGTTTCTCATACGCCTCCATTGTTCTCTCCTCTCCCGCTCTCCGCTAGCTGCCTCGGTTGAGATCTACCCGTGAAATATTATGTTCTCTCGGCCTTATGTTTCTCTTCAACCTTCCGGAAGTCACCTTTCATGGAAGAAAACCACTCGCTCGTGGCTTGAAAAGCATTTCTTAGCCAATCTCATAGCCCTAACCCCACGTCGAAGATGGAGGAATTTTTTCAAGAAAAACATAGACCATGGTCAGTGGCAAACCTTACCTTGATCAACTCTGTCTCACAATCAATTTTTCTTCGCTCTCCAGTCTTGATGACGAGGGATCTATGTACCTCGATTATGTCCAATGATTATGTGTACTCTTGGAATATATGTGGCCTTACTGATCCCACGAGAAGATATTTGGTTAGGGACAATTGTCTTCACTTTCAGCATATGTGTATTCTGTATCTGTAGGAAGTTAAGCTGTGCAGGATTTCTTCTCCAGTCTGTCGCTCCAACAATTTGGCCCCATGCAACATACCACGTGTCAAATCATGAGCCTGGACGTTGAGGGGTCATGACACTGATTGCTCCTAAATTTTCACAGCATGTGATTTCTTGGGGCTCTGACCCCACCCATCGGGTGGTGTGGATCCTCTTCGATTTCGATGGGCGCATCCTCAAGCTCACTAACATTTATGCATCCAATGATGTAGTCGAGTGAGCTCTTTTCTGGAGATGGCTTGCCGACTCCCTTCCTAATGCCCTTTGGATTTTGTGTGGAGACTTTAATATGGTGCAAAACACCCATAAGACAAGGTCAGTTGTCTTCCTATGCAGTGGTGTGCAGGAGAACGGGAGGCATGGTTCTATCTCAGACACAAGCTTGGATTTTGGATCCTAACATCCCTTTCAAGGATATTTATTCCTCTTCTTGGTTCACTTGGTCTGAACTTTCATCAGGGGAAAGACTGTATTGTTCAACGTCTTGACTGTGTCATGATGCTGAGCCAAGACTTCTTCTATATTTATCCTAGTTTTCGCCACCTATGTGTGTTCTTGCTGACACTGTACTTATCTTTGATCACTCCCCCATTTTCTTTAATATCGCCTAGATTTGCTCTTGCCAAAAAACATAAGGGTAATTCTCGATATTACCTCAATACTACTCACTTGATTCATGCAAGGACTATGGCACACATTCAAAAGCATTTGGAACTCCTAGTTCCTCATCCTAGTGGTTGCGAAGGCTGAGATATCTTTGTGAAATGATGTCATCACAAGCAAAAACACTTTTCTTTCACATATGTGGAAAACAAGCTACTTCTATTTTCAACAGAAGGCTACCCATAATGATTCATATTGTGAATTTGAACAAATATTTACAAGATCTTAATTCCTTTCTTTTTAATCAAAAATTATAGCTCTCAAGCCTTGCTCACTGGCAGACAAAAAATTAAAATTGAAGAAACTTAAAAAGATCAGGGGTTCTCTACTTCCTTCTCACCTTCATTGGATTCAAGTTAAAGATAAAGATTCTAAATAATTATTTTTTTATTCTTCTGTGCCAAACACTCTGCTAGGAAAATTAAATGCCATCTTTTAATAAAATTGTTTCTATTCACTTATCTACCTTAAATTCTTTCAAGTGTTTGTTCACCATTATCATGGTGTCTTTGCCTCATAGCCTGCCACCCAAGCAAGAGAAGAGGTGCTAATTAAGTGTTTGTAAGTTGTGTCATGTAAAGTATCTCACAAACATAGTGTTGTGAGTGATTTCCCCTGTCTCTTTCAAAGATTAAATAAGTTGCTATTTAAATGGATTCTGATAAAGCTCCAAACATTGATGGCTTTCCCTCTAAATTTTATCAAACCATGTGGGATACACTGGGAACAAACCTCTATAATGTCTACCTTGAGACTCTCACTTCCAAATCCCTTGGTGAGCTGATCAATAAAGGAAACGTCAAGTTTATTCCTAAGTCGGGATACCTCAAACAAATTTCTAATTGGCAGCTTTTCATTCTTCTCAATGTATCCTATAAGATCATTGTTAAGGCTTTTCAAAAAAAATTGAATTTCCTTCCTCTTATTGTCTGCAGCAAACAAACAGGGTTTATCAAACACATATACATCCTTGCCAATATCATTTCCATTTGGGAAGGGATGGAATGGGCTCGAAAGTCCAACCAGACAGCCTTATTTATCAAAATTGACTATGCCAAATCTTACGAACACATTGAGTGGTCCTTCATTTTGGAAATGCTTCAGGATCTTGGGTTCGGTCCGAGGTTTTTCCACACTGTGCAAATGATCTTAAATAATGTTGGAGCCTACATCACTATTAATGGAGCTCAATATTCTAGGTTTGGTTTGTTCAGGTCCATTCGTCAATGGTTCCCTTTAGCCCCTTCAATTTACATGCTGGAGGATAAAGGATTTAGCTACCTGCTAACCCACAGTGCTTCCCAAGGCCTCACTAAGGGGATTACTCTGTCAAACACTGATCAACAAATCATCAATGGAATTTTTTTTTATGAATGTTTCTCACTCTCCTTGAAGAAGAGAAATATGTTCACACCGCTTTGGACTGTCTGGATACTTTTTGTTTGGCCTCTGGGTCATCCATCCAGTGGGACAAAACTCAATGTTATAGGAAATCACAATCCCCTATCCCTCCATGGCTTGTGGATCTTCAATGGAGTTAGATCCAACTGGGAGTTAAATTCAAATTCCTTGGATTCCCTTCACCTTCTAGGCCACCTCTAATCAACTTTGGAGCAATGTGGTCCTAGCGAGTTGAGCGCAAAATATCCTACTGGATTACCAAACTGCTCTATCTCTGACAGGTAAATTCCAAATCAATTGCTCCAAGATTCTTACGGCTGCCCACGTGTACTATTCTTACTATTTGGATCCTTATAATGTTTTCTATTCCAAACTTAAAAAGCTTCTAATATAATTTATTTGGGCTAACTCTGAAAGCCTGCAAGGGGTTTCATCACGTGGCATGAGACACTTGTTGTAGACCTAAAAAAGTAGGTGGCCTTGGCCTGCTTGACATCAAGCTTCAAGGGAGAGCTCTTTGTGTCAAATGGGTAATCCACAGCCTAAAGGGAATGAATCTTGGAAGATTTTGCTCTGAGGCATTTCATCTATCAAGTCTTTCCTCTTAGAAGACAAGCTTAGAAAGGCCTAAACTTCTAGTCCCTTCTCCTTTTCCCGGTTTCTGTCAAAATCAAAGGTAATTTTATAGCCCAGAGTATCTGGAAATCCTAGGAGTTTCTGAAACCACACCTCATTTGGAAAGGGGTTGGCTTTAGATATGTCATATCTATCAACTCCTGTTCTCTCTGGTGGTCATCCATTTTCATTTTCCACAAGGCCCCTCTTGCTCTATCCCCTTGGGCTAAATGCTATTCAAATCTTCAGAAAAAGGCATCAAAGTGGTGCGAGATTTATTTTGTAAGCATTCCAGATCTTGGATTTCTTGGGGAGCCTTAGCTATTAAGTTTAACCTTCAACACCAAGATGTGAAGTCAATTATGAATATAATTTCTTGCATACCTGAGTAATTCTTACACAAAATTGGCATCACTTCAAGTTTCCCATGGTGACACGACTGGAATTGACCTTCCGCTACTCTTCTCTGCAATTACAAACCCTACTTGGGTTACTCCCTTCTCACTCCATAGACAATGAATGATGATTCACTCAACCAACTCTGGAACATTGCCTCCCAAACTTATGTGTGGAAAAAAGGTTTTGAAAGGTTTTGGTCGATTCTTGTTGAAACCAAAACAATCCCACTTTCTGTGGTGCATTTTACACCAAGGAATTCCCGCAGGGGATTAACTCAGGCATATGGGTGTGAATCCCACCTGATTATTTTTCCACTAACTTGAAGACTATCAATAACATCTTTTGGTTTTTTTTTCATGCTCAATCGGCCTAGAAATGGATTCATTCCCTTTTTCAACCCTACTCCCCAGATTTTTTTACCTGGAAGATGGTTCTTTTGGGGGACTCGGCTCTGTTACCTACAATTTACAAAGAAGTTTGGCACATATTCAGAGCTAATATTTTATTTCATCTATGGAAATATAGAAATAATGCCATATTTAACAATGTTTGTATGGATAGAATTTTTGTTGTTACTAATAAAGTGGCTATTCTCTCCACTATGTTGCTTCAGATTTAGAACCAATCCGATAAGGTTAAATTGGAGGTTAAATACCTCCAACAATTTCTCAACCATTGGACTACTACCCCCTGTGTAGTCACCTATGTTCCGCATGATGCTCCCTCTTGCCATCACTTTCCGTCTCGATTGTGTCGCTCTCCCCCTCCTCCCTATGGGGGAGGGTTTCACAGATGCCACTCCCAAAATTTGGTGGAGCTTCTCTCCTCGACTGGCAGGTTTTCCTAATGGTCTGAGCCCTCCTCTCTACACGCTCAAAATAGTATTTTCAACCACCTTGGTGGTTCTAGGTGGTCCGACCTGCAATTGGAAAAAAATTTCTGTGACTTTTTCTTAACATCTCTCCTTCTTGGTAGTTTGATGATTGGGAACAACAGAAGCACCAAAAATTTAGAAGAAATTGGATGGGAGCCCATCCCCAATACAAATCACCCTAGCTCTAGCTGGGGAGATAATCCGGATAGTCCTCCTCCATCACCTCCTACCACCATGTTCGTTTTCATTGCGACCTAGGTTTCTGGTTCGGCCTTGTTTTTTAGATCCTTGTCTTATTTGTCCTTTTTTATTAAGGGTCACAATTTTATAATTTTTTGGTTGGCCTCTTTATTGAGGCTTGCTAGCTCATTTTGATTGGCATTATGGGGTGTGATTTTTTCCACCCATCTTTTGTACGATCTAACATTGTAATTACTTGTTTTATCAATCAAAAATGTTCTTTTCAATAAAAAAAAGTGTATACAGTTGCATGTGGGGTATATATTTTGAAAGGGTAGACTCTCTAAACAACAAGACACCGAGGGTGTTTATTTGATATGCCCTAATGATTGCAACTTGTAGTGCGTGTACGATGTCCAGACATCTCAATTTCTAGAAATCACTCAAAATATTATTGTGTGGAGTGCAACTCTTTGTCTAGAGAAGGATAACAAGGAAATGCATGCAAATTGAACAACTGCAAGACATATACACTTAATGTGAAAATGAAACATTGCTCTACATTTAATGATGTCTAGGGTTGTATGAAACATAGGCAGAGGCTATTCTCTAGATAGAATGCAACGACATACATAAAAAACCGCCATGCATCCATCATGCCCATCCATTGCCACGTGGCAGGCGGTTCAGCCATTAGTTTTTATTTTTTGCAAACTTTGGTGTTGAAAAACACAGTACACACTGTGTTTTTCAACACTGTGAAAACGTGGTATAACATCCAACAGGATTCAAACTCACGACCTCCTTCTTGCTAGCGCGCATTCCCACCAACCCGGTTAGAGCTTACCACATGCAACTATTTGTTTTCAAACTAATACATTAACAAATAATGAAACTGCAATTTGACCACTGCCCGCGGGTCACACCCCTGCATGGGCATGCATGTCATGCATGGTGCATTTTATTGGGCATCGATGTTAGGAGGTGCATTTTATCGGGAGAATAGCCTCCGCCTAAAATGTATGCCTTCCCATATTGTGTATTTAATAGGTGTAGATGGAATGGAAATCCAGACTGGAATAAATAGACATTGGCATTCCTAACTACAGATTCAACGTTAGAGATTGATTATATTGTCAACGCAATGTACCCAACAAACACTAACCATTGATTTTATAATGGCCAAAACTGACCTCGGCCATCCACAGTTTGCTGCATTTAAGACGCGGCTGTGCTTTGCCTAGTTTGGAGATGCTTATCGGCGTGATGATGGCCTTGGATATCTTACAAATTACACGCCAAGCACAAATTTCCAATCTAGGTTGAACATATTAAGACTATACTTAAAAGAATGTGACCTCTCATTGCTTAATGTCATTTCTCTTAAAGTTCTTCTATTGTGTTTATTCATTACACTCATCTTCTCTATTGTGTTGATGATGAGGATTCACATACCCAACATTATAGCTTGAAGAGAGAATGATACTGCAGCGTGAAGTGACTTGCATTTGCTACCTTATACTTGTGAAGTTCAGGAATGTTAAATTTAAGCACGCATGATACAAACAAGAGAACACCGCATTAGATTTCAGTACACAATCCAATATTGAGCCCATGATTTGACAACAAAAGTCAATATTCAGACCCCTTCAAAAAAACTATTCTGTGTAACTTTGCACTTGTTTTCTACTTTTTTGGGGGGGAGTAGAGGGATTTTTGTTTTGAATGTAGTCAATTCATGGACTGGGGGTTTCTTTTCCCCTTGGCTGTATTTATCTCTGTTGATTTATACAATATATCAGGGGCCCTTTTCACATTAGATCAATGCCATGACAGAACTAATATACTTTGCTGTATGGATACTATTGTGTCTATACAACTTATCAGATAACAAGATATATGAAAATCCTCATACCTTCAAGAACTCTTCATTACAATGCCACTTCCTTACAATTCACTTTCGTTGTATACTTTCATCAAGAACCTCAATGCTTTTCGATAGAATATCCACTGCCTTTTCCAATTCTTCTGCTGAAATAATAAGAGGTGGAACAAGCCTAACAACATTTCCTTTACCAGCAGTTAGAATCAGGACACCAGCATGCAGAGCAGCATCAACCAAAGGTGAGGCAGAAACATCAAGCTCAACACCCACAAGAAGACCTGAGCCACGGATTTCTTTCACATGAACATTGTTCCCCAATTTAGTAATTAGCAAGTGTTTTAAATACTGCCCTTTCATAGATACACTTTCCAGGAACCCAGTTTCTTGAATTCTATCCAATACGGCAAGAGCAGCATGGCAAACAAGAGGCCCACCAGCAAAAGTACTTCCATGATCCCCGGGACCTATAGCTGCAGCCACCTTTTCTGTTACCAAAACAACACCAATGGGCAAACCTCCTGCCAATGGCTTTGCCAAAGTCATCATGTCTGGTTGCACATCATATGCTTGATGCGCCCAAAGATGTCCTGTTCGGCCCAACCCACATTGAACCTGAAAATTTATCTATTAGAGACTTTTCCTTCTCTTGTTAAAAGAAAGAGCAAATAAGACAATACCAAATCTATATTATCAAAAACAAATATTCTGTAACTTTCTCACAAAATTACTATTGATAACATTATCGAAACTGGCATCCTGCCTATATTAGCAGATCGGCCATATGAGACTATTTTATTTGACTTTTACATATGATAATCTGCATGTCAATGATAACCAAAAACAGGGTAAAGGCCTTAAAAATTCCATCGTGGGAGCCCCAATCAAAATACAATGGTTCATGCACAAAGCTAGATGTCGTTAAAGATGACTTGGATATGCCTACTCTGAACATGCTGCTCCCGCCACTGCTCCTAAGGAATACAGCACATGAAACAAAATATCATGATTTATGTAAAATTTCACCCAACTTAAAAAGCCCACGCTCTTAACCACCAAAAATGATGATGTTAATTGGAAAACAAACATGGGATCCCCCAAAAATGCCCCCATCCATACATAACCCTAAAAACCCTTATATGTTCATTTTGAGCAGATTTATCACAGAAGAGCCAAAGGCCCAGAGGAGAAGAGGAAACCAGGGCATCAGGGAATTTTATCCAAAAAAAAAGAGCTTGGATAAGGTACAAGTACAACGGCCTTATTCCACTTGCTGGGAGACAAAAGTGAGTACAGCTTCATGGTTTTGCTTTAGGGGCTATTTCTAGCCATCCACAAAACTTGTTTGGAGTTAAGGGTTCTCCCTTAACCGGGCACCAATTCCTATGACTCCATATAAATAACAGAAAAGGATAGATTTACCAACAAATTACATCTAATGAAAGCAAAATCACTTGTCACTTACCTCATCAAAAACAAGCAAGGCACCTGCGTCATTACAGAGTGTGCGTAATTCTTTCAAAAAATCATTTGTAACGCTATATATGCCTCCTTCACCCTGAACAGGTTCAACAAAAATGGCTGCTGTTTTACCAAGCTTAATTATTCTTTTTGTTGCTTCCACATTTCCAAACTGCACAAACGTCACTCCAGGCATGACGGGTTCAAAGGGAGTCCTGTACTTCTCTTTACTGGTTAAAGCAAGGGATCCCATTGTTCTCCCATGAAAGCCATTCGTGAAAGAAATAAATTCTGTAGCATTTTCTCCTTCTGTAGACCTCAAAGTTTGTTGGTATTTCCTTGCAAATTTAATTGCTGCTTCATTAGCTTCAGTACCAGAGTTTGCAAAAAAAACCCTGTCAGCAAATGATGACTCTACAAGGCGTTTTGCAAGCTTCACCTGTTGTACAAACAATAAATCAATCTAAAGACAAGATGTCTTAAAATCATACGGAGGCATATAAGCAAGCTAGCGCAGGATAATTCAGATTTGTATTTTATGTGTCATTCTCCAAGTGAAACTTTCAAAGCGTCAAACAATATGCATAGCATGCAATGGCAATACCATTTACTGATGTTTTTGACTATTGTTAGGACTGCTAGATACTCATTACAGATCTTTTTTTTTTGACATGATACTTCCAGAGTTCAAAATCACTGAACAACTATTTAAGCAAGAGTGCTGCTTCATTGGCTTCAGTGCAAGAGTTTGCCAAGAAAGCCATGTCAGCAAATGATGATACAACAAGGCACTTTGCATGCTTCACCTGGTTTACAAGAAATCAATCAACCTAGACACAAACATGCCCTAAAAATAGGCAGTTTGCAATGTAGATGAACAAGTTAACACACGTACACACATATATCACACTCAAACCGATACTTAAATGGCGTATAATACAATTTCATAGTCTGCAATACTGATACCCTCGGCTTAATACTTTGATGAGTGTTGGATCAAATAATACATTACTACTAGGACTAAATTGATCTATTTACCCTACCAATGTATGAACCTTGACAATTTTGGGACATAAAGATTCCTAGGAACAAATACTGGATAGAACTGCTAGTAGATGAAGCTCAAATAATAAAAACAGGATTCTTACTTTCGAATTTGAGTTGATATTTGAACTCAAAATTTCCAGCCATAACCAGGATGACAAACTGAATTGTACTCCTTTCCAACAGGGTATAAAAATTCAAAAATTCGAATTCCTCGAGTACAAAAACAGTAAATAATAGAGACAGATCTGCACACCTGCTATTGGCATCTAACCTATGAAAACATACTTAGAAACTATGATTGTGACAGATATGAGTTAATGTATCAAATGCTGACAACAAAATAAATCTAGGTAGGTTGGGAAAGTCTACTAGAAAAATCCTAGATCGGGTATATGAGATACCAAATTCAGAGTCATCTTGTGGGGTTAATCTTATTTGTCTGCCTTTTAAGGAAGTGGTCCCATGGGAGGGGGACTCATAAATTTTCCTAGCAGGTGTTGCAAAGCAATTTTAAACTAATTTGTAGTAAAAGTGGGCTCATGATATAGAAAATTGTGAGGGTACGCTACTATTTTTTTAGAGTACGCTGCTATTTTTTAGGAGATACATTTGAACTTTTGTAATTTTATTCACTGTAAAAATTTAAATCAAATTTACTCACTTATAAATTGACATTCGGTAAAATATACCCTCCTACAAAATAGGAATGTGAAAAACAAAATAATATTTGAATCAATGTATCAAATGCTGGCAACAAAACAAATCCAAGTCTGTCGGGAAAGTTCACACCAAAAATCCTAGAGCAAGTATATGAGATACCAAATTCAGAGTCATCTTGTGCATTTACCCTTATTTGTCTGCCCTTTAAGAAAATTGGAAATCTTTTGACAGTGCAAATTTTTAGTCATTTTTAACAACCAATTGATGCAGGGAGGAAACAGCCCTGGAGCCTCAGTTCTGGTTTTGCTAGATCTACATATCAGTGTGTAATGAAGAGTATTTGAGATAATTGGTAATCTCAATACTCTCACTTGAACCTCAATTTTTCTTGGATCATGATCTCAATACTGTCACTTGAAGCTTCAATTTTTTTAAGATAGTGAGGCTTAAGGCTCAAGCACTAACCTAAGCATATTAGGACACATGTTCAAAGCTCAGCTGCAGACAAGTTCTCCAGCAGGGGATATGCATCAGTTGTTGGAGGCTAGGTAAGCCTGGAGACCTGGTAATTACACCTAACTGCAAGAGGAATTGCCTCAGCATAGCAAATGCTGAAATCCCAATAGATGCACCTTGGCATACCTGGCAAGCAGGTTTACCCTACCTGATACAGTGTCGATCATGAGAGCATGAAGTCTTTGCTATCTGAAGATGTTAACCATCGTCATAGATGTTCGGCTGGTTGAACTTGAAAAGGCTCTAGTTTTGGGTTAGGATGGTTTCCATGGGGATATCTCTTGATTTGTTCATCAGTTTGGACTAGTCTGCATATTAGTGTATTCTATCTCATTATAGTGTTTTGGTACACTTCTGGTTTTTGAGCTTGATACAAGGAAAAAAGTTTCAGATGATATTAAAATTAATCACAGAAAACTTATTACAATCCACTGGCACAGTGAGCCATGGTCTAGTGACAAGCCATGATAATGACTGAAATTCAAGCAATGCATGGCATACTCTCACGTTAATACAGTCTTACTAGTGCCAAGAAAAGGCTGGGTGCAGTTGTGTTAAAGCGAACATGATAATTGCCTGACCAAGGCCCAGTGTAAGTTTCAAGCAGTAATATTAATGGTCCAAACAAAGCTGGGTTCACTTCATGAACGAATTTTGGTGGAATATAAGCTTCTCAAACATGGTGATATAAGAACACCTAGGATACAGGTTCTAAGCCAAAAGGTGTTACAGACATGGCTTCCAAGTTAAAAGGTGTTTTATGCTCAATGGTACATTTTCCCATATTTAGTTAGTGTCAAAGCATATTATTGCATTTAGTTGAAGTGAGGGAAAGTATTGGGAATTTCGACAGAATAGAAAACCTCTCGGATATGGTAAATTTGAAAAAACAAAAAACCCCTCGGAAGTGATGAATTTTGACAAAATAAAACCCCTTGGAAATAATGAATTTTGACGAAATAAAACCCCTCAGAAAACTCTGGCATAGAATTATTCACGCCCAGCATGTCCATAAAATCAAAGGACCTTTCCGTGTTTGTGACATAATTAGCAATGCTAATGCATTTATAATTGCTGGATCAACACCTCTTTGGAGAATTTGGGCTGCATGGAAACTCAGCTTTAATTCATTGGCAGTTTGAGGGGCCACGGGATGCTTGGGATTCAGTGGCGGGTCCTATTTGGACCTTCAAATCACCACATGGACAAGTTGAACTTCGACCTTTTTTTGCAGGTAAAAGATTGGCACGGAAGGGTTTGTTCTATTGGGGCGACCTTTGGAATAATTGACGACAGCATTGGAAGACTTGGAGGGATTTAAACCAGACTCAACTTTTGGCACCAACAGACGAGAGTGCTTTCCAAGACATTTGTAGTCTGATTCTGCAATGTTTTCTTTTCAAAATGCGACTTCAGAGCGTAGGCCCATATTGGAGGGATTGGAAGCGGACCACAGGGAAAGGAAAACTAAAAGTCTTCTCAATTGCAATTCAAAGGATTTGTATTGTCAAGTAAGCCACTGTATTTTCTATAGCTACACAATTGAACAAGCAAACGCGAGTCAATGACCCTTAAGAGAGATGGTAACAAAGTTGCCACGGAATTTGGGAAACACAAACATCCTTTAGACCGAAGGTCTTGGGCTCTCATTACTATTGCATCAGGGTCTGGCGGTCAAAACACAATTGAGTAATTCCGGTCTTATGGATGCTTTTTGTGTTGCGTGCAGGAAAGATGCAACACTGGCACGAGGTTTTTGGGGATGGTTTACACGATGAATTCACTTTCCTTTTCATTGCACCTCTCTCTTCGAAAGGACCTCTTCTCGGGGGTAGTTGGATGGTTAAGGAAAGTTGCACAAGTTTATGGTATACAAATTGGTTGGCAGGAACCAGTTTTTCTTTGGAGAACAAGGTGCCAGACTGTCTTTCAGGAGGATACTTTCCCCGTCAGTTTGGAGCAGTTGCAACTCTAGAGATAAGAGTTGGCTTTACTTGTCCAATCTAATTTTGAGTGGTTTTTATAAAGATGTGTACTCTTTTTCCATTGGGGCGCAAGCTCGGGTGATTTCTATCCTTGCTTGTGTTGGAAGGTATCCTTTTAGTTAACAGTAGGCCCAGCTAATGTAAACTTTTGTTCCTTGAAGTAATATAAGACATTTTGTTTTTTTTAAATGAATTATCACAAAACTGACCACTATTAAAAAAAAACAATTATATATCTGTTTTACTTTTCTTCTATTTTTTTTAACAACTGTTAACGTTCAATGTTCCCCGCAGATTGGGGAAATCCCCAAGTATCCCACTTAAAACAGCAAACATCTCAGGGACACTAAATCAATTCTGAACCGGCCCTGGAACGTGATTAAAAAAAAAGGTACAGGGGATTTTCCCCCCATGTACCTGCAACCAATATGGATTCAGAGGGCAGGGGAGGGATTCCCTAAGAAAAATCTACAGCATAAACTCATCAGACATGACCTCTACACCAAGAGAAAGAAGCAGGGGATTTCATGTTGATATAGCTGGCCGAGAATTACAATTTATCTACTAAAAAGAAATAGATATGTCATTAAAATCCAATAATCCAACTCATTAAAATCCAGCATAAAATATAATATCAATCAAAGAGCAAAGAGCAAAGGGACTCAAAAACTTTCATACCTGTGGCACTGTATGAAAGACATTGCCGACATGAGTGAGTGTAGCTGCTTGTTCCGTAACAGCTTTCACCCAAGCTGGATCAGCATGGCCAAGGGCATTCACCGCAATGCCAGCTGTCAAATCCAAATATTCATTCCCCTCCACATCATACAATTTGCATCCCTGTCCCCTCACAAACACAACAGGGGACCTCGCATAATTCCTCGTAAAATACTTAGCTTCAGCCTCTATAACACCCCTGCTCCCTCCATCAAACCCTAACCCTAAATTATCGGTCACATTCTTCGAGGAAGAAGCATTTTTTGTAACATCAGTGGCAAGACAAGAAGATACCCTAAGACTACCTGCACACTTCCTACCGGGGTCTATACACTGCAAATTCACATTGGGGTTCTTCAATTTTAAAACCTTGTAATTTTGACAAACCCCTAATTTGTGGGTCTCCTTGGATTTTAAACCATTTCCAGTGCTTTGAAAAATCAAAGAATTCATTTTGCCCTTGAAATTTTGATTGGAAATACAGAAATTATATTTGGGTTATCTAAAATCTTCAGACATGTTACGATGTTTTCAGAACAATACAAGATGAGAGGATATTTAAGGAAGAGGTGGAGGAATAAAGCTCTGTGAAAGAATTTCTTTAACCCGGGTATCACAATTATTTATGTTCCATAGTTATTGGCGCCACTTTTATTTGAAAAAGCTAAAGTTTGATACTGAAATTATGAATTGGAAGTTACCTAATGCGCGAAGAATCGAACCTTGAAAGTTTACGTCCCTGTACATCTTATGGCTGTGCTGCCCTGTCAAAAAAAAAATCGACACCGTTACTGGTTTACAAAGCCACGTAGATGCCACGTGAGCATGCCAGATCACTACCTATACTTAGCATAAGACCTCCCATCCATGATTAGTGTTGCAGGTAAGTAAGTGTTTTCACAATGAATTTATGGAGCCGTTGCATTTGAAAATATAAGGCGGTTACTCTTAATATTTTTGTTTTACCATTGTTTTCACCTTTTGAAGATGCAACTATTTTCATCGGTGCCTAAGAAAAATTACCAAGACTTACAAGATTGGTATTATTAGCAATTTGTACATGAGGTTATCATAGATGTTGGCGGGTTGAGATGAAAACGTAATTTTTTTTTGTAAATGTGTTTTATGACGTAGCATGTAATATGAAACTTCTTAGATATCATCTCTGCTTATTTATTTAGGTATAATGGGGTTGGATGAAGATCGACGAGAATAGAAGGACGTAACAAAGTTAAAAAAGTTAAAGAAAAGGTAAGTTAAATATTTTTTTCTTGCAAATACATGCAAAGTTTTGCACATGTGTTTGTAGTGCTCCAAAGACATGCAAGTCTATCAATGAGTGTACTTGTGAGATTGCAACAAATTTGATAACTTTAAATATTATTAATAAAATGTACATAAGATAGATCAAAATGTAGGGGACATTAACCCATGATAGTAACCAATCATAAAAGTTGCTCTAGGGTATTGCAAAAGTGAAAATGACAGAGCAATATTTACAAAATCGATTCTTCAGAGTTGTTCAAATATACAAAAAGCAAAAACAAGTGTACATGTATTCAGTACCCCAATAACTTTCCATAAACACTCTGTAAAAAAACATTAAATAGATATATAAGTCTTTACATTATTATGTGTTATAACAATATAAGTGTTGAAATAATACAAAAACATTTGTATGCATGATAAAATTAGAAAATACTTCTGAATATAAAATTGTGGTCTATTAACAAGAAATTTCGACACATTGTAAGGGTCGCAGAAAATTCAGCAACTTTAAATATTATTTATAAAATATACATTGGATAGATCAAAATTTAGGGGATATTAGCTTTTGACATGCAACCAATCAAAATAATTTCTCCAAATTATTGCAGAAGCAAAAATACCAAATTAATATTTACAATATTGAAGCTCCAACGTTGCTCAAAGATTCAGAATACAAAATTTGTGTGCACGTAACCATTGCCCCAAGAACTTCACATAAATATTGTTTTAGACAAGAATTTAAAATACACATTCTCCCCTAATACTCAAAAAATTGCAAACTAGATAATATTGTTGAGTGGCACCTATATACACCTCATTTTTATGCTTTCTAACATTTTCTCTTGTGCAAGGTCTACTAATGCATTATCCTCCTAAGCGAATGCGTTAAGGGGCCTACCACGATTGAGATATGATCGAATTTGGTCATGTGGACTAGACCACAACATTTGAAAGATATCGATATGTTGTCCTTTATAACGTAGCTACCATATCCTTGTTTTGTTTCCCCTCTTTTTCAAGTGTTTTTATCATTATGTTCATTTTCTCTCACTCATTTCTAGTATTCCTATCACTTTTGGTCATCTTGGATATTCATCATACTTCCCTTATATCTTTAGCTTCCAATTCCCCATTGTTTTCACCCCTTGACCTTAGGTTTTCCCCAAAGCTGACACAATCGTCCATGGTTAATTATGTTTGGCTTAATTTCTCTCATGGTTGATGGTATCACATGCGCGTGATCACATTAGGTATATATACTCCTTTTTTCATTTTATTATCAATCAATTATTACTATAAGCACTTCACTTTACTTGCACATCAAACATTTGAGCACATATTTGTATCTAGCTCCTAGACTTGATGTTTTGGAGCTTTCCCCTTTTTCATTAAGGTCACCATAGTGAGTTAGGGATGGAGGTCTTATTTTTTATCTTTCTCTTCTCCACCCATAAATTTATTCTCTATTGGTGTTGTTGTCTATGAGGGGGATAAATGCATTAAGATTCACACCATAGGGTAAGTGCACCAATCTGGGGGGCCAAAAGGGGGTCTTAAGTGGATGCATTTTTCTGAAAAATAAAATAAATTCAACTTGTACAAGTTTTTTGAAATAGTTACACTCAAAATTGGAAGATGTATAAATATGAATCATAGTATGTTGAGTCTAGTTTCTAAGCTACTAAATTTTATGTAAAATGGATAGGTTTAAGTGGGTCGAATAACTAAAATACCAACAGGTGGTCTTTTTTTGTTAAAAAACATAATAGAGTGACTTTTGTGTCCCCACCATTCTTTTAGCACCATTTAGTATTTTTGAAAACCCTTTGGTAGAAAGATAGCTAGGAGCATCTAGTTTGGGCTCCATTTTTTTAGATTTTTTAGCGAATATTTTATTTTTAATGATTTTTCTAGTACAAAAATTTTAAATTTAAAAACATAACGGAGCTCCGACCGTGCCCCCCTAACTACCTCAAAAAATATCAAAAATTAAATTTTTGTGTGAATATGTATAGAATTATGCCTAGTTTGGGCTAGTATAATTTGTTTTCAATTTCAATGAGCCAAAAAAAGATACACGACGAAAGATAAACATGTTTAAACTTTAAAAAATAGCTATAAAAAGACATAATTGGAAAATAAATAATATGGAAACCTAATATTAGCCAGAAAATTTGAAAAATTATATTTTTAGAAAGAAGAAACTCTACTCTACATCATGGTATAATTTTTTAAAACTAATTGATCATTTTATGTTGATTGATCATGGCGGAAGTGGCATTTTTGTATTTTCCTGTAAAAACGCGTTGTTTGTTATGTTTGTGCAGGTCCATGCCTCAGGCTTGGGGATCTAAACTGGATCTAAGCCTTGAGGCATAGCTTGGAAAATGGTAATAGCATAAAATGTACATGTTATTCTCTTTACACATTTATGGGCCCCCCAACATTCCTTTTCCACTCCTTGACGATTTTTTGTCCTATTTTTGTCTGGTCTACAAATTCATGTACATTCTTTGTAAATTTTGAGTAGTTCATCTTGTTCCCTACCCCACAATATATTATTCTGCTATCATGGGCGAAAAAAGTCGACGTAAGGACAAGAAGAAAGTCAATAACAAGACACTGAAACAATTGGAAGAGATGAAAATTAAGAAAGTGAAGAGGATGCAAAAACTTTGTGCAGGGAAAGGTACATCTGTTGTATCAAATGTATCTGAGAATGATGATTTTGCAATGAATGTTGATATTGAATTGAATGATAATGTTGGTATAGATGAATAAATTAATATGAATTCAATTGTTGAACCTTTACCTGAGAATCCAAATGTTGAACCTTTACCTGAGAACCCAAATGTTGAAAGTTTACCTGAGAATCCAAATGTTAATCCTAAAATTTGTATGGAAACAATGAATGAAGAAAGTAACCCTGTTAAAGAGCCTTCGCCTCTTAGAACATCTCCTTCCATTTTGCGAAGAAAACCAATTCACTTAATTAAAATTGATGAAAACATTATAAAACCAATGCCTAACAAAATGTCTGACAGAAACGTGAGAAGAAAAGCTAGGGGAATTTGGGATAATTACTTTGGGAATTTAAATGACACACAAATATGTCAATTATTTGTTACATTGATGAATGTAATCAAGATGATGCGTACAATGAAGACCTTGGGGTTAAGAACATCTAATGTTGTTGATCAAAATGCGTCAATTGTTGAAAATATACATAAAGCATACCAAACTGTAGGTGCCAACAGATGCACCAAAGATAGTAATATTACACGTCGTGTACTTAATAATTGTATAATAAGTGATAAAATAGTTAATAAACGTTTGATTAGAAAAACAAGTAGAGATTTGGAGCTAAACAAAAAAACACTAATGAAGCAATAGGGAAAGTCTTGAGTCAGTCAATAACAATGACTATTGGGATTTCTCTAGTAGACTCCCACGGAAAGACAATAATACATATAATTTCTAAAAGAATTAATTGTAAAGTTTTGGAATGAGAACACGAGGGTGTCATCGAATAGAAGAGATACAATAAAAATAAGAATAGGTTGTAATCGTGAATTGTGTGCAAAATATTTCTTAGATATTACTCAAACAAAATTGCTCTCTAATTTTAAGAATGAAAATCCAAAAATTAACATTAGCCAATGATTATTTCAAATGAGGAAACCCTTTTATGTGAAAATCAATCACTCACGTACCACTTATTGTTGCAGGCATCATATTAAATTTTCAATGCATTATGATGTTTTTTGTCAAATACATTGTGTTTTGCATACTGACATCATGTTACATGAGTGTGGATTAAATTGCCCACCAAAATCTTCAAGGGAATTTATTCCTACAATATTTTGTGAAAAATCAATAGGATATTTTTTATAAAAAAACTTGTTTTGATGGAACATGCAACGTATGTGGTAGCTTGAAAAAATTGAAAATTCGTATCCATAAGGAGAGTGCATATTCAATAGGAAAAGAATTAGTTGGTTTCAACATATATAAATCAGTGGCATATTAATTAAAAGATGGAAAAGAATCAAAGAGGTGTGATTTTGTTACAGAACAATTACTTGTATCAAAATATTTGGTCAAATTCAAAGAGGAAATTATTTATGAGTATGCAAGGCACACACATAGAGCTCAATGGTTGGATGAACAATTCAAGTTAAACAAGGACACATTTCCACATGGCACTATTATTTCAGTAGTTGACTTCGTATATAATTACACATTACAACCACAAATGGAGGTTCATTCTCAATACTATAACTCAGTGCATGTTGCTATTTTTGTGCATATAACATTCATGCACTCTCTAGAAAGCACTTAGAAAGATCAAAAAATATTAAGAGAGTATAATTTCTACATCAGTGATGATCAAACACATTTTAGATAATATGTGCAAGAGTGTTTCCAGGTGTTTTATGTGAACTTGAATGAGAGGAATATTTTATTCAATCAACATTACATTTGGTCAGACAACTGTACATCACAATTCACGAATGCACTGATGTTTTATTGGCTAAGTAGGATGCACAAAGAAACATGTGTAAAACATATCTAGATTTTTACTGAGGCAGGACATGGGAAAGGAGAGCATGATGGTGTAGAGCATGTGTGAAAAGAGCACTTGCAAGAGAAGAGTTAAAGTTTAAAAATGGTGCTAAATTTATAGATGTAAGAAGCATTGTTGATTGGTGTGTCAAGAACATGGGATATCAATATAGTTCAATGGTTTGTACATATTTTTGGTTGATAGAGGAACAACATTTAGTAAGCTATGAAGATTGTATGATAATTGCAGGATCAAGTGATATGCACTCGTTTTGTAATTTAGATGTAAGTTATTGGACTCTTTATACTAGGTGCATGGAATTTTTTTGTATATCATGCATTGATTTTGCATGGAATGAATGTGAGTCACAACAATGGGTGGACGAATGGACTTGTAGACCTCTAATTTCACTCGACACATATCAAGTTCCATGAGCATTACAACTTATAGTGTCTTCAGATCATATGACAACATCACATGACTTTGACCAAGTCTCTGATTTAGTGCAACAAGGTACATATGTATGTCATGTTTTAGATTTATAAATTATTAAATGATCAACTCTTAATGTATTTTAAATTTGTCTTGAGTTTTACTTTGTGATATAGGACACATTTTTGCAATTATTGTGACATAATTTAACAAAGAGGGAACATACTACTTCTTGTCTCGTTGTGTAAAGGGAAATTTTTTGAATTCCACGGTCATTAATGATGAAGGCCTTGAGTATCCCACTAGGTCAGTGGTAGTCACTGGAACTTTCCTTCGATGATATTCTATAAAAAAATCAAACACTTGGTTGTTTGAAGACTATTAAGTACATCGAAAGATACTTCACTATTCACATTTGGTTCTTGCAAAAAATATTAAATTGATCAAATATCAAGGTAGGCCATTAAACAAGAATCTATGGAAGGTTCGTGAATCAGATCATGAAGCAATTCTTGTTGCTGTCAAGATTAGAGTTGATCCTTGTGGTTCATTGGATTGAATTTGCAAAGGTATGTTCTTCATGAATTTAAATTCAATATTTACTTTAATGATTTTCTTTAAATTCTGTAGGATTTAAAATTCTATTTAATTGCTTAGTAACATGTTTATATAGGTTAGTGGTGCCAGAAAATCTTCCACTTTCATGTGGTTGGCACCGTTAATAGAGAATTTATTATTTTCGAAGCTAAGAGAAGCTAAGGGAAATTAAATATTAGAAAAGAACAATACAAAAATTATCTTTTCACCACCTATATTGCATTAAAATTCTTATTTCAGCTCATATATTGTATGAACCGCCTATATTATTCACACGGTTAGCAATAGACAACCTTACACTGACTCAGACTAGACTATTTGGAACTTTTACAAACAATAGGAAAATGAGAGGACTAAATTAAGATGGACAAAAATGAGATGGGATTTTGTAGAGGGTACCAATGTGGATGTGTAGGATCTGATAGGACCTCTCTCGGCGCCACGGAGTTTGAAATATCACCCGATGAAGTTATAGCCTTTTTTGGTCTTAGGGATCTTAAGGGACTACGCTTGGACGAAGTAGCCCAAAGGAACCGACACCATACGAAACCAAAATGATTCTTCTAATATAATTTACCAAGAAATCCTAATGCGTGTGCACAGTCGATTCGGTCCCACAAGCTTCTATTTGCAATTAATATAGCATCAAACAACCTTACGCTGACTCAAACTGCACTATTCGACTACTTTTGCAAATAATAGGACAACAAGAAGACTGGAATCGATATGGAAAAAACCAAGATGATATTTTGTACAGGGTACCAACATGGAGGTGTAGGATCTGACGGGACCTCTCTAGGTGCCACAGAGTCTGAGATATCACCCGATGAAGTTATAACCTTTTTTGGTCTCAGGGCTCTTAAGGGACTACGCCCAGACGAAGTAGCCCGAAGGAAAATTCACCATCTAACACCAAAATGACACCTCCAGCACTATTTACCATGTCATCCGGATGTGTGTGCACAGTCGGTTCGGTCCCACAAACTTCCATTTGCAAAAATAGCATCGGACAACCTTACACTGACTCAAACTACATTATTTGACATTTTTGCAAATAATAGGACAACGAGAGGACTAAATTGAGATGGAAAAAAATGAGATGGAATTTTGTAGAGGGTACTAACTTAGAGGTGTAGGATTTGACGGGACCTCTCTAGGTGCCACGGTGTCCGAGATATCACTTGGCGAAGTTATAGTCTTTTTTGGTCTGAGGGCTCTTCAGGGAGTACACCTAGACGAAGTATCTCGAAGGAAAAAACATTGTTCAGAACCAAAAAATACCTCCAATAGTGTTTACCATGCCATCCCGATGCATGTGTGCAGTCGGTTTGGTCCCACATGAGCTTCTGTTTGCAAAATATAGCATCAGATATCCTTAAGCTGACTCAAACTGCACTATTCAGTGCTTTTACAAACAATAGGATATTGAGAGGACCAAATCGAGATGGGAAAAACTGAGATGAAATTTTATAGAGGGTACCAACAAGGAGGTTTAGGATATGACGGGACCTTTCTAGGTGCCACGGAGTCTAAGATATCACCCGACGAAGTTATAGCCTTTTTTGGTCTGAGGGCTCTTAAGGGACTACGCCTGGATGAAGTAGCCTGGAAGCACCGGGAGTGTTGGCCTCCGAAATTAAGCCTCCCCTAGAGTTTACTAGCCATGCCAATTTTTTTGTGTAGTCGGTTTGGTGCCACAAGCTTCCATTTGTAAAATATAATATCGGACAACCTTACACTGACTCAAAGTACAATATTTTACACGGTTGCAAACAATAACACAACGTGAGAACCGAATGGATATGGAGAAAACAAAGTTGGTATTTTGTATAGGGTCTCGACATGAGGTGTGGGATCTACCAAGAAATTTCTAGGTTCCACAAAGTCTAAGAAATCACCCGCGAAGTTATAGCATGTTTTGGACTCAGGGCTCTTAAGGGACTACACCCGGACGAAGTAGTCCAGAAGCACCGAGGAGTGTTGAAATCCAAAATGATTCCTCCAAAAGCATTTACCTAGTCAACCAAATGTTTTTACGTAGTTGGTTCAGTTCCAATAACTTACATTTGCAAAATATTGCATTAGAAATCCTTACACTGACTTAAACTGCACTATTTGGAATGGTTGCAAACAATAGGACAATCGAGAGAACCAAATTGAGATGGAGAAAACCTAGACAAGATTTCATAGAGGGTACCCACGTGAAGGTATAGGATCAGATGAGACCTCTCCAAGTACCATAGAGATTGAGATATCACCCGTCGAAGTTATAGGATTTTTTTGTCTCAGGGATTTTAAGGGACTACGCTAGGATGAAGTAGCCTGGAAGCACCGGGAGTGTTGGCCTCCAAAATGAAGCCTCCCCTAGAATTTAACTGGCCACATAGACATGTTGGCACAGTCGATTTGGTTCCATGAGGTTCCTTTTGCATTATTTTGCACGGTTGCAAACAATATCACCCGACGAAGTTATATCCCTCAACTTTGTCCTTTACTTACAAACAATATCACCCGAAAAAGTTATATCATTGTACCTTGAAAATTAAAACTTTGACACTTCTAATTAGTAATAAGAACTCATAACTTATGTACTACTCATGCCTGGAACCATCATTGAGTCTTCTTGTACAAAATAAGCATCGCAACTGGGGGAATGGCTAAGGACACACATGGGTTCTCAATCTCCTAG
Organism: Taxus chinensis; assembly: GCA_019776745.2. NCBI lineage: Eukaryota > Viridiplantae > Streptophyta > Pinopsida > Cupressales > Taxaceae > Taxus > Taxus chinensis. The sequence continues at coordinate 822,779,838 of CM034151.1, forward strand.
TAAATATTTCTTGTTTAGTTCTGAATGGGACTTAGCTGGCCTATAACTTAGTAACCTTCCATTCATTGATAATTCCTTCTATGGTAGACCCATGGATGCTTTCAAAAGCACCTTGAAAAATATAGGTGTAGTCATCAAGCCTAGTGAAGGGTGTGATGTGATTTCCAAACAACTTGAAATGCATATAGATTTAGAGCTCATAACATGAATTTACAAATATCTCTATCATTATAAATGAAAGACAAGTAATGGTTTCTCCCTGTATGTCCACGGATCGAGGACTACTGGGTTCTGTCATAGGATTGGACATTCAGGAATCATCAAGTGTTTGAATCAGAATGTTGTTGCATCTGAAGAAACATTCTCAAACATTGGAGTAATGCATCTTGGAAAATAAAATTAAACCTCAGAAATCCTCTCAAATTTCCAGTCTAGGTCCTGGTCTAGGTTGTGTTCCTGGTCTTGTTTTTGTTTTTGGTTCTGGTTTGGTCGTGGTCATTGACTATGGAAGTTTGAGGAAATCGAATCCACACTTGAAGAATTATTCCCATTTAGATTGTTGGAAATGCCAATGGAAGTGATAATGCCTGTGGAATTCAGTTGGTGGAAGGTGGGGCTATGTGCCTTGTTGGTTTTTTCTCATGGTGTCATAGGTAGCCTTTTTGGTATTATTGGAGAGATCTCTCCATGCTTGTGTGATAAGTTTAAAACCTCCCTCGGCTCCTCGGAACTTTTTTTTATTAGGGTACAATAACAAGACTAGTTTTAACAAGGCAATTCGACTTTCCAAGTTCTCCATATTTACCAAATTTGAGGCGAATTGACATTCTAGACCTCTGAAAGCATGAAGAAAATGGTGAGTTTCTTTCCCCCAACCTTTCTTGAAGTTAATTTAAAAAAAAATGAAATTTGGAATTTGGAGGTGGCACATGGTAGACATTGATTGTCTTACCACTGATTTACTTATTGATGATTAATTGTTATTAGTAGGATTTATTTGCCATTATTATGATAAGTACATTTTTGAGATTGACAAATTATCGTCATGTTTATTCATGAGAATAAAATTATTATTGTGGCACGGTGAAGGAAACTCCTTAAAGCCTCCCATAATTATGAATACCTCTCCTACATAACCTCATACAAGTGGATATATGCTACACAATACAGTGGGACAAGGCTAGTTAAATATTAAAAAGGAACAATAAACATAGATTCTCATTTCACCACCTATTGTAAAAATATCTTATTAAAATTCTCATTTCACCACCTATATTATTCACATGGTTGGGAATGGACAACCTTACACTGACTCAAACTGGACTATTCGACACTTTTGCAAATAATAGGACAACGAGAGGACAAAATTTAAAGGGAGACCAAGTAATCACTCATCAAAGTTATAGCTTTTTCTGGTCTCATGGCTCTTAAGGGAATACACCCAGACGAGGTATCCCAGAAGCACCATGACCATAGGGAACCAAAACGAAGCCTCCCCAAGTATTTATCAGGCCATCCCAACACGTGTGCACAACCAATTTGGTCCCATGATCTTTTTTGTGAAAAATATAGCTTCTGACAACCTTACACTGACTCAAGTTGTAGTATTTGGCGCATTTACAAATAATAGGACAACGAGATAACCAAATTGATATGGAAAAAAATGAGATAGGATTTTGTAGAGGGTCCCTACGTAGAGGTGTATGATCTAATGAGACATCTCTAGGTGCCACGGAGTACGAGAAATGACCCAACGAACTTATACAATTTTTTGGTCTCAGGCCTCTTAAGGGACTAAGCCTGGACAAAGTAGCCCAGAAGCAATGACACCATCCTGCACCAAAATAAATCCTCCACTATTGTTCCTAGACCATCTAGATGTGTTGGCACAGTTGGTTCGGTCCCACGAGCTACCGTTTGCAAAATATTACGTTTGATAGCCTTACACTGACTCGAACTATAGTATTTGGTGCATTTTAAAATAATAGGACAATGAGAGGACCGAATCGAGATGAAAATAACCAAGATGATATTTTTTCGAGGATATCAATGCGAAGGTTCAAGATCTAATAGGACCTCTCTAGGTGTCACGAAGTCTGAGATATCACCCGACGAAGTTATACTATTTTTTGGTCTCAAGGCTCTTAAGGGACTACGTTCAGACAAAGTGGCCCAGAAGGAATGGCACCGTCCCACATTGAAAAAAATCCTCCATTAGTGTTCACCAAACCATATTGACATGTTGGCGTAGTCACTATGGTCCCACAAGCTACCATTTGCAAAATATCATGTTTGAAAGCCTTATACTGACTCAAAATACAGTATTTGATGTGTTTGCAAACAATATGACAACGAGAGCATTGAATTGAGATGGTAAAGACCAAGATATGATTTTTTAGAGGTTCCCTACGCAAAGGTGTAGGATCTGACGAGATGCCTCTAGGTGCCACAAAGTTCGAGATAGCACCCAACAAAGTTATACGGTTTTTTGGTCTCAGGGATCTTAAGGGACTACGCCTGAACTAAGTATCCTGGAAGAAATGAAATCATCCCAAACCAAGAAAAATCCTCCAAAAGAGTTTACCTTGCCACATAGATGTGTTGGCATAGTCGGTTTGGTGCCATGAGCTACCATTTACAAAATAATGGATTGGACAACCTCTCACTATCTCTCCCTCTCATGTTTTCTTTCTCTCTCTCACACACACAATCTCAATCTCACTCTCACTCTCACTCTATTTTCATTTTTGAAACAAATTTCAAATTTCTCGTATTTCCATGTATGGTATTATGCAATGCAGGATGACCCATTGGAAGTTGGAAAAAAAACACATGTTTGACACCTTGTGACACACATTCCCGACCTCCACAATGTATTGAACTCACCATGTTTTTGTTAGTTGTTACTAAGTATCACTGCCATAGTTTTAATTTTGACATGTACCTTAATGAGGATAATGGGTGCCTAAAATGCTTACTAGTCAGGTCTAAAATTTTCTGGTTTGCAAAATGTGTCACAATTTGTCTTTTTCTAGGCTACAAGGACTAGTGAGGGTCAAAAGGCAAAATGATGAAAGATGGAATTGTGAAACTGATTTGATGGTTTGAGAAAGTGTAAATAGGGTTATTAAGCATGTTTAAAGAGTTTTTCAGTCATGGTTCAATGTTCTATTTCTTTTTTGTGTATTGAGCTAGTATTTGCAAAGTGTGAACTATTGAGAGAAGTGAATGATAAATCTCTAAGGAGTTATAGAAGGAGTTGGAGTCTGATATTTTGAGAGCACCTTAGGGATGGAAAAAGTGAACTATTGAAGCTTGTAATACTTTGTGGGTATCCTTAGATCCTTCTATCAATGCTTGTTGCAAAAAACATTGTCTTAAGGGGCATAGTTGACAATTTTGGAAAGATGAACAAAAATGGTGTTTGGAGCCTTATGAATCAAGTTAGTGATGGTCCTAATGATTTTATGAGGTTTTTTAATAGGGGAAAATACTAAGAAGCATTGAAGAATGCAGTAGGTGCATGATAATATAGGAACTAGTACAAAGAGACCATGAGCAAGAAGAAGTGTAGGTAAGGTAAATACACATATACACATTGATAAATCTAATGAATAATTACTCAGACTAGGTAACTCTTTATATACATACATTATATAAATATTGATTTCCAAATTTTGATGCATATTATACATTGAAAACACTAGTACATACATCATGCCAATAAATGAAAAAATAATCCATAATGTCTTAAATATAGTCAAGTGCACATCATATTAGTTTCATACAGAAATAATCTCATAAATGTAAGGTCTCATACAAAACTATCAAGTTCCAATTAGTATTAACGTGCACATTAAATATAAAAATGCATGAATAGGTCATATAGTATCAATTTCAAATGCCATATAGGCATACATACAATTACATGCACATAGGCATACCAAAAATGTCATGTAAGACACACACACACACACACACACACACACACACACACACATATATCCTAATCATCAAAATTTATCCCTCGTTTGGCCCTTGCTTGAAGATGGAGATCTCTGAGATGACTTCAGATCATCTATGCCCATGCTATGAGTCCTCTTCCGCTGAAGACTCGCATGTAGTTGAACCTGTAAATGCAAACAATTTTTTTGTCAAACCTTAATTTATATATGTTTTCAACATATATTTAAGACCATATTAATGAAAGTATTTACATAAATACACACACTTACCGCAGGCTCTCAGTCATGTTGAATCTACATCTCATGCTCAGATGTGTCATCGGTAGCTTCTGGAGCACAAACGAGGTTATCAAAATGATGAGCTCAAGGAGTCCGTGCCCTCGAAGTCAAAATGGAAGGGGTTGAAGTTCCCTAATACACATAAGATCACAAAATAAAACATCAAAATTATCCAAAATAGAACTATGTTAATAATAAATATTTTGAATGTAGATCAAAAAAATTACGCTAACTACGTACATTTATGTGTAATGACAATATTTTAACTAATTTTATCAATATACAACTATTTTTGTTACTGTGCCATACCTTTGAATCAAATGAACAGGGCTGTTGCCTATAGCAGGTAACTCATGTGTATACACAATGAAGGAAATTATTAACATAATTTAATAATACTAAAATGAAGGACACTATTAACATAATTTAATAATGCTAAAATGAAGGACATTATTAACATGTAATTTAACATAATATGAATTACATGAGCAATGTAACGAATATACATGTTGTTTGAATACCTTGGTAAGTGTTATCCAAATAACTCTCCTAGTTATTTGGGTAACTTGCATACATATTATGGCTTTGAGCTATTTATTATAAGGTTGCACATGCTCAAATTCTTGACACATTCCCTTGGTCGTAGTTTCCCTACACACCCTCCTTTTCCTCATGTGCTCTCACATGCTTCCCCTTATTTCCTTTTCATTTTCCTCTTTGTTCCCATCTTCCCCTTGTGCACATCTCTTACGCATCTGCCTTCTTCCTGGTAGTCATTCACCCCACATGCATTTGGCACTTGCTCTAATTAGACAGGTCCCTGGCCCTCTCTTGCGCCGCGCCGCCCATTACTTTGTAATAATTACGCCTTAAAAATGTGTTCTCCTCTAACCTGTTTACCTCATTTCCCCTCCTGAGTCACGCTCGCTTTTCTCCGTGTCGTCCTTTGTTTTCTTCTATGCACCCTTCCCTCGCGCCCTCCTTTGCACCCTTCTGTTCCAGGTCATCTTCTAACATGCTTGAGTGTGCCACACACAACCATTCAAAGCGCGCCTATAGGGTGCCAAATCCTTTTAAAAAAATCAGTGAGTGACACATGGCAAAAATAACAAACATTTACACAGTTGGCCATTTTTTTAACCAATCCACACGCGCCATGTGTCTTGCATGTGCCGAAGGCTCTGATAGAATTATGAAAAATGTATCTTCCGCTACAGATCCCCGATCGTCACGTGCCTAGACTTGTCAGAGAAATGATGACATCTGCTATAGTGCTAGATATTCAAGTTCAAATTCCTGGCAGATCTGGTAAGTGAGGAATGGGAAAATGTCTCTCTGAGAATTGATGAGCAGATTTGATTGCTCCAACTACCCGATTTAATTTGATTCTCCCTCCTTCCTTCCTCAACATGCCAAACATGCTTGGGGAAGCACATTTGACAGATTTACAGGAAGATTTGTAGGCATTCAATGCTTCTTACTGGTGGTTGTGTTTCAAATTTAGATTTTCCCTCCTTCTTTTCTTCTTCCATGCATTCATCTATAAATGTAAGAGTTGGGCTCATTTGTTATGTTGGACACTCTGGATTCTTACACATTATGCTAAGGAATTCATATTTTCTTTATTTTGAGTTGCAGACCTCTAGATCTGGCTCGTGCATGTGGATATCGTCCTCTTTCACCATTGTAACAACTTTGTGCATTTCTGGAAGTAATAGAAGCATTGTTTTGTGACTATTATTTGTCCTAACATGCTTGAATTCCTTCTCCTTTCCTTTTCTTTTTCCGTGCATGTTTGTTGTGCCATTTCACGTCCCTTGCAGTTCCTTATTTAGTTGTGTTCCATGAGAATGATCTAGTAATTATTTTTTTAACTGTGCTACTCATGCCTAGCCTCCTTTCATGCATTTCCTTTACATTCCCACTCAGAAAAGATAGTGTTCATCCCTCTTTTTCTGGTTCTATCACCTTTTAGTGTATTTTCCTTTCATGTTATCCCTTTATCCCTTGGTCCCTTGGCATTCTTAGCTTAGTTTTCTCTTTCAGCACTAGGAGTAACAGTAGTAGTAGAATTAGATAGAGGAACCTGCCTTCTATAGAGATCCATCTCAAGAATGCAAGGTCCCACAACTTAGAGATGGTTCCATTATGATCTCAAATAACTTCAACTATTTGAGATCTGAGACGTGGATACATGCTTGAAGACCAACAATTTCTGGCACGCCTAGTGGGACCAACATTGAAAGCTTAAATTTCATATTACTAAGTTTTGGTGCATGGACTTAATATTTCATCCTTTGGAGGTTCATCTTAACATATATGGTGACTCCCAACATTTATAGATCTCTGTTTTAGTATTCCTGAGTGCCTTTCATGATAAGAGTGCATACAATGAAAAGTGCAGTAGTTGAAGATTCTTTCAAGTACCTCTAGCTATCCCCGAGAAGAGTTCATTCCAGAAATCCCATGCATGGATATCTATCTCAAGTGCACTATGCCCATTAAATCCTCCTCAAAAAAGACAACCTACACACCCTACAATACCGCATCAGCAACCTCCTCCACTTAGAAACTTTTCTAACTTCATTAGAATAAGCCCCTTGGTTCTAGCTGTGCAAAATGATATGCCAAATGACGTGCTCAAAAGCATTCCATACTTTACTGGTGAAAATCAAGTCACCCCTCATGAGCATATTCAAGATGTATCTAACGTGTTGTTGCTCTATTTGATCACACATAATGATGTAGCAGTCAGGCTACTTGCAACCTCTCTCAAAGGCAAAATCTCTTCAATGGTATAGAGGTTTGAGAATTAGATCTATTGCCACCTGGGATGAGCTTGGAACAGATCTTTACAACTATTTTGAAGATAAGTCAGATCACTTATCTTTGGTGGAGTAACTGACAACAACAAGTAGGGTGCCCAATGAGCAGATGACTAATTTCAATATCAGATTTTATAAGACTTGGGATAAAATCTCTCTTGTGGTAAGGCCTGTAGCCCAACATGATTTTTTGTATTATTTAAAGGTGCTGAAAAATGATATCTCAGTCATGATTCAATCCATGAGAGGTAGGACCTTACTAGACACTTATAATATTGCAATAAGGGCAGAAAATAGTCTTATTCATGTGGGAAAGATAGCTCCTAGACATCCTATGCCCTTGTTCCCAGAAATGTCACAAGCGCCCCAGAATTTTGTTACCCTTGTTCCTATTCCTAATCAAGGCTCGCAACTAGTTGCTTCAACGTCCTACTCTCCAGTGCAACAAAAAGAAGATGAAGAGTTAAAGGCCCTGATTAGAAATTTATCAAAAAAATTCATATTGTTAGAAAAGCAACAGGCACAAACCTATAGAGGTAATTTTGATTAGGTGCATAGCCAAAACAATAAGCCTTGGAAGAATCAATATGGAAACCAAATGTATGCACCCAACCAACTGAATGATAGATGGCATGCTAATGCACATCTGCCCTTGCAAGTTGTTCCTCCGTGTCCTCTATTCTAGTACATACTACAAGTTAGGTGCTCATTCTAGTTCAGAACAATTTGGTGCAAGAGTCAGAATGGTGGTTTCCCAACAACATGCCTCATAGTCAGTATCACCGTGAAAATTTTGTGCACGCACAAGCCTACATGATCCATATGCTTCAGCCTGTGAACCTTCAACAAGTGCCCCTAAAACAGAAAATCAAGGAACACCAGAAGCCTCTCTAGAATAAAATTTGATGTTCTTTGGCACTGAGGACTTTTGTGTAGTCAACCAAGCTGCAGATGATACAAGAAAACCATGTGCCCAAGTTGTGGACAACACAAAATACAAGAAGAGAATGCTAGAGTTCAGGCGAGTAGGTCTCACTCCTAGAAATGCAGTCCAAACATCAAAATAAAATGGATGTTGTCAAGTCATCCAGTAATAGGAGCGCTCAAGTCCCTACACAAGAGGCTCCGAGAAAAGCTCCTGAAGTGGTGCACACCCTTCCTTTGGTAGATCAAGCCTTTTTTGTAGATAAAGCCTATAATTTTGTGCCTGAACAGTCAAAAGGGGATGTTGTTCCTCACATGCACAAGTCAATAGGTTTTCCATTCAACATTGTGGACCAGATGAAGAGAACAAACATAAACATCAAAATGTGGGATGCCCTGACCATTCCATCCAAGCGCGACATGTTGCATGAAGCTCTAGCACAACTCCCACTCACTGATACAATTGTGCATAAGCCACATGCTTCTATCAACATCTTCCAAGAAGGGGAGAAGAAATTAAGTAAGGTTGTTAAAACCCCACCCTTCTATATTTCCTTAATCATAGGTAAACACTTTATCCATAATTGTATGATTGACTCAGGTGCGAGTACTTCTTTTATGCCTAAGAAGATTGCTAATGTCTTAGGTCTGAACTATAGTCCCTTTTCTAAAGGAGTCCTGTACCTTGATGGTTCAATCGTCAATACCTTAGGAATCATCAAGGATCTTGAGTTAACTATTCATGCATGTCCAAGTCTAACAATAACTCAAGATGTATCAATCATTGACCTACCTCCTTTGTTTTCCTTATTTTGTCAAGAGAATTTATTGCCAAAGTGGGTGGTTACTTGTCTTCTGATTGTCTCATATGTTACTCAAGACAAAGTATGGTACCCAGTTTACTATACAAGATGAGCCATATTTTCCTATCATGTAGAGTCATATGTCCCATCCCCTATCCAAGCCAACTTGTTTAATCCAAGAACAAGTTTCAAATCCTGAATAACATCCTCTTCCATCTTGTATTCCTGATCTAGTACTTGATGAATGGGAGAAGAGGCACCATAAATTTGACCCATACGCTGAGGAGTTGGAAGCTTATGAAATTGGGCTTGGTACTTACTACATTCTTGAAGAAGAAACTATGTGCTGCCGCGTGCACTCAAGAAATACCAAGTTGAACCTGGTTTATGGAAGTTATATTTTGATTGTTCCAGAAGTATAAATGACGCAGGGGAAGGAGTGGTTCTCATTTCCCCTAAGGATGATAAATTATTCTTTGTGCATAGGATATAGTTCACATATTTTAACAATGTGAAAGAGTATGAGGCACTGGTGCATGGTCTGTTGATTGCTGAGAAGAAGAAAATCAAGGCACTCTAGATCTTTGGGGATACAGAGTTGTTTATCCATCCGGTTACCAATAAGTTCTTAAAAAATAATAATATTATCAAAGCTTATAAACACAAGAGTTTGGGACCTCCTTAAGAGCTTTGATACTCTAAATCTGCAAGTGGTGCCTGCATATGATGAACAAGGAAGCTGACCAAATGGTCATGCTTGGTTCATAGTTCTCTCCTAGCTGAGGACCTTATCAAAGGAAACACTCATAACATTAAGATGGTAATCAAACCATCCATTCTAGACAACAATACTAGTTGACAAGTGTTTGATAGTGATGCATAGATCATCCAATTCATACAGAATGAAGTTGAGTTCTCATCAAGCATGCAAGCTGACTTACATGAAAGCTATGGTGACCAAGTGATACAGCTGAAAACAAAAAAGTTGCCTAAAGGGATGGTTACCTTAGAGAAAATGTTTAGCCCTGATGATGAGTTCAAGGGTAAAGAAAATTACATGTGCTCCATGCAAGAAGACTTATCTTCAGTCAATATTGCACGTGGGAAAGAGTTGATACTCAGTAAGGCTTGCGCACATGAAAAAAAGTAGGCCTTCATCTCTCTCTGTCAAATATATAGTGATATATTCTCATGGGAGTATGAATACCTCAAAGGTTTTGATCCAAGTATTTCTCAGTACTCCATTGACCTTGATCCTAGTATCAATCCCATCAGACAAAAGCAACGAACAGTTCAATCCAAAGATAGAGCCCCTCATGAGAAAGGAATTATCCAAACTCATTGAGGCGAAAATAATTTTTCCTATCAAATACTCTACCTGGGTCGTGAATCTAGTTCCAGTGCACAAGAAGAATGGTGAAATCAGACTTTGTGTTGATTTCAGAGATTTAAACAAGGCATCTCTCAAGGATCATTATCCTTTTCCTTCAATGGAGAAAATTCTATAGATTGTGGTTGGCGCGCAGAGGTTCTCAATGATAATGGACTATTCAGGTTTCAATCAGATCCTGGTCAAGGAAGAGGATCAATTCATAACAATGTTTACAACCAAGTGGGGAACATATGCATATCAGAAAATGTCTGTCAAACACAAGTGCAACATTTTAGCGTGCCATGGATATTTCCTTACAAAGGATTCATTAATGAGTTCATCTTGGTCTACCTTGATGACATCACCATCTTCTCAAAGAAAAGCGCGGATCATATGGTGCACTTGGAGAAAGTCTTTGAGAGATGTAAAAAGTATGGGGTATCCCTTAACCCCAAGAAGTGCAATTTTGAAGTGACATAGGGCAAGATTTTGGGCCATGTGGTTTCAAAGGATGGCATCATAATTGATCCTGAGTGCATTTCAGTTATCCTAGCTCTTTCCCTGCCGACGCACAAGAAGGCCTTACAGTTCTTCCTTGGTAAGATCAAATTTGTTAGGGCATTTTATCCCTAATTTTGCAGGACTGGTTCGGCCCATCACCATGATGCTCAAGAAGGACATAGCTTTCAGATGGACAGTAGAAGGAAGAGAAATCTTCAACAAAATCAATCAAGAAATTACTTGCGTACCAACACTCATCAACCCAGATTATTCCAAAGATTTCATCCTTTATGCTTATGGTGCTGATACGAGTGTTGTTTCTGTCCTAACACAAGAAAATGAACAAGGGATTGAACAACCAGTGGCTTTCTTTAGCCAGACACTGAAGGATTATGAATTAAAATACAGTCACATAGAGAAGTAGGTCTTCTCCATCATGTGTGTGCTCAATAAATTCAAAAGTATGATCACCAAAAATCATATTAAGGTGTTAGTCTCCCACTCTTCTATCAGAGACTTCATCATGGGAGCAGAGATCAGTGAGAAAGAGAGCACGATGGGTGACCAAAATCATGGAATATGATGTGACTATCAAAGCCACAAATCTGGTAAGAGGTAGCATGCGTTATGTAAGTAGATTGGTGAGGATGCGCACTAATGAGTCTGAGACTTCATTATTTAAAGATGAAGATCTCCCACGCGTAAAACTTGAGTGAATATAGATCCTGGCATGCGTGACTAGATGAAGGACATGATCACATTCCTTTCCAAGGGTGCATACCCTCCCAGTTTAAACAAATCAAAGAGAAGACATCTGAGGTTACAATATATCCCTTATGTTTTAATTGATGGACTTCTCTTCAAGAAGAACCTTGATGGGTGTGTTATTAAGATGTATCCATGACACACGGACTGAAAAAGTGTTAGCAAAATTTCACAATGGATTCTCTGGTGGTAACTTTTCTACCAAAACTACAACAATGAAAATCATAATGACATGTATCTTTTGGCCTACCTTGTTTGCATGATGCTCACAAGTGGGTCACAAAATGCAAGGAATGCACTTTCTTTATAAGAAATAAAATATTAGCAGTGCTTTCCCTCTGACCGATCCAAATAGATCAGCCTTTTGTGCAATGAAGTCTTGACTTCATAGGCATGATCAATCCACCTTCAAGTGCTAGACACAAGTGGGTGTTGACAACTATAGACTATTTCACCAGATGGACAGAAGTTGAAGCGCTCAAGGAATCAACCGAGTCAGTCATCCTTGACTTTCTCGAAGGTATAATCACAAGGTTTGGTGTTCCTCAGACCATTATCTATGATAATGCAAAATCCTTCCTTGAAACTAAAATCACTGATTGGGCTCTAAATTTGGGCATTTATCTAAATTCCTCTTCCAACTATACCCCAAAGGAAATGGTCTGGTAGAGTCAACAAATAAGAACCTAATCAGGATCATGAAGCACAAAATGACATACCAGCCAAAGACAGTGGCATACAAAGGTCTCACGTGTGCTCTGGGAAGATAGAATCATAGTTAAAAAAGGAAATAGGAAATTTTCCTTACAATATTGTCTATGGCAAAGAGGCTACCCTTAATTTGACGCTTGAATTGAAATCATTGGCGCTTGCTAGACAACTGGAATTTGAAGGCGTAGACTAAAGAGAAATAAGAATGGTAGAGCTGGTTAATCTTGAAGAGTTAAGAAACTCTACCATGATCAAGCTAGAACAACATCAACAAGCAATAAAGAAATGGTTTGACAGAAAGGGCTAGGCCTCAAGATTTTAGAGTTGGGGACTTGGTTTTAAAATGGGATACTGACAGAGCTAAAATTGTGCACCATTCAAAGTTTGATGCACTTTGGATTTGTCCATATATCGTCAGTTCATGTAAAGAAGCTAACTCTTTCGAGTTAACTCATCTTTATGGAAGTGCGTTGTAAGTCCTAGTAAATGGGATCTATCTCAAACCCTTCCATTAAGTTTTCTTGCATCACTTTGTATATATTAAAGTAGTTTTAATTCCTCTAAGTGTGTTGCACACACATTGTTTGTTTGTACATAGTTATTTCCTCTTGTGTGCTTCCCACACATGCTCTTTCGTTGCTTCCAGGATGTAGATCTTCTTTCAACAGTTGCAAGATTCAGAATAGAGTTGAGAAATGATCTTTTCAAGTGACTACAGGGGCATTTTCAAAGATTACATAGTAGAATCCATGCCCAATGGATGATCCAGGCTACTGATCTCCTTCATCTAGTAGGAAGATGGCCCCAAAAGTCACCAAAACTGTTATCCAAATAACTCTCCTAGTTATTTATGATAACTTGTATACATATTCTGACTCTAAGTTCTTCATTACAAGGTTGCACACACTCAAATTCCCTTGGCACATTCCTTTGGTTTCAGTTTCCATGCTTGCTATCCTTTTCCTCACAAATTCTCGTGCACTTCCCCTTCCTTTCCTTTTTTTTCCTCCTTTTTCCCATCTTCCCCTTGCACACATCTCTATGCATCCGCCTTCTTCCTTAGCCATTCACCCCACACGTGCTTGAACACTTGCTCCAATTAGACAGGTCCCTGGCCCTCTCATGCACCGCACACATTACTTTGTAATAATTGTGCCTTGACTATGCATTCTCCTCTCACCTTTTTACCTCATTTCCCTGCATGCATCATGTGTGCACTTTCCTCCGTGACTTCCTTTTTTTTCTTCCACGCGCCCTTCCCTCGCACCCTCCTTTGTGCCCTTCTATGCTAGGTCATCTTCTGACATGCTTGAGTGTGTCATACGTACTAGTCAAAGTGCGCTAAAAGGGCACTGAATCCTTGCAAAAAATCAATTAGTGACACGTGGCAAAAGAAAAAAACATTTGCATAGTTGGCCTTATTTTCAGCCAATCCGCATGTGCCATGTTTCTTACATGTGCCAACGACTCTAAAAAATTATGACAGACATATCTTTTTACAGATCCCCGATCAGTGTGCACCTGGACTTGTCAGAGAATTGCTGACATCATACTATAGTGTTAGACATTCAAATTCAATTTCCTGGTGGATCTGGTAGGTGAGAAATGGGAAAACATCTTTCTAAGCATTAATGAGATGATCTGATTGCTCCAACCACCCGATTTAATATGATTCGACCTCCTTCCTTCCTCAACACGCCAAATAGGCTTAGGGAAGTGCATTTGATAGATTTTTAGGTGGATTTATAGGCATTGAATGCTTCTTGTTGGTGGTTGCATTTCAAATTCAGATTTTCCCTCCTTCTCTTCTTCTTCCATGCATTCATCTATAAATGTAAGAGTTGGGATCATTTGTTATGTTGGATACTCTGGATCCTTACACATTTTGCTAAGGACTTCATATTTTCTATATTTTGAGTTACAGACCTCTAGATCTAGATTGTGCATGTGGATATCAGGCCTCTTTCACCATTATAACAGCTCTGTGCATTTCTGGAAGTAATAGAAGCATTGTTTTGTGACTATTCTCTATCCTAACATGTTTGCATTCCTTCTCCTGGCCTTTTCTTTTGACATAGTGCATGTTTTTGTGCCACTTCACGTCCCTTGCAGTTCCTTATTTAGTTGTGTTCCATGAGAATGATATGGTAAATATGTTTTTAGTTGTGCTACTCATGCCTAGCCTCCTTTCACACATTTCCCTTTTCATTCTCACTCAGAAAAGATAGTGTTCATCCCTCTTTTTCTGGTGCTATCACCTTTTAGTGTAGTTTCCTTTCATTTTATCCTTCTATCCCTGGTCCCTTGGCATTATTAGCTTAGTTTTCTCTTTTAGCACTAGGAGTAGTAGTAGAAATAGAAATAGATAGAGGAATCAGCCTTCTCTGAAGATCTGTCTCAAGTGCGCAAGGTCTCACAACTTGGAGATAGTTCCATTGTGATCTCAAAAAACTAGACTCTTCTAGATCTGCAAAGATGTGGGTGCACGTTTGAAGACCAACACTTTCTGGCATGCCCGGTGGGACAGTCACATTGAAAGCTTAAATTCCATATTACTAAGTTATGGTGTGTGGACTTATTATTTCAGCCTTTGGAGGTTCATCTTAACACATTTGGTGACTCCCAACATTTGCAGATATCTATTTTAGCATCCATGAACGCCTTTCATGAGAAGAGTACACACAAGGAAAAGTGTGGTAGCTGAAGATTCTTTCAATTACCTCCAGCTATCCTATCCCCGAGAAGACAGTTCGTTCTAAAAATCCTGCATGTGCATCTCTATCTCTAGTGCGCCGCGCCCATTAAACTCCTCAAAAAAGACAACCTGCGCACCCTGTAATGGCACATCAAAAACCTCCTCCACTTAGAAACTTTTCTAACTTCACTAGAGGAATCCCCTTGGTTCTAGCTGTGTAAAATGATATGTCAAATGACGTGCTCAAAAGTATTCCATACTTTACTAGTGAGAATAAAGTCACCCCTCAGGAGCATATTCAGGATGTAGCTAATGTGTGTTTGATCTATTTGATCACACATGATGATGTAGCCATCAGGTTACTTGCAGCCTCTCTCAAAGGAAAAGTGCTTCAATGGTATATAGGTTTGAGACTTGGATCTATTTCCACCTGGGATGATCTTGGAACAACTCTTTAAAATTATTTTGAAGATAAGTCAGATCACCTATCTTTGGTGGAGCAACTGACAACAACAAGGAGGGTGCCCAATGAGCAGATGAATGATTTCAATATCATATTTCATAAAGACTTGGGACAGAATCCCTCTTGTGGTAAGACCTACAGACCCTAACAT
Source organism: Taxus chinensis (assembly GCA_019776745.2). NCBI lineage: Eukaryota > Viridiplantae > Streptophyta > Pinopsida > Cupressales > Taxaceae > Taxus > Taxus chinensis. Next base: position 822,795,292 of record CM034151.1, read on the forward strand.
GCTTTTCTGTATTATCTAAAGGCACTAAACATAGACATATCAGTCATGATTCAATCCATTGGAGCTAGGACCTTACCAGATGCTTATAATATTGCAGTAAGGGTAGAAAATAGTCTTATTCAGGGGGAAAGATAGCTCCTAGACCTCCTATGCCCTTATTCCTAGAAATGTCACAAGTGCCCCAACCTTTTGTTGCCACTGTTCCTATTCCTAATCAAGGCACACAACCAGTTGCTTCAACCTCCTACTCTCCATTGCAACAAAAATAAAATGAAGAATTAAAAGCTCTGATTAGAAATTTATATAAAAAGTCATATCATTAGAAAAACAACATGCACAAGCCTATAGAGGAAATTCTAATCAAGGCACATAGCTAAAACAATCAGCCTTGGTGGAATCAATATGGAAACCAAAGGTACGTGTCCAACCAACAAAATGATAGATGGCATGCTAACGCGCATATGCCCTTACAAGTTGTTCCTCTCATGCCCTCTCTTCCAGTACCTACTACAAGTTCAGGCACTTGTTCCAGTTCAGAATAATTTGGAATAAGAGTTAGAATGGTGCTTTCCCTTGCAACATGCCTCATAGTCAATATCACTGTGTGAATGTTGTGCACGTGCACAAGCATACATGATCCAAAATTCTTCATCTTGTGAACCTTCAATAAGTGCCTCTGTAGCAGAAAATCAAGGAAGACCATAATCCTATCTAGAAGAAAATTTGATGTTCATTGGCGCTGAGGAATTATGTGTAGTCAACCAATCTATAGATGATACAAGTAATACCGCGTGCCCAAGTTGCAAACAACAAAACATAAAAGAAGAGAATAGTAGAGTCAGGCATGTAGGTCTCACTCCCAGTAACTCAGGCCAACCCTCAAAATAAAATGGATGCATGAATCAAGGCATCCAGTAGTAGTAGCACTCAAGTCCCTAAACAAGAGGCTTTGTGCAAAGCTCCTGAAGTGGCATGCACCCTTCCTTTGGTAGGTCAAGCTCTTTGTTGCAGCTAAAGCCCAGGCTTCCGTGCCTGAATAGTCAAAAGGGGATGTTGTTCCTCACATGCAAAAGTCAATAGGTTTTTCATTCAACATTATGGACCAGATGAAGAGAACAAACATAAACATCACAATGTGGGATGCCCTAACTATTCCATCTCAATGCGACCTGTTAAATGAAGCTTTGGCGCAACTCCCACTCATTGATCTAGCTGTGCAGAAGCCATGTGCATTTCTATCAACATTTACCAAGAAGAAGGAGAAGAAAGTAAGTAAGGTTGTTAAAACCCCACCCTTCTATATGTCCTTAATCATAGGCAAATTTTTTTGTCCATAATTGTATGATTGATTCAGGTGCTAGTACTTCTGTTATGCCTAAGAAGATAGTTGATGTCCTAGGTCTTAGGTATAGCCCCTTGTCTAAAGGATTCATGCAACTTGATGGCTCAATTTTCAATACTTTAGGAGTCATCAAGGATCTTGAGTTAACCCTTCATGCATGTCTAAGTTTAAAAATAACTCAAGATGTGTCAATCATTGACTTACCTCCTTTGTTTTCCCTATGTTTATCAAGAGACTTTACTACTCAAAGTGGGTGGTTACTTGTCTTTTGATTGGTCTCATATGTTACTCAAGACAAGGTATGGTACCCAATTTACCATACAAGCTGAGCCAATATTTTCCTATCATGTAGAGTCACATGTCCCATCCCCTCTCCAAGCCAATTGTTTAATCAGAGAACAAGTTTCAGCTCTTAAAGAACACCCTCTTCCACCCTCTTTTCCTGACCTATGTACTTGATGAATGGGAGGAGAGGCACCATAAATTTGATCCATATGCTGAGAACTTGGAATATTATGAAACTGGGCTTGGTACTTACTACATTCTTGAAGAAGAAGTTGTGCTTCCATGCGTGTTCTCAAGAAAGACCAAGTTGAACATGGTCTATGGAAGTTATATTTTGATGGTTCCAGAAGTAGAAATGGCACGTGGGATTAGGAGTGGTTCTCATTTACCCTAAGGATGATAAATTCTTCTTCATGCGCATAGGCTATAGTTCACATGCTTCTAACAATGTGGCAGAATATGAGGCACTAATGCATGGTCTGCTGATTATTGAGAAGAAAAAATTAAGGTGCTGCGAGATCTTTGGGGATACAAAGTTGGTTATCCATCAGGTTACCAAAAAGTGATTAACAAAGAATAAGCTTCTCAAATCTTATAAACATAGAGTTTTGGACCTCCTTGAGAGCTTTGATGCTCTAAATCTGTAGGTGGTGCTACGAAAAATGAACAAGGAATCTGACCAAATGGCCACGCATTTGGTTCACAGTTCTCTCTTGCTGAGGAATTTATCAAAGGAAACAATCAACACATTAAGATGGTAATCAAACCATCCATTCCAGACAACAATACCAGCTGGAAAGTGTTTGACAGTGACACAGTAGATCATCTAGTTCATCAAAATGAAGTTGAGTTCTCATCAAGAATGCAAACTGACTTACATGACAACTATGGTGACCAAGTGATACAGCTAAAGAACAAACAAGTTTCCTAAAGGACTGGTTACCTTAGAGAAATTTTTTATCCCTGATGATGAGTTCAAGGGTAAAGAAAAGTATATGCGCATTGCCATGCAAGAAGACTTCTTCCCAGTCACTATTGCACGTGGGAAAGAGTTGCTTGCTCAGTAAGGCTTGCATGAATGATGAAAAGCAGGCCTTCATCTCTCTCTGTCAAAGATACAATGATATCTTCTCATGGGAGTATGAAGACCTCAAAGGTTTTGATCAGAGTGTTGTTCAACACTCCATTGACCTTGATCCTAGTATCAAGCCATCATTACAAAAGTACCGACTAATCAATCCAAAGATAGAGCCCCTCATGAGAAAGGAATTATCCAAACTCATTGAGGCAAAAAATAATATTTTTCCCATCAAATACTCTACTTGGGTCATGAATCTAGTTCCAGTGCGCAAGAAGAATGGTGAAATTAGACTCTGTGTTGATTTCAGAGATTTAAATAAGGCATATCTAAAGGGTCATTATCCTTTTCCTTCAATGGAGCAAATTCTGTAGACTATGGCCGCACGCAGAGGTTCTCAATATTAGACAAGTATTTAGGTTTCAATTATATCCTGGTCAAGGAAGAGGATCAATTCAAAAAACATTTACAACCAAGTGGGGAACATATGCATATCAGAAAATTCCCTTTGGTCTGTCAAACACAGGCACAACGTTTCAGTGTGCCATGGATATTACCTTCAAAGGATTACATCAATGAGTTCATCTTGGTTTACCTTGATGACATAACAATCTTCTCAAATAGAGTGTGAGATCATATGGTGCACCTGGAGAAAGTATTTGAGAGATGCAGAAAGTATGGGGTATCTCTTAACCCAAGAAGTGCAATTTTGTAGTGCACGTAGGGAAAAATTTTGGGCCATGTGGTTTCAAAGGATGGCATCATAATTGATCCTGAGTGCATTTCAGCCATCCTAGCTCTTTCCTTGCCGATGCACAAGAAATGCCTGCAGTCCTTCCTCGGTAAGATCAATTTTTTAGGTGTTTTATCCCTAACTTTGTAGGACTGGTTCGGCCCATCACCATGATGCTCAAGAAGGACATAAAGTTTTAGATGGAAAACATAAGGAAGAGAAATATTCAACAAAATCAAACAAGAAATTACTTGCGTGTGCCAACACTCATCAACCCAGATTATTCCAAAGATTTCATCCATTTATGCTTATGGTGCTGATGTGAGTGTTATTGCTGTCCTAACACAAGAAAAGGAACAAGGGACTGAACAACCAATGGATTTATTTAGCCATACGATGAAGGATTATTAATTAAAATATATTCACATGGAGAAGCATGTCTTCGCCATCATGTGTGCGCTCAAGAAATTTAAAATTATGCTCACAACAAATCATATCAAGGTGTTAGTCTCCCACTCTTCTGTTAGAGACTTCATCATGGGAGCAGAAATCAGTGAGAAAAGAGCAAGATGGGTGACCAAAATCATGGAATATGATGTGACTATCAAAGCCACAAAGCTAGTAAGAGGTAACATGTTATGTAAACAGATTGCTCAGGATGCACACAATGAGTCTGAGACTTCATTATTTCTGGATGAAGATCTTCCGTGCACAGAAATTGAGCGGAATACAGATCTTGATGTGTGCAACTGGATGAAGGACACGATTACATTAATTTCTGAGGGTGCATACCCTCCCGAGTTTAAACAAATCCAAGAGAAGACATCTGAGGTTACAATCTATCCCTTATGTTTTGATTGATGGAATTCTCTTCAAGAAGAATCTTGATGGCATGCTGTTAAGATGTATCAATGGTTGGTCAGACTGAAAAAGTGTTAGCATAATTTCATGATGGATTCTCTGGTGGACACTTCTCTTGCCAAAACTACATCAATGAAATATTATAATGGTAGGTATCTTTTGGCCTACCATTTATTTACATATGCACACAAGTGGGTCACAAAATGCAAGGGAATGTGCTTTCTTTATAGGAAAGAAAAAATTAGGAACACTTCCCCTCTGGACAGATCCAAGTAGATCAACCTTTTACACAATGGGGTCTTGACTTCATAGGCATGATCAATCCACCTTCAAGCGTTGAACATAGATGGGTGTTGAAAACTACAGACTATTTCACCAGATGGACAGAAGTTTTCAACTCAAGGAATCAACTAAGTCAGTCATCCTTGACTTTCTCGAAGGTATCGTCACAAGGTTTGGCATTCCTCAAACCATTATCTTTGATAATGAAAAATCCTTCGTTGGAACTAAAATCACTGATTGGGCTCTAAATTTGGGCATCTATTTAAAGAACTCTTCCAAATATTACCCCTAAGGAAATGGTCTGGGTAGAGTCAACAAATAAGAACTTGATCAGGATCATGAAGCACATAATGAATACCAACAAAAGACAATGGCATACAAAGGGCTCAGGTGCGCTCTGGGAAGATATGATCATAGTAAAAAAGGAAATAAGAACTTTTCCTTACAAGCTTTTCTATGGAAAAGATGCTACCCTTCCTTTGATCGCTTGAATTGAATTCATTAGTGCTTGTCCAACAGCTGGAATTTGAAGGTGCAGAACCAGAGAGAAATCAGAATGGATAGAGCTGGTTAATCTTGAAGAGTTAAGAAACTCTGTCATGATCAGGCTAGGAAAAAATCAACAAGCAACAAAGAAATGGTTTGACAAAAGGGCTAGGCCTCAAGATTTCAAATTTGGGGACTTGGTTTTAAAATGGGATGATGAAAGAGCTAAACCAGGGTGCCATTCAAAGTTTGATGCACTTTGGAGTGGCCTATTTATCATCAGTTCATGCAAAGAAGCCAACTCTTTCGAGTTAACTCATCTTAATGGAAGTGCACTACAAATCTCAGTAAATAGGATCTATCTCAAACCCTTCCATTAATTTTGATGCATCACTTTGTATATATTAGAGTAGTTTTCATTCCTCTAAGTGCACTATGTGCACATTGTTTGTTTGTTCATAGTTATTTCCTCTCACATGCTTCTTGCGCACCGCTCTTCCATTGCTTCCAGGATACATATCCTTCTTTCAGCAGTTGTAAGATTCAAAATAGAGTTAAGAAATGATCTATTCAAGTGACTACAGGGGGCAGTTTTATGATTACATAACAAACTCCATGCCCAATGGATACTTTGGGCTACTGATCTCCTTCATATAGCAAGAAGATGGCCCCGAAAGTCACCAAAACTATTATCCAAATAACTCTCCTAGTTATTTAGATAACTTGCATACATATTCTGGCTCTGAGTTATTCATTACAAGGTTTCCCGCACTCAAATTCTTGGCACATTCCCTTGGTCACAGTTTCCCTATGCACGCCTTCTTTTTCCTCATGCACTCTCATGTGCTTCCCCTTCTTTCCTTTTCCTTTTCCTCCTTCTTCCCATCTTCCCCTTGCGCACATCTCTTACACACCCCACCTTCTTCCTGGTAGCCATTCACCCCATGCGTGCCATTGGTAAATGCTCAGGATCAAGATAGGTCCCTGGCCCTTTCGCATGCCACACCCATTACTTTGTAATAATTGTGCCTTGACCATGCATTCTCCTCTCACCTGTTTACCCTCATTTCCATGCATGCGTCACACATGCTTTCCTCCATGCACATTCCCTTGTTTACTTCTGCGCGCCATTCCCTTGCTCCATCCTTTGTGCCCTTCTATGCTAGGTCATCTTATGACATGTTTGAGTGTGCCACATGTAACTAGTAAAAGCGCGCCAATATGGCACTGTACGATAGAAAATAAACACGTGACCTTCTTCGCACCCCGACCTCCCGAGGTCATGCCGGGACAACCGGTGTGGAATGAAAATGGAAGCGAAAGTGATGGTGGTGGTCAAACTAGTTGGGAAATATAATGTCTTCTACACACAATAATGGAGTCTGTGAGTCTAAGGAAATGAATGCTCTCCTAACTTGAAGGGGTGTAATGGTATGATCAGATATGATCGCTACTCGGAGGCTCCAATCTATATCTTACTATGCCTAGATTTTATTGACTGGTTGTGTGACACGCGGAAAGTAACTTGCAGGTGCCTCGTATGGGTTTTCCAGACAAGGTCATGGAAGTGAGATAACGAGAGGCACTATGGAGCTACAAGAACTATGGTTGATTCTTTGGTCTTTTCTAGAAAGTCTTATCCTGATTGGCTGCTATGTCCAATAACAAAAGCTGGGTAATAATGTCTGGTGGAAGTGGTGAATATACAAATACCAATGTGCATAAACTAGTATCAATGTCTAACTAGTTAATAGGCCCGTTGGGTTGTGGGACATGTGGATCAACAACCAAAGACTCTTTGAGGCTAAGGCCCTCATATGGTCATGTATGCAATCAAATCCTATTTTCTGGAGCAGTCCAAAAATCGTAGGCTAAGTTTGTAACAATGTTTAATGTTTCTAATTGATCTATCTTTTCAATGAATGTTGCGGGTGTTCATAAGACTGTTAAGCATAAGCTTGTATCAATGTCAGTTATTAGCTCTAGTCCATTAGGTTGCAGGACCATAAAGGATCATAACCAAAGACTCTTTGAGGCTGAGGCCCTCGTATGGTCATGCATGTAATTAAATCCTATTTTCTGGAGCAGTCCAAAAATCGTAGGCTAAGTTTGCAGCGATGTTTAATGTTTCTAATTGATCTATCTTTTCAATGAATGTTGTGGGTGTTTGTAAGACTGTTAAGCGTAATCTTGTATCAATGTCATTTATTATCTCTGGGTTCACTAGGTTATGGGACTAGAGGATCACGACTGTATGTCTTCTCTTGCTGAGGACCGTTGATGGTCATGTAAAAGGGAAATGGTTTCCTTCTAACAAATAAAACTATCTAATAAATAAAATATAACCTATGTTTTTTGTTATTTTCTCAGCATATCAGGCCAAATCAATAAACAAGATAATCTATGGAAAGTAAATGTTTTTGTTCTTTTATAAGTTTTCAGACAATGCATGTAATCTAATAAAACAATTTAAAAACCAAACAATCAGCCGAATGTAGCTAATTATTTGTGTGGATGTATGATCTAAATCTAGAATATACTCTAATTCAATCAAAATATTTCCAAACCTACCTTAGAAGTAAGAAAAAAAATCACAACCCTAACAGAGCTATTGTTTCCCACATCTTCCCTGGAAATGTTGAAGAGAAAACTTCCTATTTGTTTTTATCTACTTTCAATTTGAACAACTAATTGAAATGTATTAATTCTTTACTCTATTTGATATGTAGCTAACAGTTTGATAAAACAAAGAAAACAGATACATAATTTCAACCTGGAATAGCAAGAGCTTTGGCAAATCCACCAGTATCGATATCTGTGCCCTCAGTTCTTTCCTTTCTCTGAGTGTTCATGTGAGTCCAAGGGATTGGGAATGCAAAGAACAACAACAAGAGGATGGCGCTTGAGAAATGACAGCTTGGAAGTAATTTGGACACAACGCAAGTAGAAGAGAGATAACACAAGAGATCTGAGCTTGGCTATGAAATTTCTAGCAATACTATGGCAGAAAAAACAAACAAGATAGACCAAATTCTCTCACAATCCTTTTGCTTGAATACAAGCATGGAATATATAGGAATGGAAGATAGAAGATTACTTCATGCACAAGGCAATGAAGAGGGAGTTCCACTAATTAAATCTATTTAAAAATAGAAGAAGCAAGGAGAACCAAGAAAACGCATCTATTTTTAGAAAATTCAGCTCATAGATGCATTCTAAAATAAAACTTAAGTGAATCGTCACATGCAATTTGTCGCATTAAGATTTTAGAAAAATCGACCAGGACCGCCGCCCTACCTGGGTGGCGGTTTGCAAACCGCCGCCCAGGGTAGGGTGCAGTGGTTTTGACACTTAAGGCTAAAGCAAGCACATAAAGAAGGGGAAAAATGGAAAAAATGCAAGGAGAAGCTATGTAAGGCTATCTAGGCTACAAATATATATTGCAAGTGGGTTTTGGAGGTTTAACACCTTCTCAAAAGAACTTTGAATCATCATTGGTGGATTATTGTAACCAGAGTGTTAGGAGTTCTCCCATGAGATTCACATACCACACGCTCACACTTATCATCATATTCCTGAGCCAACATACAAGCCAAAGAGACATCAATAGCTCACGAGTATAGGATCAATGGGAAATCTAATTTGGGTGGCATGAGTGTGGGGGGAGATAGTAAGAATCGCTTAACCGGCTCAAATGCTTTGTTGCATTCCCTAGTCCAAATATTGCAGCAATATTTTTTTAACAAATTATTAATTGGATGAATAAAAAAGGTCAAGTCAGGGAAAAACCTTTGGATTGCATCGCGTTTCCCAAGGAAAGATCTAATACCAGACTCATCTGATGGTGGAACCATTTCAAGCACAACCTGAATTTTGGCTGGGTCGACATCAATCCCTTGCGTAAGGATATAATATAACCCAGGAGCTTGCCTCCTGTTATGCCAAATACACATTTCTATGGATTCAACATAACACCGTATTCGATTAATCGAGAAAGGATGATACGGAGAACTTTTGGATGATCACAACGCTTCCTGGCCTTGGCTAGAAGGTCATCAACGTAGGATTCCACGATATTATGGATAAGGTCATGGAATATATAGGTCATCACTTATTGATACGTAACGCCAGCATTCTTAAGGCCAAATGGCATGACTGCATAATAATATGTTCCCCAAGGGAGTTATAAATGTGGTTTTAGCTTGGTATTCTGTAGAAATTTTGATTTGATTATATCCCGAAAACCCATCCATAAGAGTTATAACTAGCTCGAACCTAGTTATTGCATCAATGGGAATAACGTCAATGGGACATGCCTAATGGGAAGTCATCTTGTAGGTCAATGAAAATACAAATATTTCCATTCTTTTTTAGAACGGGAATGATGTTAGAAACCCATTGTGAATAATCAACCGGCTTAATGAACCCTACTTGAAGAAGTTTCATTACTTCTTCCTTTACCATAAGGGCTACATTTGGTTTCATTGGTCTTGACTTTTGTTTGATTGGTTTTAGCATCCAGACTTGGTGACGAGGTTATGGACCGTGATGTGTGGTGTAATCCCCATCATTTCCTGATAACTAAATGCAAAGGCCTTTTGATGTTCCTTGAGGATTTGAGTATGTATTTTCTAGCTCCGCAGGAGTTAAGGAAGACCCTAACTTTAAAATTTTCGGCTCTTCCTCTGTTCTCGATGTTTATATCTATGGTTCCTTCAATTAAGGAGGGATTTCCCTCCTCAAATTCTGGTGGGGCCTGGAGGAAAATCCAAATCCCCCATTTCCTCTACCTCATAAACCTCCAGATCTCTTCTCGGAGAGGATTCAATCATGGGATTCCCAAAGTAGGAAGAGGAGAGTGGAATTAAGGAGAGATCAATCTCGTGGTAAGAAAGATGTAAATATGCAAGAGTGTTTAGATAATATAAAGTTGGATCATCACTATCAATGGAATCTAAAGGATTGGATTGACTCTCAGCTTCCACATATGTCAACATCGGTGTTATTGGCACTTTACGAACCAAGGGTTTGATGCGAATTGAAACCATGAAGTTAGTGTCCTCTAGGTCAATGATAAGAGTGAAACGTGAAGTAGAAGTTGCTATGGAGTCTGCGAGAAGGTTTTGTTCACGTGGAATTGCCTCTATCGATATAAAGTCAAATTCCTTTGTCAGACCTAGCACCGTCATTTTGTAGAGTTGTAGATGCTCAGCTCTGGTTTCATATACCTTAGATATCTGATTAGCAACCAGTTGTGAATCACCTAACAACCTAATATTGGTGATGCCCATTCTCTTAATGATGATTAGACTCAAAAGGAGAGATTCATATTCAACATCAATGTTTGTGCATTCGAAGTCTAACTTGAAGGTGAAAGGTATAATCCTTCCTTAAGGTGAAGTAAGGATTACACCCACCTCTGCACCGAAGCGACACTTGGATCCATCAAAATGGAGGTCCAACAGCTACTTGGAAAAATAGATGCTAGATCATCTTTCGTACATTCCCCTTTCACCTTAGTCACTTTAACCATGCAAACCTCATCTACCGGGAGAGAACCAAGTTCCAGGGTATATCCAATACCCATGGAATTGAAAGGAAGAATTATAGGCAAATCATTTTCCAATAGTTCAATGATCTTGGCCATGGTTCCTATTGATACTATCTCTATGACTATGGTTTCATCCTTGGTTGCTGGAACCCCCTCAATAAACCCCGTGACCTCTAACTCTATCATGGGAGCTAACTTTTCCTTTGGTTTGACACTCGTAGGTTTATTCAACTAGTTCGTAGGAAGTTGGAATTTGGAATGAACACCTAGCCTTTTCTTTAAATTATCCAAATGTATGTTAAAAGGCTTTGGATCACCTTGTGCCACAAATACCTTCCCTAAATGCAGGAATCTTACTTCCTGAAACAGGGTATAAGGGATTGCCTTCATGTGGTGGATCCAAGGATGACCAAGAATCATATCATAATTGATTTCCCGATCTATAATATAAAATTTAGTTAAGACCGTCTTGGGCCCGAGAGTGACTGGCAATACTATGGTTCCAATTAACGTTGCCTTGAGGCTGTCGTAACCCCTTAATGTGTTTCTTGTTGAGGAGCAATTGGTTTCCCCATACCCTAACTTTTGTAGAAAAGAAACGAGGACTATGTTAATTGCTGCTTCGTCATCGATCATCAAGCATTTCACGTAATTGTTATAGATCCAAACTTGTAGAAACAAGGCCAGATCTCCCCTATGAGTTATTTCAGCATATTTGGGCATCTTACTTATTACGAATACGAACCCAATATCTCTTTCGGGCTGCCTTGGAGGGCAGACATTGAAATCTATATGATTGACTTGTGTTTCTGGCGGTGGGGTAACAATAACCAAATGACCCAAACCTAATGCTTCTAATAATGAAACTCTATGAGCATGAGAGTTATTTAGTAGATCCAAAAAGGAAATGTGTGAAAAGGTCTTAGTCAAATCACTCATTAGATCAGACGCTCCTACTAGTTTGGTTAGTGTATCATGGACACTCCCCGACACGTTTGGATAAATCAGAAAAGGTTAAGAAGAATAATCCTTGGCTCTTGTTGTGGCATTAACTTCGGGTTCATCATCTAATTCAACCAAACCCACAATCTTAGTTTGTTGATGAACATTCAAAGGAGGTGCCACTTATGGGACTGATGAGGTTAAAGCCTCATGATCATTAGACCCTATCATGACGCCCTTATTGGAACCATTTGGATCAATTCTTCCATCCTTAGGACGCGTGGGAAAGGGATCATTAAAGATCCCGAGCAGGGTGTTTTGTGGGGACACTGGCCCCATGTAAGCATTTTGAGTTGGCGAGGTAGGGTCTGCCAAGAACATATCAACAAAAAACTATCATTTCTCCTCTAGAAAATGTTGTAAGAATTTGTTACAATCATGACATGTTCTTGCATCATGTCCATGAACCCTATGGAAACCATAATAAAAGTTAGGATCGTAATCTCGAGGCCTCTGATTTATTCCTTGTTGTGGCCCGAAACCATGACTATCATTCAATTTGTTGACTATTACGGTTAAAGTTTAGAAAGCCCTGATCTTGATTTTGGAACTATTTATTATTACCACCTGGGTATTGACTAGGGTTTGGGGTTGGTGCTTGCCTTTATTACTAAGGTTGTGAATATTGTTGCTACTGTGGATGATTAAAATCCACAATGTTCATAGAGGGTGAGAAATTATTGTTTCTTTGACTATTACCATTGTTGTTATTTGTAGTGTTCATGTTAACATGATTAATGACATTAGGCTTTTTAGGTTGGTTAGTTACACCATCAGTCGTAGCTCCATGATTCTTGTTAAGGATTTTTGGTCCTTGATTAGAATTTATATTTCTTGAATAGCTACGATTTTTTTGACTAGGGGTAACTAACTTCCCATTTACACCATAGGTCTTACCACCACTATCAATGGCTACTTGGTCAATCCGGAGAGCACCTTCCAACACCTCCTCATAGCTCTTGAGGGGGAACTTTTGAACCTCCTCCTTTGTTTCTCTTTTAAGAGAGTGAAGGAATAAATCATAAAGTTCCATTTGATCCATATTGGGAGCACTTGCAGAGTAGTAGAGAACCTATCGCCACCTCTGAATGAAGTGGGCTATAGATTTGTTATGCTCTTGCTTGATGTGTAGGAATTCCCTAATCCCTATCATTAACAATTTATTCATGTCAAAGGCTTTGATGAACTCTGAAATGAGTTGTTTAAAGGAATTTATAGAAGCCTCTGGTATTCTATAATACCATTCGAGAGCGATGCCTTCTAACATCTTAGGGAATATTTTCGCAACAACTACATCCCACGGGAGAAAATATCGAATGGCTGTTGCGTAGGCTTTAATGTGAGCATTTGGATTACCCTCCCCTTTAAAATTTGGAAGATCAGGAAATGGCCTCAGGAGCATGACTGTCTGAATGGAAAATTCCAGAGGCTCCTTTAGGTACTCGGAGTAAGTTCCCATTACATAAGTTTCAACCATTGAAGGTCCCTATTGGGGAGGTAAGGGTTGTATTGGCTGTTAAAAGGGCATGCATAAGTATTTTTCAGGGCATATGACATTCCTTGCAGATAGCCATAAGGGCCCAGATAGGTATACACATCTCCCTGTGGTGTTTTAGTGTGCATGTTCATATAGGAGGGTTGGCCCCCTGGTATGGAGCTGAAGGTGTGAAACTAGGGAATGCTACATTCCCGGTAGGTATAGCATTTGAGAACATGTTTCTGGTTAGCGCCTGTTGTGAGTATCCATATGTAGCGTAAGGGGGCATACCTAGAGTACCCGTTCTAGTTAATAAATCCACAGGGTTTGGAGCGCCCATGTAGTTTGGAGGATTTTGTGCAATGGGTGCTTTCCCATAATTTGGCATATATTGCACAGGCTTTGATTTCCCTGTATATGAATTCTTGGTTTTCTGGGTGAACTCCAACTCTTTGAATTTATCCACCAATGCGGAGATAACGTCATTTGTCGGTGAGGCATTGTTTTTTTTAGGCACCTGTGGTCTCGGGGGCTGCTGAGGAGTGTGATACCCCGCTATAAATTACTCAATATGTAGCCACCCCTCGTTGGAAATGTTTTCCTTTGTGGGAGGGGTTAGATTAATGTTTTGAAGTGGAATTTCACCCTATCCTTACAACCTGTTATAGGCGCGGTCCATTTCTCAGAAGTGTCGTTCACTCCTAGCATGTCGTGCTAGGTAGTCCTCGTATAGAGGTGGAAGTTGATCTGATTGAATACCAATGGGATGTCAGAATAACACCCGTGGAGATGAACCTATTTCCTCAGTGAAAGTCATGTTGTTAGAACTAGATTGTTCGTTGGGGTAGGTCTGCAGATTGGATCAAGCTCCTCAATACGAATGGAAGAACCAACAATAACCGAGTGGAGGAGAATATTGTGAGTGTCCGATATTTGATCTTCCCATGTGGAAAGTGAGGGGGATTATTGTTGCCCACCTGCTAGGTAACTATATATGCCATAACCCGGGATGGGCCGACCATATTTATCGAATCCCGACATATTCGGGGGGCATGAGAATACTCGCTGAATAAAGGGGGAATGAAAAGTGAAAAAAAAAGTGGAAACGCTTAGAGACTAGCTCTTCAGGTTGGGTTCACCAATTTTTTATGATAGAAAATCAAAACGTGACCTTCTTCGCACCTGACCTCCCGAGGTCGTGCTGGGATAGCCGGTGTGGAATGAAAATGGAAGTGGAAGTGATGGTGGTGGTCAAACTAGTTGGGAAATCTAATGTCTTCTACACATAATAATGGAATCTATGAATCTAAGGCAACGAATGCTCTCCTAAATTAAAAGGGTGTAATGGTATGATCATATATGATAGCTTCTCAGAGGCTCCAATCTACATCTTGCTCTGCCGAGATTCTATTGACTGGTTGTGGGACACGTGGAAAGTAACCTGCAGGTGCCTCGTATGGGTTTCCAGACAAGGTCATGAAAGTGAGATAACGAGAGGCACTATGGAGTTGTAAGAACTATTGTCGATTCTCTTGTCTTGTCCAGAAATTCTTAGCCCAAGTGGCTACTATGGCTAATAATGAAAGCTAGGTAATAATGTCTGGTGGAAGTGGTGAAGATACAAATACCAATGTGCGTAAACTAGTATTAATGTCTAACTGGTTAACAGGCCCGTTGGGTTGCGGGACCTGTGGATCACAACCAAAGACTCTTTGAGGCTAAGGCCCTCGTATGGTCATGCATGCAATCAAATCCTATTTTCTAGAGCATTCCAAAAATCGTAGGCTAAGTTTGCAGCGATGTTTAATGTTTCTAATTGATATATCTTTTCAATGAATGTTGCGGGTGTTCATTAGAGTGTTAAGCGTAAGCTTGTATCAATGTCAGTTATTAGCTCTAGTCCATTATGTTATGAGAACAGAGGATCACAACTGTATGTCTTCTCTTGCTGAGGACCGTTGATGGTCATGCAAAAGGGAAATGGTTTCCTTCTAACAAATAAAACTATCTAATAAGGAAAATCTAACCTATGTTTTTTTATTTTCTCAGCATATCAGGCTAAAGCAATAAACAAGCTAATCTATGGAAAGTAAATGTTTTTTTTTTCTTTTATAACTTTTCAGACAATGCATGTAATCTAATAAAACAATTTAAAAACCAAACAATCAGCTAGATGTAGCTAATTATTTGTGCATATGTATGATCTAAATCAAGAATCTACTCTAATTCAATCAAAATATTTCCAACCCTACCTCAGAAGTGAGAAAAAAATAACAACCCTAACAGAGCTATTGTTTCCCACAACTTCCCCAACAATGTTGAAGAGAAAACTTCCTATTTGTTTTGATCTACTTGCAATTTGAACAACTAATTGAAATGAATTAATTCTTTACTCTATTTGATATGTAACTAACAATTTGATAGCAAAGCAAATAGATACATAATTCCAACCTGGAATAGCTAGAGCTTTGGCAAATCTAGCAGTATCAATATCTGTCCCCTCAGTTCTTTCATTTCTCTGAGTGTTTGTGTGATTCCAAGGGATTGGGAATGCAAAGAACAACAACAAGAGGATGGCACTTGAGCAATGGTGGCTTGGAAGCAATATGGACGCAATGCAAGTAGAAGAGAGATAGCACAAGAGATCTAAGCTTGGCTATGCAATTTCTAGCAATACTATGGCAGCAAAAACAAACAAGATAGACCAAATTCTCTCACAGGCCTTTTGCTTGAATACAAGCATGGAATATATAGGAATGGAAGATATAAGATTACTTCATGCACAAGACAATGAAGAGGGAGTTCCACTCATTAAATCTATTTAAAAATAGAAGAATCAACGAGAACCAAGAAAATGCATCTATTTTTAGCAAATTCGGCTCACGGATGCATTCTAAAATCAAACTTAAGTGAATTGTCACATGTAATTTGTCGCATGAAGATTCTGGAAAAATCGACCAGGACCACCGCCCTGCATAGGGTGGTGGTTTCAGGACTGCGGCCCTACCTGGGCGGCGGTTTGTAAACTGCCGTCTAGGTAGGGTGGCAGTTTTGACACTTAAGGCCAAAGCAAGCACAGAAAGAAGGGGAAAACTGGAAAAATTTAAGGAGAAGCTATGTAAGGCTAGCTAGGCTACAAATATATACTTTAAGTGGGTTTTGGAGCTTGAACACCTTCTTTAAAGGAATTTGAATCATCATTAGGGATTCTCGTAATTTTTTTCTAAGAGTACAACACGTGCAATTTTGGGTGCGTACAGGCACCAAATCCTTACAAAAAATTGGTGAGTGAAACATGGCAGAAACGATAAACATTTACACAATTGACCATCTTTTCATCCAATCTGCAGTGCTATGTGTCTTGCTTGTGCCGATGGATATGAAATTTTTTTGACAGACGTATCTTCCATTATAGATCCCTGATCGGCATGCGCTTGGAATTTTTAGAGAACTATTGACATCTGCTACAATGCTATATATTCAAGTTCAAATTCCTGACAGATCTAGTAGTTGAGGAATGGGAAAATGTCTCTCTGAGAATTGATGACCTCTAGATCTAGCTCGTGCATGTGGATATTGACCTCTTTCACCATTGTAGTAGCTCTATGTATTTTTGGAAGTAATAGAAGCATTGTTTTGTGACTATTCTCTATCCTAATGTGTTTTCATTCCTTCTCCTTTCCTTTTATTTTGCAATGCATGCTTGTTGTGCCATTTCACATCCCTTGTAGTTCCTTATTTAGTTATGTTCCATGAGAATGTTTAGAATCCAAAATCGAGTCATACTCCCCTTGGCCCCTCGTAAAAATAACCAACTCAAACATACTCACCTAACCATGGCCCCTTCCACCCCACATTAATATTAATTTAATTAAATAAATTCATATCCTCACAATATTTATTATCTAATTATCTTAATTAAACTAATTTCTACCCCACCACCTCACCGAAACACCTCACCTAGACACCTCACCTATCCACCTCACCCTAAATCTATTCTTAACCGGTTTCCATAAGTAACTAAGACTTAGTTCAACCCTAGAAATCAATGCCCATTATCTCCATAACCGTATTCCCACATAGAAAAAAGGTAACTCCCTCTTTGATCCGCGAGAATAGAGAGATCTGGTGGAAATGATTGCCATGATCTGCTATTCTTACTAAACCTAGGTAATCTCTCCTTAACTGACACTGGTCACTATGAAATCGACGTCGGTCAACCCAAAACTGACATCGGTCAACCCGTAGCCATCGTCAGTTACCATTTATTCTCTTTGGTAACTGTGCGTACCCAAAATTGTAAGGTACTGCACTGCCAGAACAACGTGGCACGTGCCCCAATAATGATACAGGTTTCCTCGCAAGGTGTTCAGGATCTGGAAAAGCTCCCCAAGTGTGCGTTAACATCCCACATGCCCCGCTTAGCCGCGCTTGCTTTGTTTTACTCTTTTCCCCTCTTTTCTTTTCCTTTTGCTCTTTAGTTACGAAACCGCCGCCCTGCCTGAGCGGAGGTCTCGTGACTGCCGCCTTGGATAGGGCAGCGGTCCTGTAACCGCCACCCTGCTAAGGGTAGCGGTCCTTCACGCATTTTCTAGAATGCTCTTTTAACACGACTCATGTAAATTTCAATGTTTACCAGCTTTTTTTCACCGCCTTGGGCTTGCATTAATGATTCTGGTTCCCTGGAATAATGTTATGCCATTTTTTATAGTTTAAGAGATCAATTTGGTTTTTACCTCGGGTAAATGCAAATGCTATAAATAGTTGGCTTGTGCTCAAGAAAATGGCCCCTCAAATTTTCCTTTGAATTTCTCATTGCAATAGATTAGTCTTTCATTTTTCTTAGAATTCTTAGTTTCCTTCATTATATGTTTAGTTAGTGTTGTCTTGTTGTTAGGAAGCCACATATCCATCTTGTGCAATTGCTGTTATCACTTCATCCAAATCAATTGGAATAGGATAGTTTGTTTTCAATAGGAAGCCATTAAAGTTGTAGGTTTTGTTCTTCAAACATGATAGTTTCAGGTTTGTGGACGTTTTATGTTGCATGAATCACAATAAATCCTGCTAGGAATTGCATAAGCCAAGCTCTGTACTCTTGTGCTATCTCTCTCCTACTCGCATTGTATTCAGTCTGTATCCTAAGCTGCCTTTGTCCCAATATCTACTTCTGTTGATGCTAGCATTACACGCTTTTCTGGATCCACGTGAGCACAAAGGAGCGAGGAGATCAAACTGAGGGGACAAAATCACACACACCATCGGATTCGCCACTGTTCTGTAGAATTCAAGCTCTATCTTTCAAAGTTCTAATTAGGAGCATATCAAATAGAGTAGCCAATCACTTTATTTTAGTCAATTTTACTTTCGATATTTCCAGGGAAGCTATGGGGATTGATAGTTTCTGAGAGACTATGATTCATTCCTCACTTCTGAGGTAGGATCGAGAGTCTTTCAAATAGATTAGATCAGTTATTTCATTGTTTAGAATAGATTTATAACCGCACAGGAAAGGAGCTATACTCGGTTGCTTTGTTTGTTTTAAATTCTTCAATAACTTAATTATCAATTTCTAGATATATTAAAATAGCTGCTCCTTCAATTTCATTCATATAAATTCATCAGAAAAATACAAAAAATAGAAAAGTCATATATGCTATATATATACTTCACATAGTTAATTTTACGTTGTTACTTTTGTATGACAATCACGGGACCTAGAGAGCCCAGAGAATATGTATTCGAGCCAATCATGCCCTAGCTTGATCTCGTCACAGTAATAACTAACATAGATAAGAATATTAGGATCCAAGTCTTCCAAACTATGACAAATTTACAACAGATCAACCTCTAGTTAAGCGGGTTAAACATAGAAGACAACAAAGCACACACGTTTTGGTCAAATCAACCAAACAACAAATTACCCTAGATATATATCTGCATGACTGTGGAAGGGTTTGAAAGAGAGAAAACATTCGGTTGTGATCCTTTGGTCCCATAGCCAGACGCAGGAGACACTCTCACATATATAGATACCAACTTAAGAATTGAGGTTACATGAATGCCTGTGGGATACTCTGAAAAGATCACACAACTGTTAATTCTGAATATAGAGGCTGAGAAAGCATATGACTATTGGATACTAGGGACTAGGGACTGAATCCGCACATGACCATAGCAGGACCACAACAAACATGAATCTATGGTTGTTACCCAAAAATCCCACAGCCCAACGAGTCCATAGGTGAATCAGACATAGATGCTGGCCTACATACATTAGTGTTCAGATCTACTCCACTTCCACCTATCATCATCGAAAAATTATCCTTGTTAGACATAGCAGCTAACGAAGTTAAGGAGTTCTGGACTAGGACAGAGAATCGCCCATAGAGTCAATTATATTTACCATCCACCCTATGACCTTATCTGGAGACATACAAAAAACTATCCCTGGTCATTTTCCACGTATTCCACAACCCATAGACTGAATCACGCTAGAGCTCGATATTGATTGGAGCCTTCGAGCAGTCATCCTTGCTGATCGATCTATCACACTAGTTCAGGTTAGGAGGGCCTTCTTTACCTTAGATTCGTAATTTCCAATAGTGCACGTCAAAGACATCAGATTACCTAACTAGTTTGTCTGCATCCCACACATATTCAATCCCCACCGGCTGTCTCGGCACGACCTCGGGAGGTCGGGCTCTAGGAAAAGTTACTTGTAGATTCCCACGCTCGCTTGTCACTTTTCCATCGTACAAAATTGGTGAACCCAACGTGAACTTCCTACTTTCTGGTTCAGAGTCATATTTCTACTTTCTCTTTCAAAATAACATTTATTTCATATTAGCTACCTCATCAAGTTTCACCATCACCTTCACTCCTTCCCATTATTCTGCGGGTATTCATATACCCCCCGAATATGTCGAGATTCGATGCTTATGGCAGGCCTCTCTTAGGACTTGAGGCATACTACGCTCAACTGAATAGACAATCATCGCCCTCGCTCTCGGTATGGGTTGACAACTATTCAGATAACCAATTATCAACACAAAATCCATCTCCAAGGGTCAGATATAGATCATCTTTCCAAATAGAGGAGTTGGATCAGCTCGCTCAAACACAACAAATAGAGCCTTCAGACTCGAACAATATGACATTCACCGGAGAATTTGGTTTGTCTCCTCAGATACTACTTAGACCAAAAATTAGTAGACAAGCTGACCCATACCTGGTTTTAGATGATGAACATTCGATACGTTATGCCAGGAATGAACAATGTTCCTAAAGTATGTACCCACCTATAGGTAGTTTACAAACACAACCCGAGGTCTCTTTTCAAGAAAATACCTCCATGCCATTACATATAGGAAATGCCCTCGGGGGAACTTGGCAGGGTAGCAATCAATTCATAGCAGGATATCACTTGCCTATGCAACATCAGGATATACAACAAACGCCGCTAAGGAAAAATACCGTGACTTCACCAAATGAAGTCATTTCAACACTAGTAGAAAAAGTGAGGGGGTTAGAACTTGCTCAGGAAAATCACCATTCTCAACTCATGCAGGCAGGAAATTGTAATCCTAGCCAAATAGACCTCCTCACAGAAATATGTACGTTAGGCACGACCCCTCAGTATTCACAACAAACGCCGACTAGAACCGTCATTTCTAACACCGTTCTGACACCTCCCGGTCTAGTACAAAATAATCCATTCTTGGACAATACCCCTTCATACTTAAACATGTATTCCAAATCACCACAAGGGGATATGTTCTCCTCTCCCAGAATTTTTACTCAACCACAGGGGTTTCCTTATGCTCCTACCAGCACATATGTAATGCCATGTCAACAACCCATTCCACCGCCGCTCCCTCAGCAGGCACCATCAATGGTCAAAACATATGCGATAGGGAATTGCTCAGAATATTTGAAAGAGCCCTTAGATTTCACCATACGAAGCATCATTCTTCCAAGACCCCTTCCTGATTTGCCCAAGTACAAAGGTGAGGGAGATCCAAACTCACATATCAAGGCTTACGCTACAGCCATTCGAGAATTACTCCCTTTGGATGGGGTTGTTGCTAAAATATTCCCAAAAACCTTGGAAGGCATCGCTCTCGATTGGTATTATAGAATCCCTGAGGCTTCCATCCATTCATTCAAGCAACTCGTTTCGGAGTTCATCAAGGCATTTGACATGAACAAACTATTAAGAACAAGAATCAAGGAATTCTTACACATTAAGCAAGAACACAATGAATCTATCACCCATTTCATCCAGAGGTGGTGTACAGTTCTTTATTTTTAAGCCAGTGCTCCAAATATGGACCAAATGGAATTATGTGATTTATTCCTTCATTCTCTCAGCAGAGAAGTGAAGGAAGAAGTCCAGAAGTTCCCACTAAGGACTTACGATGAAGTACTTGAAAGCGCTCTCTGAATAGATCAAGTGGCAATAGATAGCGGTCGTAAGACGTATAGAACAAATGGGAGGTTAATCACCGCCAACTAGAATACTACGTCTTATTCCACTACCACAAGCGTCAATCAAGGACCTAAAATCCTTATAGAAATTACGGAGTGAAAACATATGGAGTAACTGATCAGGACAAAAGGGTAAATGTTGTGAATACTCCACAGCTAATAAACAACCAACGAAACAACAATTTTACTTCAACAGTAAATATAGTGGATTTTAATCATCCACAACAACAACAACAACAATGGCGAAACCCTACACAGGGTCCAAGCCAAAACTCAACTGGATATCAAAACCAAAGCCAAAACCAGAAACAACAAATGCAAAACTTTAATCCTAATAGGCATCGGTTTGATCAGAGTTTTAGGCCACAATACACACCAAGCCAACAAACTAGGAATTACAATCCTAACTTGTATTGTGGTTTCCACAAAATTTGGGGCCATGAAACCAGAACATGTCGTGACTACAATAAGTTCATGCAACATTTTCCAGATGAATAACGACAACTTTTCATAGATATGTTCTTGGCAGATCCTACGTCACCAGCACCAAATACTTTTACAGGGGCAATTTCCCCTCAAAATGCACCCCTCAAGATCTTCAATGATCCACTCCCAAATCATAACAATAACAAGTTAAATCTGAATGGGACAAACAAGGGCGTAATTACAGGAAACAATGATCATGAAGCCTCAACTTCACTGAATCCATTAGTTGCGCCACAATTAGGAAGTCAACCACGACCTAAGATAGTCGGTTTAGTGGAGTTAGATGCCAAACTACCTGTAGAAGCTGTAACAAGGACACAAGAGTATTCCTCTCAGCTAAGTCCAAGCTACCCGCTAGAGGCAGACAATATCCAACAAGTGTTAATAAATCCCGTGGGTGCTTACGATTTAATTAACGATCTAACAAAAACCTTCTCACACATCTCCTTTTTGGATTTATTGAAGAACTCCCCTACTCACAGGGCTGCTCTTTTAGAGGCATTAGGCTTAGGTCATTTAATTAACATCACTCCACCTCCCAAAACACAGGTAAACCATGTAGACTTTGATATCCATCCTCCGGGACAGCCGGATAGGGATGTCGAATTCATATTCGAAATAAACAAAATGCCAACAGATGTTGAGATCGCATGCCGAGGTGATCTAACCTTACACTTGTAAGTGTGGGTTTATAACAATTATGTGAAACGCGCGATGGTTGACGATGGGGCAGCAGTTAATACAGTCCCCTTCTCTTTCCTTCAAAAGCTAGGGTATGGAGAAACAAGTTGTTCCACGACTCGAAATACACTAAGAGGCTATGACAGCCTTAAAGCTACTTCAATTGGAACTATAATACTACCGGTCACCTTAGGACCCAAAACAATCCTGACTGAGTTTTATGTTATAGATCGGGAAACTAACTATAACATGACCTCGGCCGACCATGGATACCCCGTATGAAGGCAATCCCTTCTACGTTATTTCAAGAAGTGAGGTTTTTACACTTAGGAAAGATATTCATAGCCAAAGGTGATCCAAAACCATTCGATATACACTTGGCTGACTTAAAGAAAAGACCAGGCATTCACTCGGAGATTGAACTCCCAACAAACCAACTTAATAAACCCACTGACGCAAAACCAGAGGAAAATTTGGTACCTACAACAGATCTTGAAACTATGAGCCTAGTCAAGACGATCCCGACCCTCAAGGATGAGGCTAACATTGTAGAAACAATATCATTAGGAACTACCGCAAAAATTGCTGAATTACTAGAAAAGGATCTAGCAATGTTCCTACCATTTGATTCTATAGGCATGGGATACACCCTAGGTGTTGGTTCTCTTCCAGCAGTAGATCTCTGCATGGTAGAGGTAGAGCATGTTAACACAACAAATATCCCAATGTCCATATTCCCAGCTAAGTATTGGACTCTCCATTTTGATGGAGCTAGATGTCGTTACGGAGCTGGGGCAGGAGTAATCCTTACTTCTCCCGAGGGAAAAGTCCTACCATTTGCCTTTAAACTAAAATTCGAATGCACAAATAACGGCGCTGAGTACGAAGCCCTCCTCCTTGGCATCATCTTAGCTAAAAGAATTGGTGTCGATAACATCAGAGTGTTAGGAGACTCGCAATTGGTAGCTAACCAAGTCTCTAAGGTGTATGAAACCAGAGTCGAACACTTACAGCTCTACAAAATAGTTGTACTAAATTCAAGCAAGGAGTTTGACTTCATATCAATTGAAGCAATCCTACGAGAACAAAATCTTCTCGCTGATTCAATAGCAACCTCAACGTCATGCTTTAATCCAAATAGTAAGTTAGAGGACACCCGTTTCATGGTATCCCTTTGTAGTGAACCGTTGGTAAAAGCAATGTCAAACCCTCTTTTAACGAACAGAGATGAGAACAAATCTACTATCCTAAACCGCATTGATAGTGATACAATCACTCTTGATTACTTAAATGCCTATGCGGTGTTACATCTCACCCATCACATAATAGATTTGTCTTTAATCCCACATTCATCTTCTTACTTAGGGAATCCCATGACAGAACTTCCCCCACAAAAGGAACTTAGCATATACATAGTAAAAAATAGAGACGATCTGGAATTACCTCCAGCCCCGCCTGAGTTTGAAGAAGGTAACGCTTCTCTAATCGAGGAAACAATTGATATTAATATCGGAACGAAAGAGGAAAAAATGATATTAAATTTAGGATCCTCGTTAACTCCATCGGAAGTAGAAATACACACTCAAATCCTCAAAGAACATTGGAAGGCTTTTGCATTTAATTATAAGGAAATGACGGGGGTTGCACCACACATTGTGGTACATAACCTCATCACTAAATCAGATGCAAATCCGATTAAACAAAAATCAAGACCAATGAAACCTAAGGTAGCTCTCATGGTAAAAGAGGAGGTAACGAAACTCCTCCAGGTAAGATTCATCAAGCCAGTCGATTACTCTTAGTGGATATCTAATATCGTTCCCATTCTAAAAAAGAATGGGAAGATACGCATCTGCATAGACTTCTAAGACATTAACAAGGCATGACCTAAAGATGACTTCCCGTTACCATCCATAGACGTCATTGTTGATGCAACAACTGGATTTGAGCTGTTGTCTCTCATGGATGGATTCTCAGGATACAATCAAATTAGAATATCTGAACAAGATCAAGCTAAAACCACGTTTATAACTCCTTGGGGAACCTATTGCTATGTTGTTGTGCCATTTGGACTCAAGAACGCTGGCGCTACATACCAGCGGGCTATGACATATATATTTCATGATCTTATTCATAAAATTGTGGAATCCTACGTAGATGACTTGTTGGCCAAGGCCAAGAAGCGTTGTGACCATCCGGAAGTGCTTCGCGTCATTCTTTCACGTGTGATAGAATACGGAGTCACGCTAAATCTATAAAAATGCGTCTTTGGTGTGACATGAGGGAAGTTCCTAGGTTACATTATATCATCACGCGGGATCGATGTTGACCCAACAAAAATTAAAGATGTTCTCGAAATGGTCCCACCTTCGGATGAATCTGGAATCAGAGCATTTCTCGGAAAGCTTGGTGCAATCCAGAGATTCATCCCGGACTTAAGTTTCACCATTCATCCAATCAACAATGTACTCAAGAAAGATTATAGTATTGATTGGACCGAAGATTGCAATAAATCTTTCAACGCAGTTAAGAGTTTCTTGTTATCACCACCTACGTTAATGCCACCTAAGCTAGATCACCTGTTGAATTTGTATTCACGAGCTACCAATGTCTTGCTAACCTGTATGCTGGCTCAAGAAGACGATGACATGAGAGAACGTGTAATCTATTTCATTAGCCAAAATTTTCTCGACTATGAAAAACTTTATACACAAGCAGAATGAGAATGCCTCACCATAGTCTTTGCAACCAAATGCTTAAGACATTACATGTTAAATAAGGAAACAAAGGTCATTGTAAAGACAGAGCATTTACGAACTTTCCTCACGTAAGGGTCCTTGTCTAAAAAGGATGGATGCTTTATAACCTTAATGGGGGAGTTTGAACTAATGTTTGTAAATCAAAAGTCTGTTAAAGGAAAAATCATCACGGATTGGTTAGCTGATAACCCACTATACGGAGACAATCTAGTAGATCTGGACTTTCTGGATGAATGCGTATACTACATCGAAGACAGACCTCCCATCTCTGAGTGTCCCTGGTATACTGATATTATTAATTACATCATGGATCATACGTATCCAGAAGGTGTTACATCGCAACAAAGAAGGTGGTTACGCATTATTGTAGCCAAATACGTCATTATAGAGCAAGTGCTCTATCGAAAAGTGTTCGATGGAATGCTTCTAAGATGTGTCGACAAAGAAGAATCCAAGAGGATTCTCCACAAATATCACAGTGGAATGTGTGGAGGCCACTTCAGTGGCCATGCCACCACTCGTAAAATACATGGAATGGGCTATTTCTTGCCTACTTTAGAACACGACGCAGTAGAGTTTGTACAAAGGTGTCATAAGTGCCAAGAATTCTCCCATGAGATCCACATGCCGGCACAAGCTCTACAACCAATCACTACTCTGTGGCCCTTTTCTATATGGGGCCTCGATTTAATAGGGAAGTTCTCTCCCCCTTCTACAGATGGCCATAATTTCATAATCACGGCCACCGAATATTTTACCAAGTGGGTAGAGTCCATGCCTCTTACCACTGTACCAGGTTCTGTAATCGCCAAGTTCAGTTTGAACCAAATCATTTGTAGGTACGGTGTCCCGCAAATCATATATCAGATAATGGAACTTCTTTTAAGAATGATGAAGTTCATGAATTGTGCAATAAATTCAAAATAAGCCATCATACGGCTTCCTTGTATTACCCCCAAGCTAATGGACAAGATGAAGCAGAAAATAAAACGTTAAAAGCCATTCTCCTTAAAACGGTGAAATAAAACAAACGAGATTGGCATTTGAAGCTATATCCGGCCTTATGGGCCCACCGAACCTCAATAAGAACACCAACAAGAGCCACTCATTTTTCGCTAGTATTCAGGGCAGAAGCAGTTCTCCCGCTTGAGGTCGAAATACCCAGTCTCCGTATCTCATTGCAAGGGATTCTGGACAAAGACGCTTAAAGAGAAGCATATCCCTCCCAACTAGAAAGCCTAGATGAAGCTAGGTTAGATGCTAAATAGCGGCACAGAGTCTATGCTGACCAGATGTGCTGGAAGTATAAAAAGAAGGTCTATGAATGCGACATATATGAAGGTGATCTAGTTCTAAGGCTAGACAGCCGGATCGACAAAAAGACCGGCGAAGGAAGGAAGTTCTGGCCCAAATGGTTGGGCCCATACCGAGTCATGAAGGACTATGGAAATGGTGCATATCTCCTATGCATGCCGGAAGGTGAGGAATTTGGTGAAACAATCAATTCCCTACACCTCAAATGATTCTACGCGTAAGCAACTGACATTACTTGTATAGCTATATCTACATTGCATCTTCATATAGTTAGAATCATTTTGTCCGCTTGTTTCGTACAATTTTGTGATCAAGGAATTTATTCTCAAAGCAATTCATTACAAACTCATGATGTTGTTGGCATAAACACTCTAATCATACTTCTCTATTTCCATGATATCATCAAACTATTTCGGAATCATTTCATCAAATAAAGCTAGATATGACAAGGTCGTAACGGTAACCATACCAAGATCTGTAGGTTTGTTCTCACTTTTGGTTTCTTCTTAGGATAGGTGTCTTGCCTATGGTCTATTCTAGAAGCTTTATTGTGTCACATATATCTCGTACGTATATCTCTTTGGAAATAAGAACACATTGACATTTTTCTCAAGTAAACAAGTCAAATATATATCAAACAGAAAAGTTTTATTTTACACATTTCCTTGCACCACCAACCTTTGGTGATGAGCTTGCGTCTCTTACTAGTGATGTAGGGTTGGGAAAGGATGGAAATGCGCTTACTCGCCTATGCCTTGCCCACGGTGATAAACCCACGCTTCTTACTAGTAGCATGGGGCAAAGTGTAGGGGGTCCTCTTGAAAAACAAACGTAAAAGGTCATAAACAAACAATTAAAATCTTGAAGTCTTGAGTCAAAAACAAATGAATCGGATGTCCAAAATTCCAAGAGAATTAAAAATCCTAAAACCCAGATTTTTTCTACCATGTCGCCATCTACGGATCTAAGTCTAGATAATTCGCAAAGCAAGTTACATCCCAAACTATGGAGTCACTCGAGTAGAGTAGGCTTGTAGCATCCTAATTTGGTTCCACCAAAGCTTTTTCTATCTCTCATCACTATCATTTCAACACATTTCATAACTTGTGCCCTTTCCAACTCTCGGTGATGAGCCCTCGCATCTTACTAGTTGCGTGGAATTAGGAGTAGGGGCAGGTTTATCTGCTCATTGTACCAGCTTATCTTCACCACTTTGCCAAAACAGATATGAGGTATCAAAATTGCTTAAAGAAACTAAAAATTCAAAATCACGTTATATCTACATTATCATATATCAGCATCATGAAATAAAAAAAGAAAGTAGACACTTGTATCATTTATTCTCCATTGCATACATTCTAAAAAATATATAAGCATAACATCATAGTTCACATGAGGAAATGGAAATGGAAGCAAAACCATAAATGCCAAAAGTATGATCCAAAAATAATATATATAGATGGTCAAAATTCCTGTACAATGCCATCATGCACTAAGCATGGTCAAAACGCTCAAAGAGCCTGGGAAGTACACAAATATCACATAAAAATCTAAGAGAGCCAAGTGGCTTCTCAACCCCTATAAGATCCCTCTGAAGGTGCACGCCCACACCTAGGACTCCGTCTATGCCAGCACTCTGAATGCACGGAGGGCTCATGATCCCGAGGGGAAGCTACGGTCTCGCCATGAGAATGAATCCTCATCAGGCGCTCGGCTGTCCTATACCCTACCAGCTCAGTACGGAGGGTAGAAACCATCCTAGCCACATGCTAGATAGGGGAAAAGATGTCAGTATGTCTGCCAGCTGCAGAGGGCTCCCCTACATCCACAAAAAACTTTGCACGGGTCCTCTCCATGGGGATCATTAGGGTATCGGTGCATACCCTGCGAATCAGGTCTCACCACTCATCGGCGGTCTCTGCAAACAAAGGAGAAAATGAATTAGAAATAAAACAAGAGATAAAACACAAATGTAAACAAAAGGAGAGATAGCAACTAAGGAAATCCTAATTAAAAACAAATATCAAAAGGAGGGATGGTAACTTACTCAGATCACCAGGCCTCCAGGATGGATCTCTAGGGTTAGCACCGGCCAAAGATGCCGCCGCCGACTGAGGTAATCCTTCCGTGGCTGGAGCAATGTAGCATCCTGGAATGGACTCGTCCTCCCCACCATCGCCTTGGGAGAGTGGCTCCTCTAAAACCGGATTAACTCTCTCTACACTCTGCTCTACCCTCTCTGCCTACATGATATCCTAAGTGTCGTGCCACTCAAGATCACTGTCCTCCTCAGTCTCCTCCTCTGTCTCTCCCTCTATAAACTCCTTGGACTCGGAGTCTATGTTGATGGGGTCATCGCTGTTATGGGCAGGACCCATGGAAATCTAAAGCAAGGGTGCCTAAGGAACATCGGCTCTCCCTCAAACACGCACTACCCTCCTGGCCGCAATAGGAACGCCAGGGGTGACAAATGTCTAACCACAGCCTCTAGGACCCCCATCTAGCCTCTCAAACTGACCTGTATACTGGCACTACCAAGGGAAGCATGCCCATGTAAGCTAGGCCAAACTGTTAAGGAACTCATCCAAAGGGGTGTATCTCCACTCACCCTACTCTGTCAATAAGCTTCCTTGTGGTAGAGCAGGAGATCAAAGTAAGATCCTCCTCGCCCCATATGTCTGCCATGGTCTGATATGGTATGGCCTCCATGTCATCGGTGGTAAGAGAAGTAACTGGCCTGATGAGGTGCTTTGAGCACCGACATATCTGTCCATCTAGCTACCCTCACAGCCCCAGGATCCATCACCTCCACACCTCTGCCATAGGGAATGAAGTGCTCATAGACCCAGCTCATGACCAGGGTCGGGTGGCTCAATGACTGCCCCTGTAAATGGACTACCCTATATAAATCATGGTAGGTAGTGCCAAGTATGTCTTCTCCCCAGGCATAAATCCAGCCATGTCCCTCGATCTGTGCAATGATGGGGGACTAGACAGTATAGTAATGTGTCTCC
This sequence comes from Taxus chinensis, assembly GCA_019776745.2. Classification (NCBI taxonomy): domain Eukaryota; kingdom Viridiplantae; phylum Streptophyta; class Pinopsida; order Cupressales; family Taxaceae; genus Taxus; species Taxus chinensis. The sequence goes on from CM034151.1 coordinate 822,825,133, forward strand.
TCCCTTTTCCCCAATCAATCTCGAGGCAAGGAATCCCCATAATAGCCTAGTGAATCAAGGGGATGGAAAAACTAGGAATAGACTGAACCTCTGACCCCCTTCTTTGAACCCGTGGAGATGACTGCATCTCCCATATAGGAAGCCCATTGTGCTATTTGGGCCCATGAACCTATTGTCTCAAGGGTGAGTCATCTCCCGATGATTGGGACCCCCAAGATACGGTAAATATCCTCTAGTGTGATGGTCCACTCACCACAGACCCCTAGTAATCAGAAGGTGTTCTGATCAGCATCCCAATAGGAGAATAAGTCATAAAGAATGCGACTAGATGGTGCAACATGTGGAACCCACAAGATACATAGTATACCTGGCCTTCTGAAGAGTATCCTGCTCATCCTGTGAAAGTGCATATAGTACTGTTGGGTGTCAGTCAAAGTCCCTCTCTCGACTCCACCGAATATACTCCTCTCTCGCCTGCATACACCCAAAAACACACAAAACAAAGCAAGTTTAGCATCCGAGTAGTGACATTAGAAAAATCATGAAAACACATAGAAATGCTAAAAATATAAAAACAATCTCAAACAAGTGTTCTTTTGACATTCTGTGAAGAACCGCCGCCCTGAGCAGGGTGGCGGTTTCGTAACCGCCACCTTAAGGGTGAAGGTCTTGATAACCGCCGCCCTGAACAGGGTGGCGGTCGCGTAACCTCCTCCCTGGGTAGGGTGGCGGTCGTGTCCCGAAAACCCACGCGGGTTTTATAACTCTAAAAAGGCCTAAAAACACCAAAAAAGGACCATTTTAACTAAAAACAAAGCCTACCTAGTAGGCGCCCCCCCTAGATGGACCTTTTGAACCTAACATTTTCAAAAATAACCCCCCCACGACAAGGATTTTAATAATTTAAAATTTTGGGGGTAAAAATGATAAATTGAAGAAAACTAACCTGTGATCTCGCGGGTCGATGATCTACTCGCGGAGGCATGATCGCTATCTCGTCACGAACGTTTTGACTCTACTCTCGCAAGAAACCATCACCGTGGGTCCCAGAGCTCAAAACCAACCAAATCAACACGCGCAAATGAATAGGAAAATGGGCCCACTTTTACATATATAGCAACCTGACTTGTTTTGAATGCCCTTTTTCGCAGGTTTGGAGTGCCGACGGAGGTAAGTTCTTACCCCCGCACAAATGGTACATCCTCATTTCCCATTATTTTAGCATTTATTTTCCGATCTATTTTGTCTATCTACACTTGAGTTCTCTTTTCGTTTTGCAGGTAGTGGGAATTTTGGATGGCGTCATTTCGACACACGGACGTATCAGGTATAACTTCCAACTTCCCATTTTGGGACTGCCATACTCGGACCAACCGTTTTACGCCTCTTCATGGCTAAAACGCTTCTCCGAGGGGGAAATATGTATGTACCCAAAATTGTAGGGTACTGCACTGTCAGAACAACGTAACACGTGCCCCAATGATGATACAGGTCTCCTCGCAAGGTGTTCGAGGATCTGGAAAATCTCCCCAAGTGTGTGTTAACATCCCACATGCCCCGCTTAGCCCCCGCATGCTTTGTTTTTCTCTTTTCCCCTCTTTTCTTTTCCTTTTTCTCTTCAGTTTACGAAACTCGCCGCCCTGCCTGTGTGGTGCTCTCATGACCGCCGCCCTAAGCATAGGGCGGCGATCCTGTAACCGCCGCCCTGCTCAGGGTAGCGGTCCTTCACGCTGTTTTCCAGAATGCTCTTTTAACACGACTCACGTAAATTTCAACATTTACCAGCTTTTTTTCACCGCCTTTGGCTTGCATTAATGATTCTGGTTCCCTGGAATAGTGTTTTGCCATTGTTTATAGTTTAAGAGATCAATTTGGTTTTTACCTTGGGGTAAATGCAAATGTTATAAATAGTTGGCTTGTGCTCAAGCAAATGGCCCCTCAAATTTGCCTCTGAATTTCTCATTGCAATAGATTAGTCTTTCATTTTTCTTAGAATTCTTAGTTTCATTCATTGCATGCCTAGTTAGTGTTGTCTTGTTGTTAGGAAGCCACATATCCATCTTGTGCAAGTGCTGTTGATATTTCATCCAATCCATTGGAGTAGGATAGTTTGTTTTTCAATAGGAAGCCATTAAAGTTGTAGGTTTTGTTCTTCAAACAAGATAGTTTCAGGTTTGTGGACGTTTTATGTTGCATGACTCGCAATAAATCCGCTAGGAATTGCATAAGCCAAGCTTTGTACTCTTGTGCTATCTCTCTCCTACTCGCATTGTATTCAGTCTGTATCCTAAGTTGCCTTTGTCCAATATCTACTTCTGTTGATGCTAGCATTACACGCTTTTCTGGATCCACGTGAGCACGAAGGAGCGAGGAGATCACACTGAGGGGACAAAATCACACACACCATCGGATTCGCCACTGTTCTGGAGAATCCAGGTTCTAGCTTTCAAAGTTCTAATTAGAAGCATATCAAATAGAGTAGCCAATCACTTTATTTCAGTCAATTTTACTTTCGATATTGCTAGGGAAGCTGTGGGGATTGATAGTTTCTGAGAAACTATGATTCATTCCTCACTTCTGAGGTAGGATCGAGAGTCTTTCAAATAGATTAGATCAGTTATTTCTTTGTTTAGAATAGATTTACAACTGCACAGGCAAGTAGCTATACTCGGTTATCTTTGTTTGTTTTAAGTGTCGTCAATAGATTAGCTGTCTAATTTCTAGATATATTAAAATAGTTGTTCTTTCAATTTCATTCAGTAGATAGATATATCAGAATTTTAGAATAAAATAGACATAGTCATATATCACAATATTTATTCTTCACATAGTTAGATTTATATAACGTTGTTACTTTTGTATGAAAATCACGGGATCTAGAGAGCCCAAAGAATACGTATTCAAGCCAATCATGCCCCAGCCCAATCTCGTCACAGAAATAACTGATATAGATAAGAATCTTATGATCCAAGTCTTCTGAACATACGATAAACTTGCAACAAATCAGTTTCTAACTACAGCGGGTTAAACATAGAAGACGACCAAGTGCACACGTTTTGGTCAAATCAACCAAACTACAGATTACCCTAGATATCATATCCGCATGACTGTAGAAGGGTTTGAAAGAGAGCAGGACCTTTGGTTGTGATCCTTTGGTCCCACAGCCAAATGTATGAGACACTCTCACAGATATAGATACCACCTTAAGAATTCAAGTTACACGAATGCCTATAAGATACTCTGAGAAGATCACACAGTTATTAATTCTGAATATAGAAGCTGAGAAAGCATATGACTACTAGATACTAGGGACTAGGGATTGATTCCGCACATGACCATAGCATGTCTGTAACAACCACAAATCCATAGTTTGTGATCCTCAAATCCCATAGCCTAATGAATCCATAGGTGAATCATACATAGACGCTGGCCTACGTACACTAGTATTCAGATCTACTCCACTTCCACCTATCATCATCGAACAGTTATCCTTGTTAGACATAGCAGCTAACGAAGCTAAGGAGTTCTGGACTAGGCCAGAGAATCACCCATAGAGTCAATTATATTTACCATCCACCCTATGACCTTATCTGGAAACATACACGAAACTATCCCAGGTCATTTTCCACGTATTCCAAAACCCATAGACCGAATCACACCAGAGCTCGATATTGATTGGAGCCTTTGAGAAGTCATCCTTGCTGATCGATCTATCACACCAGTTTAGGTTAGGAGGGCTTTCTTTTCCTTAGATTCATAATTTCCACTTAGTGCGCGTCGAAGACATCAGATTGCCTAACTAGTTTTTCTGCATCCCACACATATTCAATCCCCACCGGCTATCTCGGCACGACCTCGGGAGGTCGGTGCGAGGAAAAGTTACTTGTAGATTCCCTCGCTCGCTTTTTACTTTTCCATCGTACAAAATTGGCAAACCCGACGTGAACTTTCTACAGTCTGGTCTCAGAGTCATATTTCTACTGGTTTTCTTTTAAATTAAATGACTCTTTCATCTCTATCTACCTCATTAGCTTTCACCATCACCTTCGCTCCTTCCCATTATTCTACGGGTATTCATATACCCCCCGAGTATGTCAGGATTCGATGCTTATGGTAGGCCTCTCTTAGGTCTTAAGGCATACTACGCTCAACTGAATAGACCAGTCATCGCCCTCGCTCTCGGTATGGGGTGACAACTATTCAGATAACCGATTATCAACACAAACTCCATCTCCAAGGATCAGATATAACTCATCTTTCCAAACATGGAGGAGTTGGATCAGCTCACTCAAATATGGCAAACAGAGCCTTTAGGCTCGAACAATATGATGCATTCATCAGGAGAATCAAGTTCGTCTCCTCAGGTACTACTTGGACCACAAATAAGCAGACAATCTGACCCATACCCAGGTTTTAGATGATGAACATTCGGTATGTTATGCCAGGATATGAACAATGGTCGTGAAGTATGTACCCACCTATAGGAGAGTTTACAAACACAACCCGGAGGTCTCTTTTCAAGGAAATACCTCCATGCCATTGTATACAGGAAATGCCCTCGAGGGAAACTTAGCAGGGCAGTCGATCAATTCATAGCAGGATATCACATGCCTATACAACATCAGGGTATACAAAAAATGCCATTAAGGCAAAATATCTGTGACTTCACCAAGTGACGTTCATCTCAACTTTAGTAGAAAAAGTTAGGGGGTTAGAACTTGCTCAGGCAAATCACCATGCTCAGTTCATACAGGCAGGAAATCCTAACCCTCCACATCATCCTAGCCAGGTAGACCTCCTCACAGGAATAGGCACGTTAGGCATGACTCCTCAGTATTCACAACAAACAGTCGATTAGAACCACTTGTTTCTAACATCATTCCAATACCTCCTGGTCTAATACAAAATAATTCATTTTTGGACAATACCCCCTCATACTTAATACATGTATTCCAAATCACCACAAGGGGACATGTTCTCCTGCTCCCGGCATGTTTTACTCAAACACAGGGGTTTCCTTATGCCCCTACCAACGCGTACGCAATGCCATGTCAACAACCCATTCCACCGCGGCTCCCTTAGTAGGCACCATCAATGGTTGAAACCTACGCGATAGGGACTTACTCAGAATATTTGAAAGAGCCCTTAGATTTCACCATACAAAGTTTCATGCTTCCAAGACCCCTTCTTGATTTACCCAAGTACAAAGGTGAGGGAGATCCAAACACACATATCAAGGATTACGCAACAGCCATCCGAGAACTACTCCCATGGGATGGAGTTGTTGCTAAAATATTTCCCAAAAAACTTTGGAAGGTATCGCTCTCGATTGGTATTATAGAATACCATGAGGCTTCCATCCATTCATTCAAGCAACTCGTTTAAGAGTTCATCAAGGCATTTGACATGAACAAACTATTAAGAACATGAATCAAGGAATTATTACACATCAAGCAAGAACACAATGAATCAGTCGCCCATTTCATCTCAGAGGTGGCGTACAGTTCTTTATTCTTCAGCCAATTGCTCCAAACATGGATCAGATGGAACTATTTGATTTATTGCTTCATTCTCTTAGCAGAGAAGTGAAGGAAGAAGTCCAGAAGTTCCCATTAAGAACTTACGATGAAGTACTTGAGAGCACTCTCCAGAATAGATCAAGTGGAAATTGGATAGCTGGTCGCATAAGACATATGGAGCAAACGGGAAGGTTAATCACCTCCAACTAGAACACTACAACTTATTCCTACTATCACGAAGCGTCAGTCAAGGACCTAAAATCCTTAATAAAAATCATGGTGTAACAACAGATGGAGTAACTGATCAGGTTAAAAAGGTAAATGTTGTGAATACTCCACCACAAATAGAACAACCAACGAAACAACAATTTCACTCCAACAAGTCAATACAGTGGATTTTAATCATCCCACGACAACAAAAACAACAACGGCTAAACCCTACATAGGGCCCAAACCAAAACTTAACTGGGCATCAAAACCAGAATACAAAACCAAAAGAAAACAAATGCATAAAATTGTAATCCTAATAGGCAATGGTTTGATCAGAATTTTGGGCCATAATATACATCAAGCCAACAATCTAGGAATTGCAATCCCAACTCATATTGTGGTTTCCACAAAATTCGGGGCCATGACACCAGAACATGCCGTGACTACAATAAATTCATGCAATGTTTTCCAGATGAACAAAGACAAATTTTCATAGATATGTTCTTGGCAAATCCTACGTTACCAGCACCGAATACTTTTACAGGGGCCAGTTTCCCCGCAAAATGCACCCCTCAAGATCTTCAATGATCTTCTTCCCAATCACAACAATAACAAGTTAAATCCAAGTGGGACAAACAAGGGTGTAATTAGAAGAAACAATGATCGATGAAGCTTCAACCTTCACTGAATCCATTAGTTGCGCCACAATTAGGAAGTCAGCCATCGACCCAAGATAGTCAGTTTAGTGGAGTTGGACGCCGAACTACCCGTAGAAGCTATAACAAGGGCACGAGAATACTCCTCTTAGCTAAGTCCAAGTTACCCGCTAGAAACAGACATTATCCAACAAGTATTAATAAAACCCATAGGTGCTTATGATTTAATTAATGATCTAACAAAAACCTTCTCACACATCTCCTTATTGGATTTATTGAAGAACTCCCCTACTCACAAGGCTTCTCTTTTAGAGGCATTAGGCTTAGGTCATTTAATTAACATCACTCCACCTCCCGAAACACAGGTAAACCATGTAGACTTTGATATCCATCCTCCAGGGACAGCCGGATAGGGATGTCAAATTCATTTTTGAAATAAACAAAATGCCAACAGATGCTGAGATAGCACACCGAGGTGATCCAACCTTACACTTACAAGTATGGGTTTATAACAATTATGTGAAACATGCGATGGGTTGATGATGGGGCAGCAGTTAATATAGTCCCCTTCTCTTTCCTTCAAAAGCTAGGGTATGGAGAAACCAAGTTGTTCCACGACCCGAAATATACTAAGAGGCTATGACATCCTTAAAGCCACTTCAATTGGAACTATAATACTACCGGTCACCTTAGGACCCAAAACAATCTTGACCGAGTTTTATATTATAGATCAGGAAACTAATTATAATATGATTCTCGGCCGACCATGGATACACCGTATAAAGGCTATTCCCTTCTACGTTATTTCAAGAAGTAAGTTTTTCTAGCATTTAGGAAAGGTATTTGTGGCCATAGGTGATCCAAAACCATTCGATATACACCTAGCTGACCTTAAAGAAAAGGACCAGGCGTGCACTTGGAGTTTGAACTCCCAACAAACCAACTTAATAAACCTACCGATGCAAAACCAGAAGAAAAGTTGGTACCTACGACAGATCTTGAAACTATGAGCCTAGCCAAGACAATCCCAGCCCTCAAATATTAGGCTAACATTGTAGAAACAGTATCATTAGGAACTACTGCAAAATTTTTTGAATTACTAGAATAGGATCTACCAATGTTCCTACCATTTGATTCTATAGGCATGGGGTGCACCCTAGGTGTCGGTTCTCTGTCCAGCAGTAGATCTCTGCATGGTAGAGGTAGAAGATGTTAACACAAAAAATATCCCAACGTGCCCATACTTCCCAGCTAAGTATTGGACTCTCCATTTCGATGGAGCTAGATGTCATTACGAGGCTGGGGCAGGAGTAATCCTTACTTCTCCCGAAAGAAATAGTCCTACCATTTTCCTTTTAAACTAAATTTTGAATGCACAAACAACGGCGCTGAGTACGAAGCCCTCCTCCTTGGCCTCATCTTAGCTAAGATAATTGGTGTTGATAACATTAGGGTGTTAGGAGACTCACAATTGGTAGCAAACCAAGTCTCTGAGGTGTATGAAACCAGAGCCAAACACTTACAGCTCTACAAAATGGCTATATTAAATTTAAGCAAGAAATTTGACTTCATATCAATTGAAGCAATGCCACGTGAACAAAATCTTCTCTCCGATTCAATAGTGACCTCAGCGTCACGCTTTACTCCAAACAGTAAGTTAAAGGATACCCGTTTCATGGTATCCCTTCGTGAGTGAACCATTGATAAAAACAATGTCAAATCCTCTTTTAAATGGAACATAGATGAAAACAAATCTGTTATCCTAGACCACATCGATAGTGATGCAACCACTCTTGATATACTTAAACACATATGCGGCATTACATCTCACCCATCACATAATAGATTTGTCTTTAATCCCACATTCATCTTCTTACTTAGGGAATCCCATGACAGAACTTCCCCCACAAAAGGAACTTAGCATATACATAGTAAAAAATAGAGACGATCTGGAGTTACCTCCAGCCCCACTTGAGTTTGAAGAAGGTAACACTTCTCTAATCAAGGAAACAATCGATATTAATATCGGAACAAAATAAAAACAAAGGATATTGAAGTTAGGATCCTCGTTAACTCCATCGGAAGTAGAAATACACACTCAAATCCTCAAAGAACATTGGAAGGCTTTTGCATTTAATTATAAGGAAATGACGGGGGTTGCACCACACATTGTGGTACATAACCTCATCACTAAATCAGATGCAAAGCGGATTAAACAAAAATCAAGACCAATGAAACCTAAGGTAGCTCTCATGGTAAAAGAGGAGGTAACGAAACTCCTCCAGGTAGGATTCATCAAGCCAGTTGATTACTCTTAGTGGATATCTAATATCGTTCCCATTCTAAAAAAGAATGGGAAGATACGCATCTGCATAAACTTCTAAGACATTAACAAGGCATGTCCTAAAGATGACTTCCCGTTACCATCCATAGACGTCATTGTTGATGCAACAACTGGATTTGAGCTGTTGTCTCTCATGGATGGATTCTTAGGATACAATCAAATTAGAATATCCGAACAAGATCAAGCTAAAACCATGTTTATAACTCCTTGGGGAACCTATTTCTATGTTGTTGTGCCATTCAGAATCAAGAACGCTGGTGCTACATACCAACGGGCTATGACGTATATATTTCATAATCTTATTCATAAAATTGTGGAATCCTACGTAGATGACTTGTTGGCCAAGGCCAAGAAGCGTTGTGACCATCCGGAAGTGCTTCGCATCATTCTTTCACGTCTGATAGAATACGGAGTCACGCTAAATCCAGAAAAATGCATCTTTGGTGTGATAGGAGGGAAGTTCCTAGGTTACATTATATCATCATGCAGGATTGATGTTAACCCAACCAAAATTAAATCTGTTCTCGAAATGGTCCCACCTTCGGATGAATCTGGAATCAGATCATTTCTCAGAAAGCTTGGTGCAATCCAGAGATTCATCCAAGACTTAAGTTTCGCCATTCATCCAATCAACAATCTACTCAAAAAAGGTTATAGTATCGATTGGACCGAAGATTGCAATAAAGCTTTTGACGCAGTCAAGCGTTTCTTGTTATCACCACCTACGTTAATGCCACCTAAGCCAGATCACCCGTTAATTTTGTATTCGTGAGCTACCAATGTCTTGTTAGCCTGTATGCTGGCTCAAGAAGACGATGACATGAGAGAACATGTAATCTATTTCATTAGCCGAATGTTGCTCGACTATGAAACATGTTATACACAAGAAGAACGAGAATGCCTCGCCATAGTCTTTGCAACAAAACGCTTAAGACATTACATGTTAAATCAAGAAACAAAGGTCATTATAAAGATAGAGCATTTACGAACTTTCCTCACGCAAGGGTCCTTGTCTAAAAAGGCTGGATGCTTTATAACCTTAATGCGGGAGTTCGAACTAACGTTTGTAAATCAAAAGTCTGTCAAAGGAAAAATCATCACAGATTGGTTAGCTGACAAACCACTAGATAGAGACAATCTAGTAGATCTGGACTTTCCGGATGAATGCGTATACTACATCGAAGACATACCTCCCATCTCCTAGTGTCCCTGATATACTGATATTATTAATTACATCATGGATCATACGTATCCGGAAGGTGTTACATAGCAACAAAGAAGGTGGTTACGCATTATTGTAGCCAAATACGTCATTATAGAGCAAGTGCTCTATTGAAAAGTGTTCGATGGAATGCTTCTAAGATGTGTCGAAATAGAAGAATCCAAGAGGATTCTCCACAAATCTCACAGTGGAATGTGTGGAGGCCACTTCAGTGGCCATGCCACCACTCGTAAAATACATGGAATGGGCTATTTATTGCCTACTTTAGAACACGACGTAGTAGAGTTTGTACAAAGGTGTCATAAGTGCCAAGAATTCTCCCATGAGATCCACATGCCGGCACAAGCTCTACAACCAATCGCTACTTCATGGCCCTTTTCTATATGGGGCCTCGATTTGATAGGAAAGTTCTCTCCCCCTTCTATAGATGGACATAATTTCATAATCACGGCCACCGAATATTTTACCAAGTGGGTAGAGTCCATGCCTCTTACCACTATACCAGGTTCTGTAATCGCCAAGTTCATTTTGAACCAAATCATTTGCAAGTATGGTGTCCCGCAAATCATTATCTCAGATAATGGAACTTCTTTTAAGAATGATGAAGTTCACGATTTGTGCAATAAATTCAAAATAAGCCATCATACGGCTTCCTTGTATTACCCCCAAGCCAGTGGACAAGATGAAGCAACAAATAAAATGTTAAAAGCCATTCTCCTTAAAACAGTGAAAGAAAACAAACAAGATTGGAATTTGAAGTTATATCTAGTGTTATGGGCCCATCGAACCTCAATAAGAACACCAACAAGAGCCACTCCTTTTTCGCTAGTATTCAGGGCAGAAGCAGTTCTCCCGCTTGAGGTCGAAATACCCAGTCTATGTATCTCATTGCAAGGGATTCTGGACAAAGACGCTTAAAGAGAAGCATATCCCTCCCAACTAGAAAGCCTAGATGAAGCTAGGTTAGATTCTGAATAGCGGCACAGAGTCTATGCTGACCAGATGTGCCGGTAGTATAAAAACAAGGTCTATGAATGCGACATATATGAAGGTGATCTAGTTCTAAGGCTAGACAGTTGGATCGACAAAAAGACCGGTGAAGGAAGGAAGTTCCGGCCCAAATGGTTGGGCCCATACCGAGTCATGAAGGACTATGGAAATGGTGCATATCTCCTATGCACGCTGGAAGGTGAGGAATTTGGTGAAACAATCAATTCCCTACACCTCAAATGATTCTACGCGTAAGCAACCGACATTACTTGTATAGCTATATCTACATTGCATCTTCATATAGTTAGGATCATTTTGTCCGCTTGTTTCGTACAATTTTGTGATCAAGGAATTTATTCTCAAAGCAATTCATTACAAACTCATGATGTTGTTGGCATAAAAACTCTAATCATACTTCTCTATTTCCATGATATCATCAAACTATTTCGGAATCATTTCATCAAATAAAGATATATATGACAAGGTCTTAACGGTAACCATACCAAGATCTGTATGTTTGTTCTCACTTTTGGTTTCTTCTTAGGATAGGTGTCTTGCCTATGGTCTGTTCTATAAGCTTCATTGTGTCACATCTATCTTGTACGTATATCTCTTTGGAAATAAGAACACACTGACATTTTGCTCAAGTAAACAAGTCAAATATAGATCAAACAGAAATTTTTTATTTTACACATTTCCTTGCCCCACCAACCTTTGGTGATGAGCTTGCGTCTCTTACTAGTGACATAGGATTGGGAAAGGATGGAAATGCCCTTACTCACCTATGCCTTGCCCACGGTGATAAACCCACGCTTCTTACTAGTAGCATGGGGCAAAGTGTAGGGGGTCCTTTTGACAAACAAACGTAAAAGGTCATAAACAAACAATTCAAATCTTGAAGTTTTGAGTCAAAAACAAATGAATCGGATGTCCAAAATTCCAAGAGAATTAAAAATCCTAAAACCCAGATTTTGTCTACCATGTGGCCATCTATGGATCTAAGTCTAGATAAACCACAAAGCAAGTTACATCCCAAACTATGGAGTCACTCGAGTAGAGTAGGCTTGTAGCATCCTAATTTGGTTCCACAAAAGCTTTGTCTATCTCTCATCACTATCATTTCAACACATTTCATAACTTGTGCCCTTTCCAACTCTCGGTGATGAGCCCTCGCATCTTACTAGTTTTGTGGAATTAGAAGTAGGGGCAGGTTTATCTGCTCATCGTACTGGCTTATCTTCACCACTTTGCCAAAACAGATATGAGGTATCAAAATTGCTTAAAGAAACTAAAAATTCAAAATCACGTTATATCTACATTATCATATATCAGCATCATGAAATACAAAAATAAAGTAGACACTTGTATCTTTTGTTCTCCATTGCATACATTCTAAAAAAAATATAAGCATAACATCATAGTTCACATGAGGAAATGGAAACGGAAGCAAAACCATAAATTCCAAAAGTCTGATCCAAAAAGAATATATATATATATATATATATATATATATATATATATATATATAGATGGTCAAAATTCCTGTACAATGCCATCATGTGCTAAGCATGGTCAAAACGCTCAAAGAGCCTGGGAAGTACACAAATATCACATAAAAATCTAAGAGAGCTAAGTGGCTTCTCAACCCCTATGAGATCCCTCTGAAGGTGCATGCCCATGCCTAGGACTCCGGCTATGCCGGCACTCTAAATTCATGGAGGGCTCATGATCCCAAGGGGCAGCTGCGGTCTCGGCATGAGAATGAATCCTCATCAGGTGCTTGGCTATTCTATACCCTGCCAGCTTAGTACGGAGGGTAGAAACCATCCTAGCGACATGCTAGACAGGGGAAAAGACGTCAGTATGTTTTCCAGCTGCTGAGGGCTCCCCTACATCCACAGAAAGCTCTACACGGGTCCTCTCCATGGGGATCATTAGGGTGTCGGTGCATACACTGCGAATCAGGTCTCACCACTCATCGACGGTCTCTGCAAACAAAGGAGAAAATGAATTAGAAATAAAACAAGAGATAAAACACAAATGTAAACAAAAGGAGAGATAGCAACTAAGGCAATCCTAATTAAAAACAAACATTAAAAGGAAGGATGGTAACTCAATCGGATCACCAGGCCTCCAGGATGGATCTCTAGGGTCATCACCTACCACAAATGCTGTCACTGACTGAGGTGCTCCCCCCATGGCTGGAATGACGTAGTGTCCCGCAACAGACTCATCCTCCCCACCATGGCCCTGGGAGAGTGGCTCCTCTGAAACCAGAGTCACTCTCTTTGCACTCTGCTCTGCCCTCTCTACGTGCATAATATCCTGAGTGTCATGCCACTCAGGATCACTGTCCTCCTCAGTCTTCTCCTCTATCTCTCTCCTTGTGAACTCCTCAGACTCAAAGTCTATGTCGATGGGGTCATTACTGCTATGGGCAGGACCCATGGAAATCTGAAGTAAGGGTGCCTGAGGAGCACCGGCTCTCCCTCGGGCACGTACTACCCACCTAGCCACAATAGGAACGCCAGGGGTAACAACTGTCCAACCCCGGCCTCTAGGACCCCCTCTGGCCTCTCGAACTGACCTGTATACTGACACTACCGGGGGAAGCATACCCATGTAAGGTAGGCCAAACTGCTGAGGAACTCGGCCAAAGGGGTGTATCTCCACTCGCCCTACTCTGTCAATGAGCTGCCTTGTGGTGGAGCAGGAGATCAAAGTATGAGCCTCCTCGCCCCATAAGCCTGCCATGGCCTGATATGGTGTGGCCTCCATGTCATCGGTGGTCAGAGAAGCAACTTCCTGATGAGGTTCTCTTAGCACCGACATGTCTATCCATCTGGCTTCCCTCACAGCTCCGGGATCTGTCACCTCTACACCTCTACCATAAGGGATGAAGCGCTCGTAAACCCAAGTCATAACCAGCGTCGGGTGGCTCAAAGACTGCCCTTGTAAACGGACTACCCTGTACAAGTCATGGTAGGTAGTCCCAAGTATATCCGCTTCTTAGGCGTAAATCTATCCATGACCCTCGATCTGTGCAATGATAAGGGACCGACAATATAGTAGTGTGTCTCCTCCCTTGTCCCCGATCAATCTCGAGGCAAGGATCCCCATAATAGCTTGGCGAATCAAGGGGATGGGAAAACTAGGAATAGACCGAACTCTGACCCCCTTCTTTGAACCCGTGGAGATAATTGCATCTCCCATGTAAGAAGCCCACTGTGCTATCTGGGCCCGTGAACCTACTGTCTCAAGGGTGAGTTGTTTGCCAATGATCGGGACCCCCAGGATACGGTAAACATCCTCCAGTGTGATGGTCCACTCACCTCGGACCGTTGGTAATTGGAAGGTGTTCTGATCAACATCCCAGTAGGAAAATAAGTCACAGAGTATGTGACTGGATGGTGCAATGTGTGGAACCCGTGATATACGTAGTATACCAACCCTCTGAAGAGTCTCCTGCTCGTCCTGAGAAAGGGTGTCTAGCACTGCTGGGAGTCAGTCACACTCCCTCTCTTGGCTCCACTGAATGTACTCCTCTCTCGCCTGCATACACCCAAAAACACACAAAACAGAGCAAGTTAGCATCCGAATGACATTAGAAAAATCATGAAAACACATAGAAATGCTAAAAAATGTAAAAACAATTTCGAACAAGTGTTCTTTTGACATTCTGTGAAGAACCGCCACCCTGAGCAGAGCGGCGGTTTCACAACCGCCGCCTTAAAAGGCCTAAAAACACCAAAAAAGGACCATTTTAACTAAAACAAAGCCTACCTAGTAGGCGTCCCCCCTAGATGGACCTTTTGAACCTAACATTTTCAAAAATAACCCCCCCACGACAAGGATTTTAACAATTTAAAATTTTTGGGGTAAAAATGATAAATTGAAGAAAACTAACCTATGATCTCGCGGGTCGATGATCTGCTCACGGAGGCATGCTCGATATCTCGTCACGAACGTTTTGACTCTACTCTCGTAAGAAACCGTCACCGTGGGTCCCAAATCTCAAAACCAACCAAATCAACACGTGCAAATGAATAGGAAAATGGGCCCACTTTTACATATATAGCAACTTGACTTGTTTTGAATGCCCTTTTTTGCAGTTTTGAAGCGCTGACAGAGGTAAGTTCATACCCCCACACAAATGGTACATCCTCATTTCACGTTATTTTAGCATTTATTTTCCGATCTATTTTGTATATCTGCACTTGATTCCTCTTTTCATTTTGCAGGTGGCAGGAATTTCGGATGGCGTCATTTCGAAACACAGACGTATCAGGTATAACTTCCAACTTCCCATTTTGGGACCACCATACTCGGATCCAACGTTTTACGCCTCTTCATGGCTAAAACACTTCTCCGAGGGGGAAATATGTATGTACCCAAAATTGTAAGGTACTGCACTGCCGGAACAACATGACACGTGCCCCAATGATGATACAGGTCTCCTCGCAAGGTGTTCGGGATCCGAAAAACCTCCCTAAGTGTGCATTAACATCCCGCATGCCCCGCTTAGCCCCCGCGTGCTTTTTTTTCTCTTTTCCCCTATTTTCTTTACCTTTTTCTCTTCAGTTACGAAACCGCCGCCCTGCCTGGGTGGCGGTCTCGTGACCGCCGCCCTGCTGAGGGCGGCGGTCCTTCACGCGTTTTCCAGAATGCTCTTTTAACACGACTCACGTAAATTTCAACGTTTACCAGCTTTTTTTCACCACCTTGGGCTTGCATTAATGATTCTGGTACCCTGGAATAGTGTTTTGCCATTGTTTATAGTTTAAGAGATCAATTTGGTTTTTACCTTGGGTAAATGTAAATGCTATAAATAGTTGGCTTGTGCTCAAGAAAATGGCCCCTCAAATTTGCCTCTAAATTTCTCATTGCAATAGATTAGTCTTTCATTTTGATTAGAATTCTTAGTTTCATTCATTGCATGTTTAGTTAGTGTTGTCTTGTTGTTAGGAAGCCATATATCCATCTTGTGCAATTGTTGTTATCACTTCATCCAAATATATTGGAATAGGATAGTTTTTTTTTTCAATAGGAAGCCATTAAAGTTGTAGGTTTTGTTCTTCAAACAGGATAGTTTCAGGTTCTGGATGTTTTATGTTGCATGATTAGCAATAAATCCCACTAGGAATTGCATAAGCCAAGCTCTGTACTCTTGTGCTATCTCTCTCCTACTTGCATTTTATTCAGTATGTATCCTAAGCTGCCTTTGTCCCAATATCTACTTCTGTTGATTCTAGCATTACATGCTTTTCTGGATCCACGTGAGCACGAAGGAGTGAGGAGATCACACTGAGGGGACAAAATCACACACACCATTGGATTCGCCACTGTTCTGCAGAATCCAGGTTCTAGCTTTCAAAGTTCTAATTAGGAGCATATCAAATAGAGTAGCCAATCACTTTATTTTAGTCAATTTTACTTTCGATATTTCCAGGGAAGCTGTGGGGATTGATAGTTTCTGAGAGACTATGATTCATTCCTCACTTCTGAGGTAGGATCGAGAGTCTTTCAAATAGATTAGATTAGTTATTTCATTGTTTAGAATAGATTTATAACCGCACATGCAAGTAGCTATACTCGGTTGCTTTGTTTGTTTTAAATTCATCAATAGATTAATTATCAATTTCTAGATATATTAAAATAGTTGCTCCTTCAATTTCATTCATATAAATTCATCAGAAAAATACAAAAAATAAAAAATTCATATATGCTATAGATATACTTCACATAGTTAATTTAACGTTGTTACTTTTGTATGAAAATCACGGGATCTAGAGAGCCCAAAGAATACGTATTCGAGCCAATCGTGCCCCAGCCTGATCTCGTCACAGCAATAACTGACATAGATCAAAATATTAGGATCCAAGTCTTCCAAAATACGGCAAATTTACAACAGATCAACCTCGAGTTAAGCGGGTTAAAAATAGAAGACGACAAAGTGCACACGTTTTGGTCAAATCAACCAAACTACAGGCTACCCTAGATATATATCCGCATGAATTTGGAAGGGTTTGAAAGAGAGCAAACATTCGGTTGTGATCCTTTGGTCCCACAGCCAGACACATGAGACACTCTCACAGATATAGATACCAGCTTAAGAATTCAGGTTGCACGAATGCCTGTGAGATACTCTGAAAAGAGAACACAATTGTTAATTTTGAATATAGAGGCTGAGAAAGCATATGACTATTGGATACTAGGGACTAGGGACTGAATCCGCACATGACCATAGCAGGACCACAACAAACACGAATCTATGGTTGTGATCCACAAATCCCACAGCCCAACGAGTCCATAGGTGAATCAGACATAGATGCTCGCCTACGTACATTAGTGTTCAGATCTACTCCACTTCCACCTATCATCATCGAACAGTTATCCTTGTTAGACAAAGCAGCTAATGAAGCTAAGGAGTTCTGGACTAGGCCAGATAATCACCCATAGAGTCAATTATATTTACCATCCACCCTATGAACTTATCTGGAGACATACACGAAACTATCCCAGGTCATTTTCCACGTATTCCACAACCCATAGACCGAATCACACCAGAGCTCAATATTGATTGGAGCCTTTGAGAAGTCATCCTTACTGATCGATCTATCACACCAGTTCAGGTTAGGAGGGCCTTCTTTGCCTTAGATTCACAATTTCCACTAGTGCACGTCGAAGACATTAGATTTCCTAACTAGTTTGTCTGCATCCCACACATATTCAATCCCCACCGGCTATCTCGGCACGACCTCAGGAGGTCGGGCACGAGGATAAGTTACTTGTAGATTCCCACGCTCGCTTGTCACTTTTCCATCGTACAGTAACCTTGTGTCGAGGGTTGGCACATTATGAGATCAAGAAAGAGAGAGAGGAGCTGTATGCAAGCAGGACCAAAGTCTTTTCATGCATCCAGGCATCTATAACCATCATCTAGACATATCTAGGAGCATTGCACTGATGGTAGAATTTTGGGAAACACTGCTATGGTACCAAGAACCATTCCTCCAATCAACCAGCTCCACCACCACTCAACCATTGGACCTGTAACATTAGTAAGTACTTTTACCACTATGTCATTTCATTTCTATTCTAAAATAAGAGTTCTTACCATTTCCGTTATCAATCTTCCATTAACATTCCCATTCCTTCATTGTTCATTTTCTGAAAAACTCAACCATTCCTCCACCCACACCACCAAATCATCAACACCCGAATGTCATATACCTCTGAATATACCTAGGACATCCAAAAACCTCCCATATCTCAATTTTTATCTCTTTTTAACCTCAGATAATCCTCTACAACTAGATCTTAATAAGTTTCTTTCACTCTGACCCTACCGACGCCAGTTATCCATTACCGTCGTCAATTCCTTCTAAATCATATTCGGTCATCTCAGACCGACATCAATCTCTGTGTTTTGTACACCTACCAATAACAAAACCAAAAAACCTTCTACCACATAACCCTGACTAGCCCAGAATCTAACCTTGACCAGTTCTAACACTGTGACAATTACCTACCTTTTTAGATTTGACCATGGCCTAGCCTGTTGTGTTAAGATTTGTTTATTGTAGTTGAATGAGACACCTAAATAATATCAACTACAGTAGGATTTATTTTGTCTCTCACATTAAATTGTTTTAAATAGTGGATTGACAGCCATCTAGGAAGTATCACACTTCCCATAGCTAGAACTCACTAGGCAGTCCACTGTCATATATCATTTAACTATTCTTTTGTGGTCTTGTTGTCCATTTCAGGTAGTTAATTCTAGCCAAAAGGAAGCTCTCACAGTTAGTAGTGGATTGAGAAGTCAGAATGCACATAACAACCATCAACCAACCAACATAAATAGGTATTCCTCCTCGCCCATTACCTTCAATGTTTCGTCACTTATAGAAACTTAAAGAAAAAAGTGAAACATTTTGGCAAGCCTAGCATTTGCAGTCTTTGAAACATGGGTGTTACCTAATTTTCCATGATGACACTTTACTTTTGAGGACCTTTTCCATGTTTATGACAAGGCCTGCATTAGACTAGTATAGTGGGTTACCTAGGAATTCTATCTACTCATTTAACCAGGTAGCCCAAGCCTTCTTAGATCACTTCTCGATTAACATTTTCAAGAAGGTTACCATGACTGATCTCTATTCTACATATCAATATGGACAACGAGTCTATCACATACTTTTTTCTCATTAACGCAGCCTAATCAATCAAATCACATTTCAATTTCCACAGGCCGAGCTCATAGAGATTTTCACTCAAACTTACACTAGACATATTTCACCAACCCTACAGGTGCAAAAATTCCGCACCTTTGATGAGGCATTCACCATGGCGCGAAAAACTAAAAATTTGGTGCCATCGAAGAGAATAAACAATACAGCTACGAAACAAATACATTACATTCAAATCAAAACGATGCTTCTTCTTCTTCAAATCCCCAGAATAAATATTAAAAATCCAAGGGATCTACCAATGCGGTGGTACTCAAGGCCGGCCCTCTCACCCATCAAAACCAGGTAAAACCTTCTTCTAATCTCTCCACCATCCAAACTTTTGAATTCAGACGGGAACAATGGAACTACACCCCAATCGGGGAACCATATTCTTCTATTTTAGAAAAGCTTATTAAAGTTGGTGTGATCACCCTTCCACCTATAAAACCACACACTGGTTTCGAACCTTCTCTCCCCGCGCCTTCGTGGTATAAAGAACATGAATTTTGTAACTATCATTGTGTTTAAAGGTCATAGAGATGGAAATTGCATCACTTTCAATGAACATTGTCCAGGAAATGCTAGACAATGGAGATCTAGTATTGGATAATCCAAACACACGTGCCTACTAAAACCTACACAATTTTCAAGAAACCATTCCCTAATCATGCCCCGTCTTCCAACCAAACTGGTGAGGCCTCAACCAATGATAGCAATGTCCATGAGGTCCATGTTATTTTTGATGACATACCAGTTGCTTCTCACTTTCTCCCTGTTTCTTCCATAGAGGAAATCCTAGCCCAAAATCCCCTACCTGCACAGGTACCTACTTCATCTACTCCTCCACCCATAGAGGAACACCTTTCATCTTCCCCTTCACCTGTGGGAGGAACCCTTAGTTGGCATCAAGACGACTTCACCACTGGCCTCTCAAACTATAGAGCAGTCACCAAGTGACACCTCTCCTACCCATGAGATACACATGTCCATCCCCTACACCATTACAGGGAGACCCTACCCTACTGGCACTACCTTTAAAATCATCCCCTCCACCCATAAAGGATCCATTAGAAATCCCATTACCTCTAGGTGGCCATTCTCCATCGACCTCTCAAGATCCTGCTGACTTGCTTTCAACTCTCTTACCCACATAGGTTGAAGCTAGCGATTTCCCTGTTTCTCAAACATATTTTTACAGGAATCGCTACTCGTATCCACATCGGCTCCACTTATGGCAGTACCATTTTCATGCTTAGCCGATTTTCCTAGATTACGTTGATAGATCCTCGCTTTGGGGACATATTCTACTCCCTGCCTCAACCCAAATGTATTTGTCACTCACTGACACTTCTACCATCTATCCAAAAGTGTTTCAATCACCCAAACCACATGTAACCATGCCTCTTAGAGCACCCTCTGTTTCATCATACTCATCTACGCTTGAATCTCTGCTCACTAGATGATTTATTTCCACAACACCTGTCATACCTAAACCCATTAACACCTTAGGGGTCATGCTGGCCGATGAAACCTTACCCATCCCCCTGTCCAATTAGATTTGGCCACCACTTCCCAAACTTCCATTAAACCCATTCCTATTGCCTAAAAAGGAAGACCCAACCTTATAGGCCGCATACAAAAAACCTCGCCTACCATACCTTTGTCACCTTCACCTCTACCATCCATCATGGGCCATCACCCCTCAACCCTGGCAAAACAACCTCCTTCCAATAGTAAATCAAGAGCCCACACAAACCCTTTTCCAAGACCCACTAATATGCCCAGGTGACCCATATAATCCCCAATATCACCCGTAACCTCCTTACCTCCAATACCACCACTACCTTCCATAGCTTCGTCACTACCCATGCCACTCCCCTCTCTTCGACCCACACCTCCGATTCAATCTCTACCATCAAATTCTGCTGCTCTATGGTTATCCTCATGGGGTAACTTGTCCCCTCCCTCCATCTACCTTTCCATCTTCATCACGTACTACTTTCTCATCTCTACCCAAGAAGGTGCAACTGAAGTTGGAAAATCCTGACACATTCCCTTGAAACAGCCAAACCTATTACCCCCTACATTACCAGTTCCCCCGTTGTTCCTTTACCCAAGAAGGTGAAACCCAATCCTAATATGGTACCACCCTCAAAACCTATTATTCAGCCTCCCCCTCTTTAGAACCCCCCGACTGTGACATCTCTCATGCCACAATCACCCATCATTCCACCTAAACCCACACTCACTTCACACTGTGATCCAATGGCAAGGTCATACATTATTATCATAGCCAACCTCTTTGAAACATTTGTTATCACATTACCACCTCTTGGACCTTACGACCCACTCACACCCAAACCAAAAGGGTTTGACGAAACTAAAATTTATGCTTACCATCGTGTGCTAGGACACGATGTTGAGAACTGTAAGGCTTTAAAATACGCCCTCATCCAATTGTGTCCTCCTGTAGATAATTTTGATGATGATGATATTCTTGATGAGGACCCTATTCCACCTCCGCCAGTTTCCCCACACATTCTTCTAGTACCTGCAAAACAACCCATATCTTCCCACCCCCCCCACAACCTTTTTATCCACCCAAAAATTTGAAATCAACATGGTCCATATCAGAGAGCTCACCAAACCCCCGCCTAAATGCCAGTGTGCCCTACTCATTTAACAAGGTTTCTTACCCTACTCTAGGTTTTTGTTCTTCATGTCGTTATACCTTTCATGTCTCACCTATTTCATCTACCCCCCTCCTCAAATCAACATGATTCAAGTTGCTACCCGTGCTCAGAAGGACAAAGCAAAGGAAAAGGAAACCAACCTATCAACCAACCCAGTACCTAGCATACCATCTGCACCCACACCCAAAGTCACCATTCATGGTCCCGCATACCCTATTTCCAATGGGGTCACACACCTCGCAATGCTAAAACAATTACACCAATCCTCCCTCAATATGTCCCTATATGACCTCATCTAAACCTCTGAGGCACATCGTCAAGCCCTCATGGAGATTCTTCAGTCTATTGAGGTATTACCCTATGACCCTAAACCCTTAGCCTCTATTATTACCCCTCATCATGTAGCCTCTCTCACTAAATTTCCACCTTCCTCTACACCTCCACCTACTCACTAAGTAGCCACCCGCAGCTTTTTCGGATGAAGAAATCACTCCTCTCTAATCCGATGACCTTGATCCCACTCTTTTCATTTCTGTCTACATCGATAATATATGTATATGATGCATTATGATTGATGGTGGTGCTAGCATTAACATCATATCCTCCCATACGAACAACCAAATGCTCATACCTGCCAACTACATACATAATAACCTAGTTATGCTGCATTCCTTCAATTATGCCATGGCCTCTACCTTGGGTAACGTCATCCTCAATGTCCACCTAGGTTCCCGCACTATCCCGGAACTATTTTATGTCCTAAAGGTGGAATTCCAATATAATTTGTTGCTTGGTCAACCTTGGATCTGAGCCATGGGTTGTGTTCCTTCGACTCTAGACCGTTGCCTCAAATTTGAACACAAAGGACATAACTATACCATCACCACTGACCCATCATCGTTCAAAACCTGAAATATGTTGTACTAACCCAATGAAGTTAATTGTATCTATTAAGGTGTCTACTTCTATGACCACTTATTCTCCACCCACAACCCCATCCACCGATATCACAGCCACCTCTCCCGAATCTAAGTCTTCTATCCCTACCGCTGCCATAACCTCCACAACTAATCCATCCACCTCCCAATCAACCAATTCCACCCCCAGTCAAACATTTAATACTTCATCTATTCTAGCTATGCACATATTGACCACTGATCCCTTGGAAGGTGTTTTCCAATGCCTCACTCTGGGGGAGTATCGCCTGTACAATGTCAATACGTTCCTTACCACGCAAGAGTATGGAAATTTTTTCCAACACCCTCGCTATGATCACCTCATCAGAAATCATTTTCTTTATGTTCCTCCCCACCTTCATACCAATCTCACATATGGGGGACTTGATACTTCCACTTATACACCTGATCCACCATTGCAAACCTGACCCTTTTTTGCTGACCTTCAATCTCTCACCAACCACCGCTTCACCCACACTTTCCTACACTGATGTGCATGGAAAGGTTTTGGTTTTGGATTTTATGATCAAGGCCATCAAAATTTTATTCCGTGTACCACCTGCAAACACAATGACCGTAGTGGTATTAGCTTTGTTGAACTATCTTCTAAGAAGGCCCGCATTGAACTCATTGAGGATGATGACCCTTCTTTACCCCATTCACCACCTTCACCACCTTCACCACCTTCACCAACGGAGTCGATGGATCCAGAATCCATTCCTCATAATTTTTTTTTCATAAACACCATTTCCTTAGGACCTTTGACCTATCAACAAGATAGTGAGGCTCCCTCTTCTCTTCCCTTCCTGTATCCTGAAATGATTGATGATGATACACCTTCTATTAATGTCGTTCAATGTTAGGATGATGAGTCTATTCTCACTTATCTCAGTTTGGAAGACTCTTATATTCACCAGTATTTTCCCTTTGAGATGCAAACCATGTTGAATGAATCAACTATCGAAGTCAATATCAACACTCAGGACAACCTGCATGTTTTCAAAATTGGCCAATCTTTAGATGTTTCTGAAAAGGAAGCCATTACTTCTTTCCTCAAAAATCATAACCATTATTTTTCACTTGGTACTATGACTATATTCTTGGTATTAACCCCACCATAGTGGTCCACAATATCGTAACCATTCCTGATGCCAAACCTGTAAAACAAAAGCTGCAGAAAATGCATCCTCACATTGCTCTTCTGGTCAAAAAATAACTTCAGCGCCTTCTCTCAGTTTTCTTCATCTTACCCATTGACTACCCTCAATGGATTTTAACATTGTCCCTATCACTAAAGCGATAGGGGGACTTCAAATTTTCACAAATTTTCGTGACCTCAACCTAGCATGCCCAAAAGATGACTTTCCTCAACTTGGTATTGATCAACTAGTTGATCTTACCACTGGTCATGAGATGTTATCACTCATGGATGGATTCTTGGGTTATAACCAAATATTTCTTGCTCCATAGGATCAACACAAAAACCTCCTTCATCACCCCTTGGGGGACAAACTGCTATCGAGTCATGCCTTTTTTTCTTGTTATTAAAAATAAGCCCATGCTCATTTTTTGATAACTTACCTTCTTTTCCTCCTTCCTTGTGCTTCATCTCAAATTTCATGGATTTCTGGCACTCAATTTTTTTTGGGTATTGCTTCATCAGATAGGATTTTTCTTCCCCTTTCCAGAAAGGTAAAGAAGTCCTCCTAACTCCTTGTATTTTTTGAGTTATGGCTCAGTGGAGTTTGCAGGGAAAATTTTCCCAAAGTAGACCGGTAGGGCTAAGGGAGAATTTTTGCCAAGGAGATTTGGTGGATTGGCAGGGATGCAGAGGCAAATTCAGCACTTAGCCATTTTTTGGTTAAAAAACTCAAGTTCATTTTCCAGCCCGCGTTCCCGCGAAGGAGAAAAATTTTGGCTCCAGCCAATGAGGAGGTGCCACGTGTCCATGGATTGGTGGAGCAATGGGAGTTTTTCAAGCACTTAAGCATTTTTTCCAAAATGCGAAAAAGTTGACTTTTGCCCCCTAGGCCCGGCAGGTTTATAAAAATGCATCGGCGGGGGCGCGGTGAAAAACTTGCCACTTAGCCCTTTTGGCTAAAAGGAAAAAATTTAATTCTTGGCCTGCGGACCCGGTGAAGGAAAGAAGTGCGCTCGCGGGGCCAAGGAGAAACTTTTGGCACTTAGCTTTTTTAGGGAAAAAAGTTAAAGTCAAAAATCGGCCCACGGATCTAACAAAAGGAAGTGAAAAGAAAGCAGTCAAGGCCCCGCTCTAATAAGAATGTGCCACGTCATCAAAAGGGGGCGAAGAGGTCAGAATAAATTTAGGATTTTCACCCTCTCTTTTTCCAAAAATTCAAGAGTGTGAATTCGGCCGCAACCCCGCATCGAATCAGAAGGTGACACTTGGCAAAGGAGCTACGCACAAGCGGACTTGTAAGGAAATTTTTGGCACTTAGCCATTTTTGGGAAAAAATCCAAGGCTAAATTTCAGCTTGAAAAATCCATGGAAAAAAAGAAGTTGCTAGGGCCCGCGATCAATCAAAAGACACCATGTGTCAAGGCGGAGCGGCGGGCAGCGGAAGGACTTTTAAGTTTTTGGCTTTTTTGCCAAAATTTCTCAAAGGAAAAAAAAAACGAAGACCCGCTAACCAATCAGAGAGTGCCACGTGTCTACTCATCGGCGGGGGGCAGAAGAAAGATAAGTTTTTTTCCCTTTAGGCCAAAAAGGTTTAAGACAAGAAATGGGCCCACGCTCCCATTAGCCAATAAGAAATAACCACGTGTCCACTCATTGGCAGAGATCGGGGCGTCAGGAGAATTTTAGATTTTTTGCCAAAGTTGTAAAAAACACAAAAGACAAGAAATGAGCTGTATTTCCATGGCCAATCAGAATGTGCCACGTGTCCACCTCAGCAGTGGCAGTTTTCACCTACGGAAGGCCTTGGGAAAATTTTCCCTTGCGAGCTAGAAGGAGCAAAATGTCACTTTGGACCCATAGCGAATCAGAGAGTGCCACATGTCATGGGACCTGCGGGGTGCGAAGAATTTTTGGAAATTTTCCAAATTTACAAAAAAGGGTAAAAATGCCAGATTTTGGCCCGCCGACCCGATTTTTGACCTAAAATTGCCCTGTTTTGCCTAAAACTTTGCAGACAGGCATATCTTTCGATTCCAAGATCAGATTTGGATGAAATCAATTTTTTGGAAAGATCTCGATCCCCTATTTGCATTGAAGGCATAAAAACATCATGTTTTGTGGATTTCAATGAAGAAAATGTGAAAAATGTCTTTCACGCTTTGAATGCAAGATTGGATTACTTTGAACAAGTCATTTTTTTGCTCGAGCTGCCATGGTTTTCTTCTCTAGCATGCCAAGGATGGAGAACTAGCTCGATTTGATGGGGGAAAACCCTAGAATGTCTTCTCATGCCTTGAATGCAAGATCAGATTGCTTCGAAGACATCATTTTTATTCCATTTTATGTTTTTTCTTCTCCATCACGCAGACAAAAAAGGAAAGATCAAATTAATGGTTTGCAGGCCGATTTGAAAGAGATTAATGGCTAGGTGGTTGAGTCCAAGGATCAAATTCTACTTCCCCTTCTATTTTCTCTCTCTTGCTTTGGCTATAAATGGAAGAACTCGATTCTTTGTAATGGTTGGATGTTTTTGCTCTATATCTCCCTTTCTCTCTGTTCTGCAGTGAGTTTTTTGGAGTTTTCAAACCTTCCATAGATTTGTAAATGCAAATTTTTTGCCTTTTGGCCATTGTAGATGCTTTGTATCAACTATGTGGAGCAATAAAATAAGCCTGTGGGTGATTTCCAGCCCCTTTCTTACTTCCATTGCATTCATTCTGATCTTTTCATTTACAAAACTGGTTATTTGTGCATCTGAGTTGCATTATTTCTATGGTATGTGTTTAACAGCAGAGTGGGAGTTCATCATTCCTTGGTGCATCACCTCCATTAGCTTAGATTTCATTATTTTTGCAAACTTCTTCTTCACCTTGGTCCCTTGGAAAGATTTAGAATAGGACTTAGAATAGATCCTCTGCAAATGAATGCATGCACTTGAACAGAGGGATAGGAACCAACCTTTAATCTGGAGAATCTTTTATCATTTTTGCAAGTCCCACACTTGGGGAAAAGATTCAATGTTGTGCAATCACACTAGATGCCATTATCAAACTAGAAATATGAGTAACATCTAGGGGTGCTGTGACTCTATGCACTAACAGTTTTGGCACTGCCTGGTGGGACCTTAGAGGTCTTCATTTTCATTACAACAAAGTTGATGTGTATTTGTTGCAAGTTTCTTGCTTAAAAGAGCCTTGATTTACACATCTGGCAACTCCAAAAGGATAAGATCAACTGGTTTCAGCAGATTCAAGCTTGAAGATTCATAAGAAGAATCCAAACAAGGTCAAGAACAAGAGAAGAAGGATTGTTTTCCTATCTCCACTTGTCCCCAGAAAGAAGAGAGAGAGGAAGAAGGATTCAAAGATCTCCATCTCCACCAAACAGAACTCTATCAACTCCTCCACCTGGTAGACCTTTCATCCAATCAACAAGAGTTCTCAGGCCAATCAGAATGGCACAACCAAATCCTTATGTCAACTTTACTGGCAGCATCCCACTTGCTCTCAATGCACAAAATCTAGTACCAATTGCAGCATTAAAGAGAATTCCATTTTTTACTGGAGAAAATCAGACCACTCCTGGTGATCATGTCCAAGGACATTGCAAATGTCTGTACAATTCATGATATTTCTGAAATGGATATTGCTGTCAAGTTGCTGGCATCTTCCTTCAAAGGAAAAAATTTGCAATGGTTCAAAATTCTGAGAGCAGGCTCTATCACAAGTTGGGACAATCTATGCACAGCCCTCCATGACCAATTTGGAGAAAAGGGGGATAACTTGTCCCTATTGGAGCAGCTGACAACTATCAAGAGGGCTCCTAATGAGTAGCTAACTGACTTCAACTTTAGATTTCAAAGAACTTGGGATAGAATCCCATTGGCCGTGAAACCAGTAGTAGAAGGTGCTTTCCTTTACTTTCTCAAAGCTTTAAATTCTGATATTGCAATGTTGATTCAATCCATGGGAGGTGTAACCTTGCCTGCAACCTATAGTATCTCCATTAGGGCTGAGAATTGTTTAATACAGGCTGGTAAACTTGCACCTAGACCACCCATGCCTCTATATCCAGATTTAGGAAGCCCAAGTACTAGCCAAGCACCTACATTAGCTCCCATTCCCACTCCCAGAAATCAGAGTTCAAATGAAACCTCTGCTTCATCTTCTAGTGCCTCAAATGAGCTGCAAATAGGTCATGAAACAATTACAAAATTTGGGTAATGAGCTGGTTACACTTAAGAGGCAGCAAGCTCAAGGTTTTAGGCCTTCTTATCAGCCTCAAGCTCAACCCAATAGACCACCATTTCAGCCTAATAGGCCACCCTTCCAAGCTGTAAATAAGAATCAAGTTAGGCCTCCTGCCAATAGACCTTTCCAGCCCTATAATCCTAATGTTGCATCTACATCAAGAGCCCTAGTGCCAGTACAAAATAATATGGCTCAATAATATGATTGGTGTTTCCCATGCAATGAACCTCACAACCAATCTATGTGCTTCAATGGTTATTTGAACCAAGCTTTGATGGTGACAACAACTGGTGTAGAGAGTGAAGCAAGTCAAGAAACAGATCAGCAACAAGGAACATCTCAACAAGGGGCAGCTCCAAGTGAGACCACACTTGTGAATTGGCAGGCTGAAGATTTTTGTGGGATGAATCAAATACCTCCTCAAAATGTAGCAGATAATACAAGGTCCAAGAAGAGGAACATTGGAGAGGTACAACCACCAAGCTCGAGTGATTCACAACCTTCCATCACTCCATAAGGTGTTGGCAAGAAAAATTCAGCTCCAAATGTGCAAGGGCAGCCCAAGCCAACTTCTAGACCAGCTCAAATACCAACTGTTGTAGCTCATGTGCAAGAAAAGAATGTTCAGGCCAAGGGGCAGACAAAGAGATGGTTCATCCCCATTTAATATCATTGAACAAATGAAGAAGAACAATGTGAACATATCTATGTGGGAATCACTTTCCATTCCAGGACAAAGGGATCTCTTGCAAGCTGCCATGAAGAATTGGTCAACCTCAAATCAGCCACCTCATGTGCAAGAGAAGGTACTCACCAATGCAACTCAGCCTGAAGGAAACCATGGAGGGCAGCAAGGTAAGAGTTTGAAGCCCCCACCCTTCTATGTGTCATTTATTGTTGGGAAACATTTGGTGCACAATTGCATGATAGATTCAGGGGAAAGTAGTTCAGTGATGCCAAAGTAGATAGATGATCAATTGGGCATAAAATATGAGCCAGTCCTCAAAGGAGTAGTGCAATTAGATGGGACAAAAGTATCAACTATTGGAATCATCAAGGAACTAAGCCTTACCTTGCATGCATGCCCAAATGTAACAATTTTACAAGATGTGTCCGTGATTGATCTTTCACCACTCTTTGCCATATGTTTGTCAAGGGATTTCACAGCTAGAATTGGAGGCTACCTATCTGCTGATTGGTCACATATGTCTATTTAGAATAAGGTATGGAGCCAAAGAAACAATCATATCTGAGCCTATTTCCAATTTCCATATTGAACCTCACACTCCAAGCCCAATCAACTCAAATTGGTTCATCTTTTGACCAAGAAGACTATCCAAGCATACATGAAGCTGACACCAAGGTTAGAGGCATTCTAGATTTGACCCTTGATGAGTGGGAAAACAAGGTGCATGATTTTGATCCCTACAAGGAGATAGAAGAATATGAGCTAGGTGTTTATTGCTTACATGAGGAGAATCATCCTCTTCCTAGCATCACCAAGTCAGAACAAAAAGATGATAATGAGGTATGGAAAATTTTCTTTGATGGATCAAGAAGCAGACAAGGTGTTGGAGGTGGTGTAATGTTGGTTTCACCTCAAGGCATTAAGTACTATTCAACTTTCAGATTTCAGTTTGCATGCTCTAACAACACTACTGAATATGAAGCTTTGGTTCATGGACTTCATTGGGAAAACAAGAAAAGCATTAGAAATCTGCAGGTCTTTGGTGATAGTGAGTTGATATTAAATCAAGTTAAAGGGCAGCATGCTACAAAGAATGATATGCTCAAGAGTTATAAGAACAGATTTTGGGATCTAATGGAGGATTTCAAAGCTTTCAACATCAACTCCATCCCTAGGAAAGAGAACCAAACTGCTAATAGGCTTGCAGCAGTTGGAGCAACATTTAATGTAGTGGACAACATTAAAAGAGACAAAACACAACCAAATATCCATGTGATTTTGAGGCCATCAGTGCCAGACAATAATACAAGTTGGCAAGTGTTTGAAAGTGACCAACAAATCATCAATTTCTTGCAAGAAGAGGCTGAGTTCTCAGCCAAGAATAAGGAAAAGTTAGAACAACAGTATGGTGATCAAGTGGCACAACTGAAAACAAACAAACTGCCAAAGGGACTTGTGACTTTAGAGTCTATTTTCAATCCTAATGATCATCTTAGAAAGGAGAAAGATAACATCCAAGTCAAAGGAGAAGATTCAGAATCCATCTCAGTTGGAGAAGGAAAAGAACTTCAAATTGGAAAAGTGGCAACTGAGCAAGAAAGGTATGAGTTCACTCAACTTTTCCAAGAGTTCCCAGATGTATTTGCTTGGAGCTATGAAGAATTGAGAGGTTTCAATCCCAAGCTAGCGTAACACACAATTGAATTGGATCTAGATGCTAAGCCCATTAGGCAAAAGCAAAGGCCAGTCAACCCACACATTGAGCCTCTAATGAAGAAGGAATTGAACAAGTTAATAGAGGCAAGTATCATATTCCCCATCAAGCATTCAAGATGGGTTGCCAACTTGGTTCTAGTTAGAAATAAGAGTGGGGAAATTAGGCTTTGTGTAGACTTTAGAGACTTGAACAGAGCATCCCTCAAAGACCACTACCCACTTCCTTCTATGGAGCAGATTTTGCAAGTTTTTCCTTGGATCTGGGAGGTTTTCATTGTTGGATGGTTATTCAGGGTACAATAAGATCATGGTGAAGGAGGATGATCATTTCAAAAAAGCCTTCACCACCAAATGGGGAACCTATGCATACAATAAAATGCCATTTGGATTGTCTAATGCTGGAGCCACTTTCCAAAGGGCAATGGATATGGCATTTAAGGGATTGATCAATAAGATAGTTCTAATTTACCTCGATGATATCACTGTGTTTTCTAAAAATGTAGCAGACCACCTATTTCATTTGAGACAAGTCTTTCAGAGGTGTAGAAGATTTGGGATATCCCTAAATCCTAAAAAATGTATATTCATGGCCCATGAAGGCAAACTTCTAGGCCACATTGTTTCCAAGGAAGGGTTGGCAATTGACCCAGAGAGAGTTGAAGCAATCAGAGCATTGCCATTTCCAAGCCATAAGAAAGCTCTTTAAAGCTTCTTAGGAAGAATCAATTTTGTCAGAAGGGTTGTTCCCAACTTTGTTGCTCTTGTCAATCCAATAAAACTGATGTTAAAGAAGAGTGTGGCGTTGTGGTGCCCGACTCTGTCGTGTCTCATCAAAAAGCTTGTAAGAAGGCCCTCAGGTGGGTTATAACTCCTATTCAGACATTTTTGCAAGATTTTCTGATTAAATCGGTGTAATGGTTTCTTCTAACCTTGTATGGAAAAACTCAGAGCTACCTTACCCTGTGTTGATCAAGGGCTCAAATCTTGTGAAAGTTCACTCACCTTGTCCTAACTTGGTGGGTTGGGTGGTTCTCATACTAATGTGATGTAGTTATTTTCTTAGAAGAGTTTAATTCATGCACCTTATCGCATGGGTGTTCAACTTGGTGGTGCAAGCTCACGTTGCCACGAGTTTTGTTTGCTACCATTTCAAATATATTAAAGAGATAATTGAGGAAAATCCCTTTTCTGTCGCTCATTAGGAAAGAACAATGTTAGTAAATAAATTAAATGTGGTAACGAGATTTCTCGTGAAATGAGAAGAATGGATTTAAAATAAAACTAAAATAAGAAATAGAAGTATAATAAAAAAAGGGGGAGATGAGTCGTTTTAGGGTTTTTATGTTCTTTAGTTACAAATAATAATAATAATAAATAAAATAAAAGATTTAAAATTTAAAAATCTCGTGAATTTGGGTGGTTTAGGGAAAAAAAGGGGGGGGCTTGGGTTCCATTGGTTATGTTGTTTTCATCCTTTGATTTTGTTGAATGGAGAGAGGGAGAGCAACCGCCGCCATGGAGGAAGGGGGGGGGGGGGGAGCTCTGAACCAGTTCTGCACACCCATCAGCTACTGAAGAAGGCGTGAGGGGAGGCAGTGCGTGAAACCCAGGGAAAAGGAATTTCAGTCTCCTTTGAACAATGTACTCCCAGCCTTTACCAAACTTGAGCTCCTGAACCCTGCGTGGACAACTATCAAAGCATAAAAGAAAGAAGGATTCTATCAGATGTTGTAGTTGCAAATGCTTTAGTGGACATTGTTATTGTGTTTGACCAAATGAAAGAATGAGACAACTTCTCATGGAGAAATGTACAACCGTGTGTGGAATATGTGGGTCCCTCATAAGTCAGTCACATTGTTCACCGCTACAATGGAGAGATCTTTGGCCTGATCATTTTCCCTTTCCTACAGTTTGCCCTATCTATTCCATAATGCCAGAGCTATATCAAAGCATGACCATCCATCTAAGCATAAGGAAAATTTATTTTTTATTGCCAATTTTATTTTTCCCACAGTCAGCACCAAAAATGGGGATTTGTACCAGCTTTTGTAGTGGTGAGTGCCCTGACAGACCTGCTTGCAATGTGTGGACTCATATGCTTGGCATATGCTCTGTTCTACTAAATTATTGAAACGTGGCATGAAGGATTGCACTGATGGTAGAATATGTGCAAATATGCATGGAATATAAATTTTTTGAGTGAATATCTTTCAAAAAATGTGGTTTGATGGGAAAACATAGACTGGAGGATGTTCACAAAATGGATTTGTTGAAAATGCATGTGAACTGTTTGTTAGAATGCCTCAAAGAAATGTTGTCTCATGGAATTCCATGATTACATGATATGCACATAATGGATTTGTTCAAAAGGATTTAGAAAATTTCAAGCAACTACACTCGAAGGTGTAGAGCCTTCTGCCCATTGCCAACATTATCTCAGCCCGTGTGTAAGAATGGAGCCTTGTGCAGGCCCTAGAAAATTATCAGAACATAATGGGAAAATTATTCCCTGCTGGAAAAAAACTTCAAGTGATTGGGAAGTTTGTGTGACATTGTGGAGGTTAGATCGAGGCTCGTGAACTGGTTGACGAAGTGCCCAAGCAAGATGTTGAACCGAAGCCTGCGGGTTTGACCGACTCTGCTCCTTCTAGGCATGGTTCATCTCCCCTTACCTGTCATAATTCACATGCTTTAGTTCTCATTTACAACTTAATAGAATTTTAAAATATTAGGATTTTAATACAGTTAAATGTTTATATCAACTCGTTGCAAAAAAATGAAATGTCATGTCGTAACTCACGAAGTCAAAATAACTCCTTTGCATTAAACCATGAACTTCCACCCTCATTCTAAAGTGATTTAGAAAACTTTTTATCCAACTAGATCACTGCAATATTGTTTTATCAATTAGGTGAAATTTACTTCCCAATAATAAAATTGATAATCTCCCTACTTAAATAGATAATTTTTGCATTTTTTGGAGACTCATTAAGTACCTTTGTAACTCTGAAAATGAGATGTTAAGCTTCATTCATGTACCTTGTTATGTGAGGAGTCACTTGGACCTTTAGTTTGAACCCGAATGAATATGTGTGATCTTTTTGATACTCTTATAGGAGCCTTGTTACTCTGGTTTATAGCAGTAGAAAGCTGTTAAATCTAGAAAGTTGGCTTTTGTTTTGAACCGCCATTTGAAACCGGGGTAGAGAAATTAATATCCGTCTTCGTAAACCTCTAGTGTTTTTAGTATAAAATTGCATGGAACTTTCAGTTTAGGGGAAAATGCTTTTCTGGATTGTTTGACAATGGAATTTTGTAGGCCTCTGGTCGCAGTTTGATGAGGTCAAATTGGACCAATTTCGACTTGTCACTCCAGAAAACTTGTTGCCATTTGAAAATGGTTTTCTTATTCTCAGTCCCGTCAACTCTGATGAATTCTCCTTATATAGGGGAGCTTTTAGGAAGTGTCTCGTTGCATGATGATCCATCGAACTTCATTTTTGGACGTGGTTTTCTGAGCCCTCAAGCTAACTTTTGTTCATTTGCAACTGGGTCAACTACAACTAGTGGCCCCGGAAAACGAGCCACCAAATGCAAACCGTTCAATTTTTCCCAATTCTGTCAGTTGCTTTGAACTCTTGGTATATCTAGGGACATGTAGAAAGTTAATCATGGTGTACGTTCTCATCGAAAGATAACTTTTGGAAGCGGTTTCTTAGCCTTCGAGCCCATTTTGAATGTTTTTGTAGCTAGTGAGAAAATGTAAAAATAGAAAGCCGCGAGACCCTTGTAGGGTTGCCAAACCACCCCGGAAAATTTTAACACATGCAAATAATTGTTTAAAACTCTATAATATAACTTGTTGTGTAAAATAGAACTTTTGACAAATGGTGTTTTCTCTCTCCTCCCTTCTCTTTCTCTCTCCTGGGTTACAAAAAGAAGTAAAATGAAATGTTATGAATACATGTCTCTAAACCTTTTATTTCGATTGCAAATTGTAATTATTATCATATGTAAATGGGAACTAAAAAATGATAATTACGTTAGATTAGGGTGGATGTCATGCCAGTGATTTATCACTGATATCATGTGCACGTGGTTTTGCAGGATGAAAGAATGACAACGAAGAGGTGATGTGTAATTCATTAATCATCTTTGTAATTTATATAGTTCATTGTTAAATGAATAAATGTATAATGTAGTATCAAGTTACAGAAGGTTATATTTGATAATTTGTTGCTATGTATGTGATGCTGGTTTCAAGGACATCTAGGTAATGTGCATTTAATCATAGGTCAATTTGATTTTTAGTACACCTGGTAAAAATGTTTGATATTTATATAAGGTAAATGAATTTGAAGTGATATCTTGTAGTGCAATTTTAGTGTTCAATAAATGATTAATGAGTCATCTTGTGCATCTTTGTAAATGTAATAAAGAGAATTAAATCGAAACACTCTACCCTTGTTCAATATCAGGACATAACTTGTTTTTCATGTGCGATACTCCTTACCGTAGAAGACATTGAAAAGCGTAGGATGAACTTAATCTTTGCACTCGATGGAATGTCCTAATTTAGGCAAATCAGAGTCCAAGAATGGGTTTATCATCTTATTCAGTATGTTTAGTGCCTTTGTCTTAAACCCATTTGATAGGAGTGACATAGTCAAACTTTTCTTGGAGTGTGTAGAGATAACTCCTCCTTCGTAGCCTAGTGGACTACCTTGTCATCCAAAGATAGATTTCAAATTAAAGTTCTTCATAGAGTGAAATCCATGTTGGATCCATAAGACATAGATGGAGGTTGTGACTTAGTTGTTCTAGGTCTTAAACTCTTGTGATTGAACCCCTTAGCTCCGCTCAACCAAATGTGTTACCTTGGTTTCTTTCAACATAACACCTTGGTCCTATCTTGAAGGTGGTTTAACATTAATATGTCCTTTTTCTTAAAACACATATATAGTTGAGGGGTAGACCCTTAGGTGAAGTTGGAATAAATCTATACCTTAGTAGATTCGGATGTTAACTGAGGATTTGTGTGTAGCTTCAAGTCTTCTAATCTTTTATGTCTTCAAGAGGTTAGAAAAACACTTCGTAACTCCTTTGACAAGACAATGCTAATGATAAGACCATAATGTGACATAGAAAATAAAGCATATAAGAGTAAAAATGAGAGTGGAGGTTTGGAATAATGCCACTCTTGAAGACATTATAACTCAATTAAATATATGCATTTGTTTCAAAGAATATGAATTGCCTTGGTGTAATCAACCATCGAGAAAACAAAATACATATATAAAACAAAATGGAATTTCACAAGTCATTGAATTAGAATAACTATGGTAGGGAAATAACTTTACCTTGATTGAGGACTGGTTCTGGTAAAAAGCTATCTTGTTTCTAAACCTCTGTTAAATCCTAATATCACTATATGGACACCAAGTCACATTCACTTGAGTTGTGAGAGTAAAAAGGGTAGAAATTGAATATATGTTCGAGAAGAAAATTCTTAACATAAGAACAAGATAATTAAGTATTTTATATGCATTTGAACTATGCCAAATAAGTGTGCAAGTTATGGAAACTTTTGTAAAGAATAAGAAACCAACTTAAAAGGGGTGAATGATAATTTAACCGCGAAATGACTTAATAACATGTAGGTGGACAAATGAGGAATTTATCCTTGCACAATAATGTTCTTGGAATGTTAATCGTAACTAAAATACAATTAAAGAAAAGATGTGTTGTGGGTTTGCCCATCCTGGAGTCATTTTTCTTGTGGTTGGGTCATTTATAGTAACCTTTTTTGGGAAAAGTGTGGCATCAACATGCCTATGTTGTTTTCTTGTGTCTATGTGAGTCGATGACTTATGTGATTGTCGTGCAAGTCGAGTTTTGGTACTTGGAGCCCTTGATGTGTTGCGTGTAGTGAACAATGTAATTCAAAAAAAAAATTACCCTGGTATTTTACTGTTGTAATTGTGTGTGTAAAATGTGGGCACTACAGGTGTTCAAATGGATAGCTGAGGGCAAGGCACGTTTTGAGGTGATCAAAGAAGCTATTTCATGAGCTCCAACCCTCATAAACCCATATTTCTCCAGATACTTCGTGTTTTAGGCCTTTGTTAGAAGTGATACAATCTTAGAAATTTTGGTACATCAAAACAAAGAATAAATATAGAGCAACTAGTTGCCTTCTTCAGCCAAAGCCTAGAAAGATTATGAAATGAGGTATTCTTTCATTGAGAAGAATGTTCTTGTAGTGATTAGAATCTTGAATCAAGTTTAAGCATCTAGTTTCAAACAATAAGATCCATTTGCTGGTATCCCACACGGGCATTAAAGACTTCCTTCTTAACAAGGATTTTAATGAAAAATGTGTTGGGTGGATCAATCGTGTCAAGGAATATGACATTGAGATCAAGGTCAACAAAATGGTCTATGGAAGAGGATTGTGTGAGCTAAATTAGCGTTGAGCCAACCAATTGAAGTAATTAAAGGAAAGGATGTTGTTTTGGTACTGTGGGACAACCAAGAAGAAGTCATTTGAATTATGTAGAATGATCAAGAATAAAACATTAATATACCCACTCCTTGCTAGACTCAAAGCATAATACATTTACTGTAGACTGACATTTTCCCTTCCAGAAATGAGCAAGGTAAAGAGGAGGTATTTTATATTGCAAGCCATTCCATTTGTGCTTATTAATGGCATTCTATTTAGAAAAGATATCAATGGCATGTGTTGCTCAGATGCATCGGTACAAATCAGATTGAGAGACTGCTACAAGAGTTCCATGATGGATCAGCTGGAGGTCATTTTTCTCCACAGGGTGATAGCTCTAAAGATCATAAGGGAGCGTTATTATTTTCCCAAAGTATTCAATGACTACTATGCATGGATAAAGAAGTGACAAAAAATGTGCATTCTTCACTAGTAAAGAGAGGTTAACAGCTCTTCCATTGAATCCCATTTCATGTTTTCCAGCCATTTATGCAATGGGGGATTGGTCTTCTTTGGATTCATCAATCCAAAATCCAATCCAATTTGCACAAATGGATTATAATAGCAATAGATTACTTCACTAAGTGGACTGAGGCAGTAGCACTCCAAAGAAGCCAATGAATCTAGCATTTCCTAGATTTATATGAAGGGTTAATAACTAGGTTTGGTATACCATCCACCATCATATCAGACAGTGGCATTTGTATTCATAGGTTCTAGGATCAGTGAATGGGCTGTTAAGAATGGAATATATCTGAGCACTTCATCAAACTATTACCCTAAAGGTAATGGCCAATCTGAGTCCAAAAACAAAAATTTACTGAGGATTATCAGAAGGACTCTTGATGAAAATGAGATAACTTGGCATACTAAGCTCAAATTAGCTCTACGGGCTGATAGGGTAACTCCCAAGATGTCCATAGGTAACTCTTCATTTAAAATTGTTTATGGGAAAGAGGCAGTATTGCCTATATCACTTGAGTTGCCAACATTAGAACTCATGAAGCAACTATAATTGTTAAAGTTTGAGCCAATGGAGGTTAGATATGCCGAGTTGAGGGAGTTGGAAGAAGTAAGAGAGCATGCAACTCAAGCATTAGAAAAGGACCAAGCCTTATTCAAAAAATTATTTGACAAGAGGGAAAGAGCAAGGACCTTCCAAGTTGGAGATTTAGTGTTGAAATGGGATGCAGATCGAGAAAAGCCAGGAAGACATTCAAAATTTGATTCCATTTAGAGTGGCCCATACATGGTCACAAGTTGCAAAAGTAATAATTCCTTCCAATTGTATACATTGGAAGGTGAAGAACTTCAGATTCCAGTGAATGGAATCCACCTCAAACACTGCTGCTGAAAAGGAAGAGATTCACCCTTGTACATACTAGTTTAGATTTTAAATTTCCTCTAAGTGCTTATGCACATTGTTTTGTTGTAGTTTAGATTGCTTTCTTCATAAGTGCTTTGCACATCTTTGCATATTCCACTTGGAATATGTATGATTTCCAATTTTTTACATAGTGTTTTGGAGGTGTGTTGCCTCTTGCAGTGCTTTTCCCTTGGCATTTGGTCAGATTCAGTGTCATTTTTTAGTGGGTTTCCAAGTGGCTGAGGGACAATTTTTCAATTTTAGATCATTTGCAGGCTATAATCATGACTCCATGCCCAATGTATACTTCAAGGCAGCTGATCACTTAATCTAGCAAACATATGACCCCTATGAGTCACCAAAATTGTTATAAAAAATAAGCCCATGCTCATTTTTTGACAACTACCTTCTTTTCCTCCTTCCTTGTGCTTCATCTCAAATTTCATGGAGTTATGTCACTCAAAACTTTCTAGATATTACTTCACCAGATAGGATTTTTCTTCCCCTTTCTAGAAAGGTAAAGAATTCCTCCTAACTCCTCGTATTTTTTGAGTTATGGCTCAGCGGAGTTTGTAGGGAATTTTTTCCCAAAGTAGACCAGCGGGCCTAAGGGAGAATTTTTTTCCAAAGAGATTTGGCAGTTTGGCAGGGTTTGCGGAGGCAAATTCATCACTTAGCCATTTTTTGGTTAAAAAAATCAAGTTCATTTGCTGGCCCCCGTGCCCGCGAAGGAGAAAATTTTGGCTCCAGCCAATAAGGAGGTGCCACATATCCATGGATTGGCGGAGCAATGGGAGTTTTTCAAGCACTTAAGAATTTTTGCCAAAATGCGAAAAAGTTGAATTTTGCCCCCCGGGATTGGTAGGTTTCTAAAAATGCATCGGTGGGGGCACGACTAAAAACTTTCCACTTAGCCCTTTTGGTTAAAAGGAAAAACTTTAATTCTTGGCCCGCATACCCGATGAAGGAAAGAAGTGCTCTCGCGGGGCTAGGTAGAAACTTTTGGCACTTAGCTTTTTTAGGCAAAAACGTTAAAGTCAAAAATCGACCCGTGGATCGAACAAAAGGAAGTGAAAAGAAAGCAGTCAAGGCCCCACTCCAATAAGAACATGCCACATCATCAAAAGGGCGGAAAAGGTCGGAAGAAAGTTAGGATTTTCACCCTCTCTTTTTCCACAAATTCAAGAGTGCGAATTCGGCCGTAACCCCAAATCGAATCAGAAGGTGCCACTTGGCAAAGGAGCTACGCACAAGCAGAGCCATGAAGAAATTTTTGGCACTTAACCATTTTTGGGAAATACTCCAAGGCTAGATTTTGGTCCGAAAATCCACGGAAAAAATAAGTTGCTAGGGCCCGCAATCAATCAAAAGACACCACGTGTCATGGCGGAGCGACGGGCAACAGAAGGATTTTTAAGTTTTTGGCTTTTTTGCCAAAATTTATCAAAGGCAAAAACAGAAATGAAGACTCACCGACCAACTAGAGAGTGCCACGTGTCTAATCATCGGAGGTGAGTGGAAGAAAGATAAGTTTTTTTCCCTTTTGGCCATAAAGGTTTAAGGCAAGAAATGGGCCCGCGCTCCCATCAGCCAATCAGAACTCGCCACGTGTCCACTCATCGGTGGTGATCGGGGCGTCGGGAGAATTTTAGATTTTTTGCCAAAGTTGCAAAAAACACAAAAGACAAGAAATGAGCCACATTTCCATGGCCAATCAAAACTCACCACGTGTCCACCTCAGTGGCAGAGTTTTCACCTGCGGAAGGCCTTGGGAAAATTTTCCCTTGCGAGCTAGAAGGAGCAAAATTTCACTTTGGACCCGCAACAAATAAGAGAGTTCCATGTGTCATGGGGACCAGCGGGGTGTGGAGAATTTTTGGAAATTTTCCAAATTTGCAAAAAAGGGGAAAAATGCCAGATTTCGGCCTGCCGACCCGATTTTTGACCTGTTTCACCTAAAAATTTGTAGAGGGCATATCTTTCGATTCCAAGATCATATTTGGATGAAATTGGATTTTTTAGAAAGATCTCGATCCCCTATTTGCATTGAAGGCATAAAAACATCATTTTTTGTGGATTTCAATGAAGGAAATGTGAAAAATGTCTTTCATGCTTTGAATGCAAGATCATATTGCTTTGAACAAGTCATTTTTTGCTCGAGCCACCATGGTTATTTTCTCCAGCATGCCAAGGATGGAGAATCAACTCGATTTTATGGGGGAAAACCCTATAATATCTTCTCACGCCTTGAATTCAAGATCAAATTGCTTCGAAGACATCATTTTTATTCCATTTTCCATTTTTGCTTCTCTAGCACACAAGCGAAAAAGGAAAGATCAAATTAATGGTTTGCAGGCTGATTTGAAAGAGATTAATGGCGGGTGGTTGAGTCCAAGGATCAGATTTACTTCCCCTTCTATTTTCTCTCTTTTACTTTGGCTATAAATGGAAGAACTCGATTCTTTATAATGGTTGGACGTTTTTGCTTTGTATCTCCCTTTATCTTTGTTCTACAACGAGTTTGTGGAGTTTTCAAACCTTCCATACATTTGTAAATGTAAATTTTTGCCTTTTGGCCATTGTAAATGCTTTGTATCAACTCTGTGGAGCAATAAAAATAAGCCTCTTGGTGATTTACTAGCCCCTTTCTTACTTCCATTGCATTCATTTTGATCTTTTCATTTACAAAACTTGTTATTTGTGCATCTAAGTTACATTATTTCTATGGTCTGTGTTTAATAGTAGAGTAGGAGTTCATCATTCCTCAGTGCATCACCTCCATTATTTTAGATTTCAATATTTTTACAAACTTCTTCTTCACTTTGGTCCCTTGGAAATATTTAGAACATAACTTAGAATAGATCCTCTACAAATGAATGCATGCACCTGAACAAAGGGATAGGAACCAACCTTTAATTTGGAGAATATTTTCTCATTTTTGCAAGTCCCACACTTGGGGAAAAGATTTAATGTTGTGCAATCACACTGGATTCCATTATCAAACTAGAAATATGAGTAACATCCAGGGGTGTTGTGATTATGCACTAACAGGTCTTAAAAATGCTTTTGCTACATATCAGTGGGCTATGACTTATATCTTCCATGACATCATGCACCATATATTGGAAGATTATGTAGATGACCTCCTCGAAAAATCCAAATGCCGGTCTGAACACCTTACAGTTCTAAAGACCATCTTTGACCGACTCATCAAGTATTGTGTTCGCCTTCAACCCAAGAAATGTGTCTTCACGGTTCTCTCAGGAAAGCTCCTAGGATTCATTATTTCTTTGCGTGGCATAGAAGCTGACCCTGCAAAATTCAAGTCCATTCTTGAAATGTGTCTGCCCACTAACCTTCACCAACTTCGTATCTTACAAGGTAAGTTACAATCCATTCGCCGGTTCATTTCAAAAGTTTTCGACTGTTGTCAACCATTTCATCATCTTCTTAAAAATGATGTCTCCTTCAAATGGGATGATGAATGCCACAAAGCTTTTGAAGCCTTAAAAAAATACCTTCTTCAACCACCTGTACTCATTTCTCCTAAAGATTACCAACCCTTTCACCTATATATCTCTACTACTGATCACTCCTTAGGGGCCATGCTCGCTCATCGTGACGAACAACATAGGGAGCATGTAATTTATTACATAATCCATACTGTCCTAGACTATAAAACCCGATACACCCATGCCGAAATTATTTTCTCAGCTTTAGTTTTTGTTGCCACCAAACTTTTTCATTACCTACTCAACCACCAAACCTATGTTGTCACCAACACTAACCCCTTGTACTTCATGCATGAAAAACCTTACAAAAATAAAGGTGCCACACATTGGCTCATTCTTCTCGCAGATTTAGACCTTAGATTCATTCACCAGAAATCTATCAAGGGTCAGGCCATTGCTGACTAGCTCCCTGATGCACCCCTCTCTAGGAATAAACCCTCTAACTTCGATTCCCCCGATGAATCCATCGCCACCCTCTCCTTAGACGATACCATTTACCTGATGACCTTATTCTTTGATGGCTCTAAATGTCAACGTCAGGGAGGCACATGTGTTATCCTCATTCCCCTTGATGGTGAACCTATGCTGCTATCCTTCAAACTTGATTTCGATTTTACTAACAACATTTCTGAGTATGAAGCACTCATATTAGGCCTTTAAACTACAATTGCCTTAGACATTAAATCAATTAATATCTTTGGTGACTCAAAAATGGTAGTAAATCAGGTCAATGGTATTTACTAGTGTCGTAATTAAATACTCCAAAAGTATAACAAGTATGTTGACACACTCTTGACCTCCTTTGATCGGTATGAACTACAAACCATTCCATGTTCCACTAAAAATTTTACAGATACCATGGCCTGTCTCACCTCTCAGATACCTACTTCACCCTCTGACTCTAAAATATTTGTCACAGTACAAAGGTTGCAATCACCTTCTTATTCACACCATGAAATTAGCTTTGTTGGAACTGTTGAACCAAACCCACATGACCTTTTGTATAAGCAGCTCATAGACTACCTTTCCCTATCCATCTTACCTTCTGATCTCACCCGTAATGGACAACACACCTTTCTCAAAAGGGCATCTTGTTATGTCCTCATGGGTGGCCTTATCTATAAACGTGGCTTTGACGATATGCTCTTACGATGCCTTACAAGTTCTGAAATTACTTATACCATTAAGGAAGTTCATGATGGCATATGTGGGGGTCACTTTAGTGGTATTGCTATTGCTAAATGAATCCTTTGCCTAGGCTATTACTGGTCAACCCTCAACCATGATTTTTGTGACTATGTCAAACATTGTGTCAAATGCCAACAACATGCCAATCTTCATCATACACCTAGTCAGTATTCAACTCAATTTCTCATCACATTACTACCCACAAACCAACGGTCAAACAGAATCAACCAATAAAACCCTAAACAAAATTCTTATGAAAGTGGTTGATGATACTAGAAAGGAATGGCATACACACATTCCTTTCACCTTGTGGGCTTACCGCACTAGTATTCACACTTCCAATACTACCACTCCTTTTTCTATGGTCTAAGGTATAAAGGCTGTCCTACCTCTCAAGGTCTAGATTCCATATCTTTGTATTTCTATCCAAGACATGCTCAATGATGACGACTTTCGCTAGGACTGTTTGGCACAACTTGAATTATTAGACGAACGTCATCTTAATGCTCTTGACCATCTCAAAGTTTACTAAAAATGTATCAAATGTTCTTATAACAAACATGTCCATGAACGAACCTTCCAATTTGGTGATCTCGTCCTAAAATAAAATCAACATATAACCAAAGAAAAAAAAAGAAAACGGGGAAAATTTACTCCTAATTGGCTTGGGCCATATATCATGACTCATACC
This sequence comes from Taxus chinensis, assembly GCA_019776745.2. Classification (NCBI taxonomy): domain Eukaryota; kingdom Viridiplantae; phylum Streptophyta; class Pinopsida; order Cupressales; family Taxaceae; genus Taxus; species Taxus chinensis. The sequence continues at coordinate 822,869,014 of CM034151.1, forward strand.
TATAGATCAGGTGCTTATCGTTTGTCTTCACTTGACGGTAAACCCGAACTTGAGCCCCTTAATGCCTTGCATCTTCGACCATTATATTGTTGACCTCAAAGTCCTACATCACCTTTTTCTTATTTTATGCTCGTCCCTTGAGTGCCATTCACCCCACTTATTACCCCTTTTCCCTATATGACTACATAAGAATAATGTTCTTACCCGTCACCTTTTTACCTTCTCTTAAATACGAGTACCACATGTCTACTCATGGCATGATCCTCATGGATAATTTTCATCTTTTTCAAGATGGAATCCTATGGTTGTTCATCACCTTCTCTACCTCTATCACACTTCACCTCTGGATGCTTCACCTTTTCCTCCTAAACAAGGACCAAATTTTTCACTATATTCTTGTCCATGACTTAAAAGCGCAAAAATAATTTCCAAATGGGATCCAATTCCTTGAGTCAAACTTCCAATAATAAGATGACTCCCTCATAAGGAAATATTTCTCTCTAATTCACCACTATAAATAGAATGCTCCCTCGAAGGACAACTATATAAAGCTTTCCATTTATACGTATTATATCACAAAAGAAGACTGCTCTTGTAAAAAAAAAACATTCAGAAGCTTCCCGCATCGATCAGCATCACGAAGACCTCAAGAAGATAATTTACTCATCTATAGAATTCCCACATCGATTAGTCTATCCCTGATAAAATTCAAAAGAAAAAGAATTTTTTTTCGTCATGGAATTTCCTATTGTGATTTTGGATCTCTCGCCCAATAGGAATTCCGCCTTGTCCCACATTATGCTACAACCAACCATTTTCACCTCATCACCTTTTTCACCCTCACTTCCTACCGCCTCAAGGGACTTGCTACAAATGTGACATTTCGTGATCATGTGACTTTCTTCACCTTTACAATAATCAATCATCCATTGCCTTTAAAGTCTTACTTTCATAAGCCTATCTAGGGTATGGTCACCCGTTATAATCCTTCTCAATTAGGTGGCTCTTCTGCCACCTTTTATCTTTTAACTTCTTCATTACTAATTTATTATCCTATACAGGACTAGACCCTCAACACTTGCATTTTGGGAATTCCTCTTTCACCAAACTCAACCTAAAATCACCCATACCCATCTACCCATAGTTCACCCATGCCTAAAGGACCTAAACTCAACCATGCTTATGACCTAGACTCTAACATGCCTAAAAACCTACCCACTCATTCCACCCGAGGCTATGTAGGCAGTACTTCAAGGGCATGGGGCCCTTGAAGGTTAGCTCGGCCACCTTCTTACCCTAACTAATTTCCCCCCTTTTTCCCTATTCACATTCTACCATGGTTTCCCATTTTATATCACCGACCGAAAACAACACAAAACACACACCAATTAATACACATAACTACCAACCATGTTTTAACACATCATCATAACATTCACCAATTTATTATTTCATATGTCCACAACTAGAAAAAAATTGGAAATTAAACCATACAATGCATACTCATCACCATTTGTTTCATTCCCAATAACTTGAAACCTCAATCCATGCCTAAACCGATCCGACTCAATCCATGCCTAAACCGACCTGACTCAATCCATGCCTAAACCAACCTGACTTCATCATGCCTAAATTAACTAGTTTCTAACACAAACACAACTGAAAATATGAAATTACAAACATAAGTCCAACATCATACCATAATACCGTCATCTTTATATAAATCATCAAAACCTGTGTATCCATAATACATGGGTATATCACATACAAGTATCTCAAACCCTCCACACCAATCTCGTGGATCCGTCTACCTGGCTCATCTAGCCAATCTGATCTCTCCACCTCAGCTGGGTATCGTCCCTTGCACTTTCCTCTTGAAAGGAACAAAAAGTTTTGTGATCTATCGTTTTCCCAAAAGTCAAAAAGCACAAATGAATCCATATTTAACAGATTTTTCTTTTTATATACCCAACCCAACCTGACCGATGTCAGTCAGGTCGTGCCCTAGTAAATCGATGACGGTTACCCTTAATCAGTGTCAGTTATCCATTTATTCACTTATGGCCCATTTTCCCCCATATTTGACCCAACTTAACCAACCTAGCCACCGTTTGACCTTACCCACCCTTATTTCACCCTACCTAAAAGCCTACATTACCTATCCTTGTCCTTAATTATGTTTGGGGACTCGTTATTTTCCTCATGCCTCGGCCCTACCCATGCCGTGACCTATATGCCTGGACCCGGAACAATGCTATTGACCTTTGACCCCATGTGCTCTCTATACCTTGTGACAATGTTACCCGTGTTGTTTGGCCTAATGACCTTACCTTTCCTATTGTCGTGTTGTTTATCCCAACCCACCCTTTGGTGTACTAGAACATACCTAAACGTTCCTGCACCTAACCTGTGATGTGCTTCTGCACCATATCCTATACCTTGGATACCAGAATCACTTCAACCTTATTTGGATAAACCTATCAACCTTGGACAATGTAGAGTTTGCAAGCTCTTCAACCTAATACTGTGCCACAATTTATACGTGTGCCTACGTTCAACTGTCACTACCTTTGACCCTGGCCCATTTCCATGTTTTCCTGATTTTCCTTTTACCCCTTTTACCCCATATGTTCACATCTACACTCCTCCCCACTTACCTTCATCCTCATCACACCCACCTTTTTATCAAACCACTCACTAATTTTGTCTTCCACCTCATCAGTTCCTAGTTTGAGGGGGATCACCTTTACACACACATGGGGTAACCACATCTTATTTTTGTCAGTGTCGCTTAACAATACAAGCTACGCAAAAAAGGGGGAAAATGTAGACACCAAAATTGGGTCATACTCCCCTTGGCCCCTCGTCAAAATAACCAACTCAAACATACTTACCTAACCATGGCCCCTTCCACCCCACATTAATATTAATTTAATTAATTTAATTATATTAATTCATATCCTCACAATATTTATTATCTAATTATCTTAATTAAACTAATTTTCTACCCTACCACCTCACATAGACACCTCACTTGGACGCCTCACCTAGCCACCTCACCCTAAATCTATTCTTAGTAGGTTTCCATACCTAACTAAGACTTAGTTCAACCCTAGAAATCTATGCCCATTATCTCCATAACCATATTCCCGCATAGATAAAAGGAAACTCCCGCTTTGATCCATGAGAATAGATAAATTTGGTGGAAATGATTTCCATGATCTGCTATTCTTAGTAATACAAGGGATCCCACCTTAACTGACGCCGGTCACCCCAAAACTGACGCCGGTCAACCCGTAACCATCGTCGGTTACCATTTATTTTCTTTTCTAACCTTGTGTCGAGGGTTGGCAAATTTGGAGATCAAGAAAGAGAGAGAGGATCTGCATGTAAGCAAAACCAAAGTATTTTTGTGCATCCAGACATCCATAACCATCATCCAGGTAGATCTAGGAGCATTGCACTCATGGTAGCATTCCACGAAGCATTGCTATAGTACCAAACACCATTCCTCTGATCAACCAGCAGCACCACCACTCAACCATTGGACCTGCAACATCAGTAAGTACTTCTACCACAATGCCATTTCATTTCTATTCTGAAATAAGAGTTCTAACCATTTTTGTTATCATTCTTCCATTAACATTCTCATTCCTTCATTGTTCATTTTCTGAAAAACTTAACTATTCCTCCACCCACACCACCAAATCATCCACACACGAATGACATATACCTATGAATATACCCAAGACATCGACAAACCTCCCATATCCTCCCTTTTTATCTTTGTCTAACCTCAGATCAACCTCTACAACCAGATCTCAATAAGTTTCTTTCACCCCCGACCCTACCGATGTCGGTTATCCATGACCGTCGTCGGTCATACTCTGACCAACACTGATCTCTGTGTTTTGTACCCCTACCAATAACAGAACCAAAATACCTTCTACCACATAACCTTGACCATCCTAGAATATGATCTTGACCAGTCCTAGCACCCTGAAAATTACCTACCTTTTCAGATCTAACCATAGCCTAGCCTGTTGTGTTAAGATTTGTTTATTGTAATTGAATGAGACACCTAAATCATATCAAATATAGTATGATTTATTTTTTTTCTCGCATTAAATTGTTTTAAACAATGGATTCACATCCATCTAGGAAGTATCACACTTCTCGGAGCTAGCACTCGCTAGGCAGTCCACTGTCATATATCATTTAACTATTCTTTTGTGGTCTTGTTATCTATTTCAGGTATTTAATCCTAGCTAAAATGAATCTCTCACAGTCATCAATGGATCAAGAAGTCAGAACGTGCGTAAAAACCATAAACTAACCAACATAAATAAGTATTCCTCCTCGCCCATTACCCTATCTGTTTCTTCACTTCTAGAAACGTAAAGAAAAAGGTGAAACAAGATGATTTGGTAAATATATTTTTAGCTGTGATACTCATTCCTAGCCTCCTTTCACACATTTACTTTTCATTCCCACTCATAATAGATAGTGTTCATCCCTCTTTTTTGGTGCTATCTCCTTTTAGTGTAGTTTCCTTTCATGTTATCCCTCTATCCCTGGTCCCTTGGTATTCTTAGGTTAGTTTTCTCTTTCAACACTAGGAGTAGTAGTAGTAGTATAATTAGATAGAGGAACTGGCCTTCTCTAGAGATCAAACTCAAGTGTGTAAGGTCCCACAACTTGGATATGGTTCCATTTTGATCTTAAACAGATCGGCTCTTCTAGATCCAAGACGTGGGTGCACGTTTGAAGACCAACAATTTCTGGCATGCCTGGTGGGACCAGCTTTGAAAGATTAAATTTCATATTACTAATTTATGGTGTGTGGACTTATTATTTTATCCTTTGGAGGTTCATCTTAATAGATATAAAAACTCCCAACATTTGCATATCTCTGTTTTAGCAGACGTGGGTGCATTTCATGAGAAGAGTGCACAAAAGGAAAAGTGCAGCAGCTGAAGATTCTTTTGAGTACCATCATCTATCCTTGAGGAGAGTTCATTCCAAAAATCCAACGCGTGCATCTCTATCTCCAACGTGCCACACCCATTCAACTCCTCCTTAAAATAGACAACATGCACGCCCTGCAATGATGCATCAACAACCTCATCCACTTAGAAACTTTTCTAGCTTCAATGGAGGAATCCTCTTAGTTCTGGTTGCGTAAAATGATATGCCAAATGACACACTCAAAAGCATTCCATACTTTACTAGTTTAAATCAAATCAACCCTCAGGATCACATTTAGGATGTTGCTAACATTTGTTTTCTCTATTTGATCACACATGATGATGTAGCCATTAGGCTACTTGCAGCCTCTCTCAAAGGAAAAACACTTCAATGGTATAGAGGTTTGAGATTCAGCTCTATTGCCACCTAGGATGAGCTTGGAACAACTCTTTGTAACTATTTTGAAGATAAATCAGATCACCTATCTTTGGTGGAGCAACTGACAACAATAAAGAAGGAGCCCAATGAGAAGATGACTGATTTCAATATCAGATTTCAGAAGACTTGGGATGAAATCCCTCTTGTGGTAAGGCCTATATCCTAGCATGGCTTTTTGTATTATCTAAAGGTGCTGAACAATGACATCTCAGTCATGATTAAATCCATTGGAGGTAGGACCTTACTAGATTCTTATAATATTGCAGTAAGGGTTGAAAATAGTCTTATTCAGGCGGGAAAGATAGCTCCTAGACCTCATATGCCCTTTTCCCAAGGAATGTCACAAATGCCTCATCCTTATGTTGCCCCTGTTCCTATTCCTGATCAAGGTGTGCAACCAGTTGCTTCAACGTCCTACTCTCCAGTACAATAAAAATAAGATGAAGATTTAAAGGCCCTGATTAGAAATTTATCAAAAAAAGTCATATTGTTAGAAAAGCAGTAGGTGCAAGCCTATAGAGGAAATTATGATCAGGTATATAGCCAAAACAATCAGCCTTGGTGGAATCAATATGGAAACAAAAGGTACATGTCGAACCAGTCGAATGATATATGGCATGCTAACATGTATCTGCCCTTGCAAATTGTTCCTCCCATGCCCTCTCTTCTAATACCTACTACAAATCAGACGCTCATTCCAGTTAAAAAAAATTTGACACAAGAGTTAGAGTGGAGCTTTCCCTGCAACATGCCTCATAGTCAGTATCACTGTGTGAATGTTACACGTACGTAACCCTACTTGATCCAGAATGCTTTATCCTGTGAACCTTCAACAAGTTCCCGTGAAGAAAAAAATCAAGGAAGACTAGAAGCCTCTCTAGAAGTAAATTTGATGTTCTTTGGTGTTGAGGAATTATGTGTAGTAAGCCAAGCTGCAGATGATACAAGCAGACCGCACTCCCAAGTTGCAGACAACACAACATACAAGAAGAGAATGCTAGATTCAAGCATGCAAGTCTCACTCCCAAAAAATCAATACAACCCTAAAAATAAAATGGATCTTGTCAAGGAATCTAGTAGTATGAGCACTCAATTCCATACACAAGAGGATCCACACAAAGCTCATGAAGTGGCACACACCCTTCCTTTGGTAGATTAAGCCTCTGTTGTAGCTAAAGCCAAGGCTTCCACACCTAAACAACCAAAAGGGGATGTTGTTCCTCACATGCACAAATCAATATGTTTTCTGTTCAACATTTTGTACCAGATTAAGAGAACAAACTTAAATGTCACAATGTGGGATGCCCTGACCATTCCATCCCAATGCGACCTGTTACATGAAGCCTCAGTGAAACTCCCGCACGTTGATCTAGCTTTGCAGAAGCCACACAATTCTATCAAAATCTATCAATAAGGGGAGAAACATGTAATTATGGTTGTTAAAACCACACCCTTCTATATGTCTTTAATCATAAGAAAACACTTTTTCCATAATTGTATGTTTGACTCAAGTGCTAGTACTTCTTTTATTCCTAAGAAGATCACTGATGTCTTAGGTCTGAACTATAGCCCCTTGTCTAAAGGAATCCTAGAACTTGATGGTTCGATTGTCAAATCTTTAGGAATCTTCAAGGATCTTGAGTTAAATATTCATACATGTCCAAGTCTAACAATAAATCAAGATGTGTCAATCATTGACCTACCTCCATTGTTTGCCTTACGTTTGTCAAGATACTTTACTGCCAAAGTGGGTGGTTAATTGTCTTCTGATTGGTATCATATGTTACTCAAGACAAGGTATGGTACCCAGTTTACCATACAAGCTGAGCCAATATTTTCCTATCATGTAGAGTCATATGTCCCATCCCATATCAAAGCCAACTATTTAATCTAAGAAAACATTTCAGCTCTTGAAGAGCATCCTCTTCCACCTTCTATTCCTGATCTATTACTTGATGATTGTGAGGATAGGCACCATAAATTTGAATCATATGCTGAGGAGTTGGAATATTATTAAACCTAGCTTGGTACTTATTACATTCTTGAAGAAGAAGCTGTGCTACCACACACAATCAAGAAAGACCAAGTTGAACCTGGTTTATGGAAGTTATATTTTGATTCTTCCATAAGTAATTATGGTGCGAGGAAGGAGTGGTTCTCATTTCCCCTAAGGATGAGAAATTATTCTTCACACACGAGATTTAGTTCACATGTTCTAACAATGTGGCAGAGTATGAGGTGCTAGTGCATGGCCTGTTGATTACTGAGAAGAAGAAAATCAAGGCATGCTGCAGATTTTTTGGGATACAAAGTTGGTTATTCATTAGGTTACCAACAAGTTCTTAACAAAGAATAAGATTCTCAAATCTTATAAACGTAGAGTTTGGGACCTCCTTGAGAGATTTTATGCTCTAAATATGCAGGTGGTTCTGTGCAAGATGAACAAGGAAACTGACCAAATGGTCGCGCTTGGTTCGTAGTTCTCTCCTGCTAAGGACCTTGTCAAAGGAAACACTCAACACATTAATATGATAATCAGACCATCCATTCATGACAACAATACTAGCTCGAAGAGTGTTTTACAGTGATGTGTAGATCCTCCAGTTCATCCAGAATGAAGCTGAGTTCTCATCAAGCATGTAAACTAACTTGCATTATAGCTATGGTGACCAAGTGATACAGCTGAAAACAAACAAGTTGCCTAAAGGGTTCGTTACCTTAGAGAAAATGTTTGGCCCTGATGATGAGTTCAAGGGTAAAGAAAAGTACATGTGAATAGTGCAAGAAGAATTCTCTTCAGTCACTGTTGCGTTTAGGAAAGAGTTTCTTCTCAGTAAGGCTTGCAAGCATGAAGAAAATAAGGCCTTCATCTCTCTCTGTTAAAGACACACTGATATATTCTTATGGTAGTATGAAGACCTCAAAGGTTTTGATCCAAATGTTTCTCAGCAATCCATTGTCCTTGATCCTGGTATCAATCTCGTTAGACAAAAGTAGCGATCGGTCAATCCAAAGATAGAACCCCTCATGAGAAAGGAATTATCCAAAATCATTGAGGTGAAAATTATTTTTCTTATCAAATACTCTACCTGGGTCGCGAATCTAGTTCCAGTGCGCAAGAAGAATGGTGAAATCAGAATCTATGTGTTGATTTCATAGATTTAAACAAGGAATCTCTTAAGGGTCATTATCCTTTGCCTTCGATGGAGAAAATTCTCCAGACTGTGGTTGATGCGTAAAGGTTCTCAATGTTATATGGGTATTCAGGTTTCAATCAGATATTGATCAAGGAAGAGGATCAATTCAAAGCAATGTTTACAACCAAGTGGGGAACATATGCATATCAGCAAAATGCCCTTTGGTTTTTCAAACATAGGCACACCATTTCAAAGCATACGCGTAGATCATATGGTGCAACTAGAGAAAATATTTGAGAGATGTGGAAATTATGAGGTATCTCTTAACCCCAAGAAGTGCAATTTTGTAGTGACACAAAGCAAGATTTTGGGCCATGTGGTTTCAAAGTATGACATCAAAACTGATATTGAGCACATTTCAACCATCCTATATCTTTCCTTGCCAGCGCATAAGAAGGCCTTGTAGTCCTTCCTTGGTAAGATAAACTTTGTTAGGCATTTTATCCCTAACTTTGCAGGACTTATTCAAACTATCACCATGATGCCCAAGAAGGACATAGATTTCAGATGGATAATAGAAGGAAGAGAAAGATTAAACAAAATCAAGCAAGAAATTTCTTGCGTGCCAACACTCATGAACCTAGATAATTCCAAATATTTCATCCTTTATGATTATGGTGGTGATGTGAGTGTTGCTTCTGTCCTAACACACAGAAAATGAACAAGGGATTGAATAACCAATGGCTTTCTTCAGCCAGATGCTGAAAGATTATGAATTAAAATACAATCACATGGAGAAGTAGGTCTTCGCCATCATGCACATGCTAAAGAAATTCAAAATTATGCTCACCACAAATCATATTAAGGCGTTACTCTCCCACTCTCCTATCAGAGAATTCATCATGGGAGCATAAATCAGTGAGAGAATAGCATGACGGGTGACCGAAATCATGGAATATGATGTGAGGATCAAAGCCACAAAGCTGGTAAGAGGTAGCATGCTATACAAGAAGATTGCTAAGGATGTGCACAATGAGTATGAGACTTCATTATTTCTTGATAACTTGAGCGGAATAGAGATCCTGACAGGTGCGAATAGATGAAGGACACAGTTACATTCCTTTCTGAGGGCGCATACCCTCTTGGTTTAAACAAAGCAAAGAGAAGACATATGAGGTTACAATCTATCCCTTATGTTTTTGTTGATGGAATTCTCTTCAAGAAGAACCTTGATGGCGTGCTATTAAGATGTATCAATGACACATAGACTGAAAAAGTGTTAGCAGAATTTCATGATGGATTCTCTGGTGGAAACTTATATGCCAAAACTACAACAATAAAGATTAAGGTATCTATTGGCCTACCTTGTTTGTAGATGCACACAGGTGGGTCAAAAAATGCAAAGAAAGCACTTTCTTTACAAGAAAGAAAATATTAGCAATGCTTCCTCTCCGAATGATCCAAACAGATCAACATTTTGCGTAATGGGGTATTGACTTCATAGGCATGAGAAATCCACTTTCAAGCACTAGACACATATGGGTGTTGACAGATAAAAAATACTTCACTAGATGGATAGAAGATGTCATGGTCAAGGAGTCAACTGAGTTAGTCATCCTTTCTCGAAGTTATAATCACAAGGTTTGGCATTCCTCAGACCATTATCTTTGATAATGCAAAATCCTTCCTTGGAACTAAAATCATTGATTAGGCTCTAAATTTGGGCATTTATCTAAAAACCTCTTCTAACTATTACCCCCAAGGCAATGGTATGGAAGAGTCCAAAAACAAGAACCTGATCAGGATCATGAAGCGCACAATGAATACAAGCCAAAGACAGTGGCATACAAAGGTCTCGCGTGCACTCTGGGTAGATAGGATCACAGTAAAAAAGGAAATAGGAAATTTTCCTTACAAGATTTTTTATGGAAAAGAGGCTACCCTTACTTTGATGCTTGAATTGAACTCATTGGTGCTTGCCCAACAACTGGAATTTGAAGGTGCAGTCCAAAGAGAAATAAAAATGGTAGAGCTAGTTAATATTGAAGAGTTAATAAACTCTACCATGATACAGCTAGAACAACATCAACAAGCAACAAAGAAATGGTTTGACAAAAGGGCTAGGCCTTAAGTTTTCAGAGCTGGGGAGTTGGTTTTCAAATGGGATGCTGACAAAGCTAAAACAAGATGCCATTCAAAGTTTGATCCACTTTGGAGTGGTCCATATATCGTCAGTTCATGCAAGTAAGATAACTCTTTCAAGTTAACTCATCTTGATGGAAGCGCACTGCAAATCCCAGTAAATGGGATCTATCTCAAACCCTTCCATTAAGTTTGTTGATTCAATCTGTATATGTTAGAGTAGTTTTAATTCCTCTAAGTGCCTTGCACACACATTATTTGTTTGTACATAGTTCTTTCCTCTCGTGTTCTTCACGTGCCCACTCTTTCGTTGCTTCCATGATTTTAATCTTCTTTCAGCAGTTGCAAGATTCATAATAGAGTTGAGAAATGATATTTTACAGTGACTACAAGGGAAATTTTATGATTACATAGCAGACTCCATGCCGAATGGATGATCTAGGCTACTGATCTCTTTCATCTAGTAGGAAGATGGCCCCAAAAGTCACGAAAACTATTATATAAATAAGTCTCCTAGTTATTTGGGTAACTTGCATACATATTTTGTCTCTGAGCTATTCATTACAAGGTTGCGCATGCTCAAATTCTTGGCACATTACCTTGGTCACAATTTCCCTACGCAACCTCTTTTTCCTCATGCGCTCTTGTGCACTTCCCCTTATTTTATTTTCCTTTTCCTCCTTGTTTCCATCTTCATGTTGTGCACATCTCTTGCATGTCCGCCTTCTTCCAAATAGCCATTCACCCCACGCGCGCTTGGCACTTACTCCAATCAAATAGGTCCCTGGCCCTCTCGTGCACTGCACCCATTACTTTGTACTAATTACACCTTGACCGTGCATTCTCCTCTCACCTTTTTTCCTCATTTCCCTGTACGCTTCATGCTCGCTTTCCTCCGCACCTTCCTTTGTTTTCTTTTGTGCGCCATTCCATCGCACCATCCTTTGCGCCCTTCTGTGCCAAGTCATCTTTTGACATGCTTGAGTGTGCTGTATGCAACTATCCAAAGTTTTCCAACAGGACACTGAATCCTTGCAACAAATCGATGACTGAAACGTGGTAGAAATGACAAAAAATTACATAGTTGGCCATCTTTTCAGTCAATCCACGCACACCATGTATCTTGCGTGTGCTGGCAGATTCAAAAAACTTCTGAAAGACATATCTTCCATTATAGAGCCCCGATCGGTATGCTCCTGGACTTCTCAGAGAGCTACTGACATCTGCTACAATGCTAGATATTCAAGTTCAAATTTCTGGTAGATCTGTTAGTTTAGGAATGGGAAAACATCTCTCTGAGCATTGATGAGCATATTTGATTGATCCAGCTACCCGATTTAATTTGATTCACCCTCCTTCCTTCCTCAACATGCCAAACAGGATTGGGGAAGTGCATTTGAAAGATTTCCATGTGGATTTCCAGACATTCAATTCTTCTTTTTGGTGGTTGCGTTTAAAATTCATATTTTCCCTCCTTTTTCTCTTCTTCTTCCATGCATTCATCTATAAATGTAAGATCTGGGCTCATTTGTTATGTTGACACTCTGGATACTTACGCATTCTGCTAAGGACTTCATATTTTATGTATTTTGAATTGCAAACCTCTAGACCTAGCTCGTGCATGTGGATATCGGCCTCTTTCACCATTGTAACAACTCTGTGCATTTCTGGAAGTAATAGGAACATTTTTTGTGACTATTCTCTGTCCTAACATGTTTGTATTCCTTCTCCTTGCATTTTCTTTTACAGTGCATGTTTTTTGTGCCATTTCATGTCCGTTGCAGTTCCTTATTTAGTTGTGTTCCATCTGAATGATCTGGTAAATATGTTTTTAGTTGTGCTACTCGTGCTTATCCTCCTTTCACACATTTCCTTTTCATTCCCTCTCAGAATAGATAGTGTTCATCCCTCTTTTCCTGGTGCTTCCATTGTGATTTCAAACAAATCGGATCTTCCATATTTGAGATGAGGGTGTATGTTTGAAGACTAACAGTGAGTTGCTACACAGATGAAATTGCAGCGGCAACACCTTTCTCTACTCTTCGCAGAGATGGTGGGGTGTCTAGTAAGGTCGTAAACTTTATCAAACACATATCATGTCAAGTTAGTTGAACTTACAAGAAAATACATATAGTTGAGTTCAATATATATATATATATATATATATATATATATATATATATATATATATATATATATATATATATATATATATATATATATACATACTATATTCATACATGAAAATTTTACACAATTAACATTCTAAATTACCTCTATGAATGTATGTGTAGACATGGTGCTCACATCCAGTGGTGGGGATGATGATTCCCCTCCCGCATGCTGTAATATCAATACATACATGCCCAAATACAATTATCTCAAAAATTTAACATATGTAAGTAAATCACGTGCTTTGATATTTTTTTAACACATAATAAAACATAAAAAATACCTGCAAAGGTGACACAGATCACTATAATCCAAATGCCTCACTCAAAAAGTCATCTAACATAGTGGCATTATCATGTGCACCACTAATGGAAACTCCACCAAAACCAATATGCATGAAATTATCATCCTCCTCGGGCCCCAAACATATGCTACCACATGTCGAGAAAATATGTGGCCTCATGCTAGTACTGCATGAGTGAATACTTTGTGTACCTCCATGAACATCTAGATCATAATTCTCCCTCGTATGTCGAACAAGGGTATCAAATAGCCTCTAAAGCACGTGGATTGTATGAATATATACTATCTCATTCATTGATGGGGGGAAATCTCATGGTGAGGGGGATTCTGTGTGGGAACTCTACCTTGCTGAATAGGTGTACATTGTGCACCTGGTAGATCTTGTGAAGATCCTTTTCCTTGGCTTTGGAAATCTTGAAAATCAAAATAGTTCAGGATCTCGTTGAGGATTAACTCACAATAGAGTTTCCACAAAAAGTATAGTGGCACCTCGTTGTTATTACAAGGTGGAAAATCAAACACCATTCACTATTAGTGCCAAATTTTTTTTAATCAAATCATTATTGCACCAGTGGGTGGGAAACCATTTGCATGACAACTGAACATGCAAATTGGTACGAGGGTACGTGAATAAGGCACATATGCGGTCTTTTATGCTTTGTTATTTATTTACATCCACATATGACAATTTGTTGGCATAATAAACCCTACAATGCTCTCTATAACATGTCCAATGATCATTTTGAATTATTTTTGCATCAACTTAAGCCACTAATTCCTCTAATTTTTTTGCAAGAGAGGCGCAATGGGGGTTTGTAGAATGCGAATCCCTCATTATTTTGATTAAATCCTCATCTTCAATCTTTTTTTCCACTATATGGGATGCTAAATCTTCTTGAATGCCCATGGGATGTTGAACAACTATAGGAGGGATAGGAGGGATCATAGGAATTTCCGGGTTTGGTTGTGGTTGACTGCGTTGACATGGAGTTGTAACAATAAAAAATATGTATTCAATTCAAATTCTACTCTATAATTACCAAATTTCAATACAATTTCAAGAAAATAATTGTACCCACCTCTTATCTGTGGCACCATCGTCGATTTCAATCTTCATAGTGATTCTCAGAAAATATTTTGATAAAGATCCAGTTGAATTTGAAAAGCAACGGGAGGCTTTTGTTGTAAAACTTTCGATTGGGGGGAATGAAAATGAATAGGGATCAATTTTTGTTTTACTTATAGTTTAACATAATGCATATGTATTATAACGCATATGTGTTATAGGTTTGTGAATTACTAAATCAAGGAAAACATAACGCGACCGCGTTATTACAAAACACGTACGCATTTCATTCATTTTCAGTTTTTTGTCCACTTTTTTGCCAGATTGGTGCACTTACCCCACATGTAGGCATCCCTTATCTTTATGTGTCCTATGTTTCATGTTCATTGGTGTGTTGATGGTTGATCAGTCAATGGTATATATTATAGTAAATGTATGTTTAATTTAGTCTATTTCTTTGTTTTAATATGTTATTACCCTTGGATTTATCCATCTTTTAACCTACCCTATTTCAAATCCTAGTGTGATACCTTTCTTTACTTTAGGTATATGCTTTAGAAATCTATAAATATCTTATGGTTAGAGATACTATCCTCTAGAGCTATGACACTTGTGCTCCATAAGCACCTTTGGTATCCAAATTTTGTGTGCAAGCCTAGATTTAATCCCCAATACTTGAGAACATGGGTGTGGATCCATCGTAGCACATCACACATTCTGGTGAAATCAACGTGAATCTTACTCTGCCCTAGATCAAATTAGATTCACCTTGATTTTTCATTTTTATATACATTTTCTATGCGATCCGACAATTGTGTAAATTCCTTTACATGGTTGATCTTATACGTGCCTCTATTTTCCAAACCTCGCACCATTTTCTTATGTGTAATTTATGCATGACCAAACCGGTTTCCTTTATATCTCATTATTCATAATCTTCCCCATACATCATCAGTCCTTGTGTTTATATAAAAATAAATGTAATGGGGTTGGGGGTGGGGTTGTGCCCCACCCATTCTTTAATAAAAACTAAACCCCCATATAATACAAAACCTCACTATTTAAAACAACGTTGTGCATTATTTCAAACATGTGGCCTCTCCTTGTATATGCACTTTGCACTGTGTATAACATGTAATCCAACTGAACTTTCAAACCACACAATATATATATATATATAATCAGGCCACTTATTATATATAAATTTGTCATTATTTTTATTGGTATTTTCTAAAATAAATGCTAAATAAATAAATGTGTATATGTGTGTGTGTTTGTATATGTATATATATATGTATACACATATACATATATACATATATCTACATATATATGTATATATATGTATATATACATATATATGTATATATGTAGATATACATATATATATATATATATATATATATATATATATATATGTTTATATATATGTAGATATATACATATATATATATATATATCTATATATCTATATATATATATATGTATATATATGTATATATATGTATATGTATCTACATATGTATATATCTACATATGTATATGTATCTACATATGTATATATATATATACACACACACACACATGTATATATATATGTATACATATGTATATACATATAGATATGTATATACATATACAGATGTATATGTATATACATATGTATATCTATATACATATGTATATCTATATACACATATGTTATGTAATAGACATATGTTATATATATACCCGACCTACATAGATAGATATATATATATATACATATGGTATATATCTACGATACATACAATGTTATTCTATATACATACACTATGTATATTCTCCTATACCTACCTATGTCTCTTCTCTCCATATCTATCTCTCTCTCTCTATAGTCGATCTATATCTATAGATATACAACTCCCTCTATATCTCATCATATTCATCACTATCTCATATCTCTCCTCCTATCTATTATCAGGTCAGAGTCGGGCGTCTCTTATATATATACATACATTATATATATACATACCGTATATATTATACATATTATACCTACATCTATATATATATATCCATATGTATATATATATATATATATACATTATACATATAGGTTATATATATAGAGAGAGAGACAGAGAGAGCGAGAGAGAGAGAGAGATAGAGATATACATATATGTGTGTGTGTGTGGGTGGTTGTGTGTGTGGGTGTGTGTGTGTGTGCGCACACACACACACACACGATCCGTGTGTATACTTTATTTTTTTAAACCATAAATAAAATGGGGAAAAAATGCCCATACCCAAATAGGGTAAACTAAAAAATAATAATAATACAATAACAAAAAAATGTAGAGCAAACCCTATGAGAGGGATGCAAATAACTCTCCAAATGTGTGTATCCATCAAATAACAATGAACAACCTTCCTTGGTCTCCATGTCTTCCATGCACCCAAAACCTGCAAAACAAAATGGAACAAATGAATGAGTTTAGGGTAAAAGAAATAATAAGAAGACCTCATAAGGATTTTAGGGCATTTCTAATCCAAAGGCCCAAAATGACTTAATCTAATGGATGAGATTACACCCTACAACTTTAAGTGCTCGTAATTTTTGCTGGGAATGAAATTAAATATAATGGTATGGGTAATATGTGAATGGGGCCACTCAAGTGTATTAGAGTGTTAGGATTAAATTGTGAATTTTATAGTTATAAGTAAATTATTTTGTAAATGACTTGGGAAATTGCAAGGGTTCATTAAATAAAATAAATATGAAAAGGGTAACTTGGTTAATTAATCGCAAGGGTTAATGTTTGGAATTTAAAATGTTTAGTTAGATGACCCCATGTGGGGCTTTGTTATTAAGTTGTTGTTGTTATTTTAAATAAGGTGAAATAATGGAAATATGAGAAGGGGATTTAAACTCGAAATGATTGGAATAAAATAATAGTAATTAATTGTTAAGTTAATTACGACAACCTTATGACTCTGTGGAATTTCTTAATCATGAAATTTATAACTAGTGGTGGTTGATTTGGTTGACAACATTTTTTTTTAAAACAAAAACATATTCCTTATGACTTTTTTTTTCATATGAATTGAATAATGTGATAATCTTAGCTCTTCCTACCCATTAAAATCCAATTGGTAATGTGTCAATCTGAGCATATTAGATTTGTAATTGGGAAGCTTGGATTTTCGAAACTTATAAGTAAATTTTTACACTAGGAATATGGATCCTTACTCTAACGTTTTGGTTTAATATAAGTAATAAAACTTGTGAAAATAGTAAGGAACTTCTTATGCTCCCCCTACAAGTAGAATGAATAAATTTTTCCACCTATATAAAATGGCGATAAATCATGTCAACATTGATGATGATCCTTAATGATACAAGATATGCGATATCAGTAGTATAAGGAATGCATTATTTAGAAAAACTTGTAAGAAATATGATTAGAAAACGTAATTATAACATGTGTCTCATCATTTAGAATATGGAAGGGATAAATTTATGGCATTTAAGAATAAGTAAAATTGAATAAATAAACCAACTTTCTTGTATAAATTTCTATTTCATGCCCAAAAAATTGTAGAGGGACACAATTTGAATGTTTTAACTAATTCAAAAGGATTTCCTTAAACTATTGGTATGAGTATTCTAAGCTTCAAGTGTTCCATAATATGTTAAGGTGTTACATGTAATGCTTGAAGTATTAGGAAAATTTATCGAGTATATATATACCCTTAATTTAATATATATTATGTTCTTATTATAAAATTATCATGATCTTTTATGTTAATTAGTATGCGATATAATGCCAAGAGCAATAAATCATGAAAGGATGAATTCGTTACAATGCTAGACTAGTATACAAAAAAAATCAGTGTGTATCTCATAATGAACTCCCAAGGTGGAATACCATGAAAATAAAATGATTATGCCTCCATTTGTTATATCAGATAACAACAAACATAATGTATAATGGTTACAATTAGGTTTCATACTGGAATACTTTTTGGGACATATCACTAGTTGTATGAAAATTTTATTAGAAGTGTACATAAGGATTTTGTCACCTTGATAGAATGGATTGATTTTAGAAGTTCATATGATATGGACCCTACATTCCATCATGCCAAAAGTGGTAATTAATAGAACTTTTAATTTATCCTTCCTGTCTAGGATGAGTGGAGTACCTGTGTTGATAGTGAGGTCTTCTAGTCATGTTTTACTCCCTTGAAACATCAAATAGGTGAGTAGTCCTCCTTATTGGGTATTTCAGGACATGGTACCCTTTTTACTCTAATCTCGACCATGTGTATAAATTATGACCTTTTTGAAGCAAGTCTTTATCTCTTAGTTATTTGGAAGGTGTCTTCTTGTGTTGGAGTAGATCATTGGTGACCTAGGCTTATTAACAAGCTTAGGCAACATATGTTAAGGATATGGAGGAATTTTGGAATCCTCTTTCCTTTTAGAGAACCAGGATGTTGTTTTCCCATTGTTCCTTGGGCAAGAGAATGGTGCAGAGATATTTCTATAAGTGTCTTCAAAAATGATTTGTGTGTGTTTCTCTTGTAAATTATTAGTTAGACCTCAATTGTTGCTTAATTTTCTCCTAAGCTCACTTGAGTGTCCTATGTGATATAATATTTAGTTATGTTTCGTTTTAAGAACCTTTTGAGCTAGGTTGCACACTTAGATTATGAATGTTTTGTTATTTTATAGAGTGAATGGTACCCTCTTGTGTCGATATGATAGTATGAGCTAAAATTTCCTATTAAAAAAAAGAGAGAGAGAGATGTGAAATGTCATCTAGATGATTGAGCTTCTAAATTAGGATGTGTGGTTGTGGGTTACGATGTTTGGGTACAAATTCAAGTTATGGAAACCTTGTGGCCAAGATTATGCTTTGTGTTACCATGAAAATATAAGTGAGATCTTCTGAATTATATGAAGTACTGCCAATGATTAGTCTTATTCCTTGTAAACGATTTTGATTAAATCCATAGGTGTTTCCTTAATTTTTGTTAAACCTCGTCTTGTGTGATCCTAAAATTGTTAGACCTATGAGTAAGTGTGTTTTCTCATGGAAAATTATAGGTCATAATTGGTAGTTGTTAATCTTATCTAAAATAATGAACATTGGAGTGTAAATTCAACTTTAAGTGGAAGTCTTATCTTCCTTTTTATCGTGTGTGCAGTATCCATGTGTGGCTATGTGGGTCACCTTGTGTACATGAGTTTTTCCTATTCTTCTTGGACCTTAGTTTTCATTACATTCGGGATTCCATAGATGAATTTCCTATTTAAATGTTATGTGTTGTAACTTGGTTAACCTTGTAGAGATTACTTTGTAGGTTTGAATGATAGAAATCTAGTTGGAGGAGGGTTAGTATCTATGCCTTATAGTCTCCCTTCTCTTCTTTCAAAAGTGTTGAACCAAATTGAAGTTTCAAGGGTCACAAATCTTTCTTCAAAGTAAAGAAAGCTACAAGCAATGACATGATTGCTATTTGTATTCTTTATTTCCCTACCTCTTTCCGTGACTTCCAGGAGTGAATTCGAGTCTAAGGTGAGGGGGATGTAGTGCACACTCCTCTTCGACATTGATCTTCTAGGATTTTATCTTACCTTGGATTGAAGGCATAGACTTTGTTATCATACTTGATTAGTAGAAATTGATAGATGGACATTATTATTATATTTGATTAGTATTTTGATAGACAATATAGATATTTTGAATTACAGATATGTGGTGACTCATATTGTGGATTGAATTATGATGCATGGATTGATATTTCAGTATTGATGATGATCGATAGTAAGTACCTTCTATATGTATACTAAGACATATGTGTATTTCGATACATAGAATTTTATTAGATGATATAGTTAGTCTTGTGATCTTATGGCTTGATTGATGAAATGATAAGAGTTGGAATATTTTTAAACTTTCTAACAATTGGTGAAATTGTTTGATTTTAGTGATGATTTAGTTATATTATTTGATGATGTGAGTTGATACGTATATGTGAATTTTATTATTTCGATGTCATTAATATGACCACGTGGGAAGAGAGGTATTGTTTCAATTTTGTAGGAATTTGTAACACAACAGAACAAAAGGGGATAGAACACTAATAATGAAGGAATCTGGGGTATTGGAAACATTGGTCACCTTGGCAACTTGTCTATTTTGTATGTTGTTTTGATGTTGGTAAATTTTCTTAGAAGGTTCCTACTAGGGGTGGCCTCAAATGTGACCAATGGGTAGATGTTGTTGTTTCACCTTTTCATTTTAATTATTTTTTTGAGTATGTGTATTCTTTTACTAGTGAGATATGATTCAATTTATTAATATTATTTAATGTTCTTCTTGTTTAAGTTCATTAATCTTGGTTGTTAATAAAAGTAATTTTGGATTTGGCCAAAGGGGTAATTAATATTGTCATAGATTTGTCCTTTATTCTTATTGCTGGATTTGAAAATTATTTCATTATTTTTAAGTGTTGTGTACTCAACCTTGCATGTCAAACTCGGATTTGGTCTTAAGGACCAGTTTTGGAGGCTTATGGGACAAGTTAAGGTTGTCCTACACCTCTTAGTTTCACCTATCAACTATACCTATGGGTTAAGTGGTCAAAAATAGACCTCATTATGTGATTTGTAAGGTAAAAAGGTGATATTTATTGCACTTTCTTACACGAGTTTTAATTGTGTCATTTAGACATGTGAGTAAGAGTTTGTGTGTGTAAGAATCATTTCATTTCCTCAACCACAAATTTATTGAGATCTTGCGTTTGGGGTTTGACCCTGTGATGTGGCTTTGAGGAGAATTGATGTGGCATCCTACATGGAGCCACCTCACTCTTCTATTCCATTTTTCTATATATACAAGTTTATTTGATGGTTTTTGGGTCACATGTTGTATTTTCACTCTTGCATTTTGGAGGAGATTACTTTTGGAGTTCTTGTTGTAATCTTGGGAGATGGTTTGTGACTTGACTGGGACTTTGAAAAACTTTGAGCTTGTGATTTTTATTGTATACTCTTGCAATGGCAAGGTAGGAACTTCACCCATGTATTTTTATTTCTATTTCTTGTGCAAAATGGTTGTAAATGGTTGTATGCTATATGTTTTGGTTTTTGGAGTCTAGAATTTCCTTAAGGTTATTTAGGATATAGAAAATGGGGATATATATTGAGGAAGGGATAAGATTTTATATGTATTCATGTTGGAGTGCAGTTTGTGTTTGGTGTCCCACCTTGTGATAATAAGAGGGATTTATTTATTTACCTTGTTATGTTTATTTAAGGAGACATAAGAGTTTTGAGGGAGGGATAAGAGAACTTGAGGGAGGCATAAGATTTTTGAGGGAGGCATAAGAGTATTATTGTGTTGAATGATTCGGGATTTTGGAGGCTTTTAAGGTGGTAAATTAACCTTATTGGGAGGCATAAGTGATTCCCCATATTTATCTATCTCTCTCTTGGATTAGATATTGCAAGCCATTTGTGCTTGTGAAACTTGTATGTTTGTTGTGGTTTTTGTATTGTGTTTATTGTGTTGAAAGTATTATATGAATTGTTGTTTTTGAAGCCATATCAAATGTTGCCTTAGTTATTTGATACCTCTTATTGCTTCATTTTTGGGGCTCAGAGGCCAATGAGGAGGATGGTTTCTCCTTCCCGTTTGATTATAGGTCGGGTAGAGAGTTTTTCTTACTTCCCTCTATGTTTTTGTTGTGTTTGGATTTTAGAGAGGTGGATGTGATTGAAGTTGTCATCTTATGGGAAAGAGTTGCTATGTGGAAGAACAAGAGAAAAGAAATATAGTTATTGTTTGTAAATGTTTAGCCATGTTGTTTCCTCTTGAGTGTAAGGCTTTTGTATACTATTGCATTTTAAAAGAGATTCTTGTATATTTTATTCGTCAAGTAATGTAGTGAAAGGGATTGAAGAAACCACTCTTAAAAGTTGTATATTTGTTGAATATTTATTTCCCTAAAATTGGGAAATTTAAATCATGTATACTTGTTGCTCATGCCTACTTCTTGTAAAATTAGTTGTATTTGTATTGGAAAAATATATGTTGAAGTTTTACATGTTCTCTCTTGGCAATGGATGTGATTTTTATTATGAAAAGGAAATAAAATTGCATTTAGAAATGGTTAAATTCGTTCCCTCTAATGAGTTCAATGTATTGTAGAGTTGATAAAGAAATAAGTTTTATCATTAGAGTTATAAATCACATAAGTATTCCCTAATTATTGCATTGGGTTAATGGGAAGACCATTTGATTTAACTATTAGTACATATAAATTGATAGGTAGAAAACTATATCTATTTTGATTCCATTACAGGAACTAAACTTTATTGATAATGTACAATAGAGCTTTAAATCAAAGAACTAAAATTACCTATTATATATACTTATATAAATGGGCTAATTTTATAGGCATTATACCATTCCACATAAAGATATGAAAAGGTAGGAAACTATATCTATTTTATCCTTATATATCCCTATATATATACTAAAATCGATTTGATATATGTATATATATAAATACAAAGCAAATATATATATATATTTTAAGTATATATACCTATATATATTTATATATTATATCAATAAATTAATAATTCATATATAAATTTTAATATAAAATTGTTATATCACTAAGCCATATATGGATTATTATAGATTTTATTTATTGATATAAAAATTTAATATGACAAAAAAAAACTATACAACTTAGGCGAATGGCTTTTTACCAAGTAAAGTTTATAATATAGAAAAAGGAGAGACTTATGATGACAAAGCCGAATGGCTTATTAGAATGGTTCTTATATGTTATAAAAAAATAAACAAATGCATTTTATTTGGTTGTAGCCTAATGGACCTTATGGCTTGGGCTGATATGCATCTAAGAGGGGGGGGAGGCGCGCTCGGAGGGGAGGGAGCCGCCTCCACCCCAACCCCAAATATTATAATGTGGGGTTGGGGTGAGGATTGGCACTCTTCCCCCCAATATTATATTAACATGCTACGTCTAACATGTAATCAGGTCGGTAATTTCTCAAACCCGTAGGCAAAATTATATATATGTATATATATATATAGAGAGAGAGAGAGAGACCAGATCCTTATCATATATATCGGTTTATATAAGCGAATGTAATCCGGTTATACTTTATAACCTATATATATATATATGTGTATATATACTATAATATATATATATATATAACCAGACCATATAGTATAACTATAAATCTATCATGGCCTATTTTTATATGGCCTATTATATCTACAACCCAAAATGGATGTATACACATACATATAAATATATGTATATACACACAACCCTACATCATGTGTATATATACTCTATTTATTAAACCAGAAATAAAATGGGGCAAAAATGCCCATACTCTGAATAGGGTAAACTCAAAAAAAATATACATAAATAAAAAATAAAATAATATGAGCAAACCCTAGGAGAGGGATGCAAATGAAAATAAGTAACTAAAAATGTGTGTATCCATCCATGAACTAATTAGCAACCTTCCATGGCTTCCATCCTCCTCTTCATGCTCCCGAAACTTGCAAAACAAAGTGGAACAAATGAATGAATATAGGGTAAAAGATAATGAATACAGAATACCCTCATAAGGACGATTAGGGTTAGAATGAATACCCAAGATCTAAGGTATCTAAATGAATCAATCTAAGGGTAAGGAGATCACATCCTACAATTGTTAGGTGATGGAGAATTTTGTAGGAATATAAAATTAAATTAAAATGGTATGGGTGACTATGTGAATGGGGCCACTCAAGGGTATCAGAGTGTTAGGATTAAATTGTGAAATTTATAGTTATAGGTAAATGATTTTGTAGACGACTTGGGAAATTGCAAGGGTTCATTAAATTAAGTAAATATGAAAAGGGTAACTTGGTTAATGAATCACAAGGGTTAATTTTTGGAATTTAAAATGTTTAGTTAGATGACCCCATGTAGGGATTTGCTATTAAGTTGTTATGTTAAGATGTTGTTGTTATTTTAAATAAGGTGAAATAATGGAAATCTAAGAAGGGGATTTAAACCTGAAATGATTGGAATAAAATAATAGTAATTAATTGTTAAGTTAATTATGACAACCTTACGACTATGTGGAATTTATTAATCATGAAATATTTAAAACTAGTTGGTGGTTATCTGGTTGTAACCTTTTTAAAACAAAAAAATATCCCGTAATTTTCCTAATTAAATATTAGATTTTATCTTGGTTTTTGCGTGTGGAAAATGTGGGCGTTACATTGTGAATCTCTAAACATCTGACCATGTTAGTGTTTGGGTGCAAATTCTATCTCTTAGAGTCATCCATATGTTCATCATGTCTTCTCTCATATTTTTTCTTGTCAATCTCATTCCACTTTGGATTTCCATGGGTTGTTCATTTACTCTTTCTTCTCTAATAGAAAATGTCATTATGTGGCCAATACCACCTAAGAAAACTCTTACTTCCACCATAATTGACCCTATCAATCATCATAACCTAATTGTAGACATCTAAAATGTCGATATAATTAATTATGGTTAATTCATCCCGAAAAAATCATAACATCATCATTATGTAATTAATAGCTTTCCTATAAAATACCACATATACCCTTTATCCTAATTAATTTAATCATTGATCTAATATCCCATCATTTCATCAAATTAATCCCTTTAATTCATTATTATATCCCATCATCCCATCTTAATCTTTATTATTATTTTATAAGAATTTAATATTCCTACACCTACCTACCCTCCTACTCTACACCTACCCTACACATATTCTCTCCATGTAATCACATCTCTAATCATATTTTATCTAATCTAATCCTAAACTAATCATATCCTCTTCCTCTAAATCTAGAGGCTTCTATTTCTAGAAGCCTATTTAACTCCCTTCTACTCTCCATTGAATTTTAAATTCAATGGAGGCTTATCACAAAATCTATAATTATCCATTCTAGAAATTTCTATCTTTACCTCAATTCCCAACCATTTATCCTCATCCCACTTAGATCAATCTTCACCATCCATCCTCCCTACCAGAAACTATAAATTGATCTCCTCCTCCATGAGAGGAGAGATGGAAAATATTGTAAAGACATAACAAATCCATTTTATTATATCATATATCTATCATTCAATCTTTAATGAATCCACTCTAGCATCCAATCAATTCATCCATCATATTTCATCAATCAAGCCAAGCAAAACCAAGGGGAGGTACTGCCCAAGTGTCTCCACAAAATATGAAGCAATCAAAACCATACATGAGAAAATCCAACACAACAAAGGAGGAACATTACATCTTATTGGTAAGTGCGGGCATTAATTCTCCCCCCTTTTCTATCTCTTTCTCAATCTGAGGTATTATTTGAAAGGATTAAATTATGAATCAATTTAGTTTTTGGTTTTTAAGTTGCATTTGCATCTATTTGTTTCTAACATATACACTAACATCTCCTTCCCCTCCTAACTCCATCAACCTACGTAATAGAGCATGGTTGATGTCATATAAGCCCATTCTGTTATCCATCCATGTGAAAATAGTCATCCATCTTACATATATAGGGATGATTCTATCTAATTTTTCCCAGTCTAACCTAACACAATTGGCCCCTGTGTACTAGCATGACTGATCTTATCGAAGCCTAACCTTACAACTAGTTGTAATATGATAGAAATTACAAAATTGAACCTAGCCAAATAATCAAATATCTAAATAATAATGACCATTTCATAGCCTTCAAGGAGGTTTAATTCATCAGAGTTTTTCAAGATATATCTCCTATGGAAGAGATACTCCTAAAGTCTTCCTCCAAACCCACTAATCATGTACCAAGCCTATTACAAACAAATAAACCCCCAATCAATCTCCAAAAAAACCTTTACAAACCACTAATGTCAATGCTTCTTCCTCTAGTAACCCAAATCCACCATTTGATCTTAATCTCATGATTATCAAGTTGTTTGAGCGAATGGGCATTATGGAATCTTCTAGCACCACTCACATATTTCAAATGAAATATTAGATTTTAAAAATGGATTCTCAATCAACATAAGTCCTCATAGGTCCTAATAAATATTCAAAACCTCCTTTAGTTTTGGATGCTAATGGGAGTCCCATCCATCATCCTCCAATATGTTATAAGTTTTTTCAAATATTAAAAAATAAAACCCTAAATCCTTATATAGATTCCATTGATATATGGGGGATATCTCTTACCATTTCTTATGATGGTTCAATTGACCAACCATATATCTCAAAACCTTTGTAAACTCATACAAGAAATGGATGCAAACAAATTCTTATGTTATAACTAAGTGATTTCACTTTTTTCGAATTACTATTTCATTCCCTTTAAGTGTGTTTCTAATTAACATACATAAAAGGATGAAATATTGCAAAATGAGGATATTCTGATTTAATTAATTCCCCAAATTAAAATAACACTTTACAAATTGATTATTGATAAAAAAACTATTACAACACAAATGAGAGATAACACTTAGGTGAATTTGTGTGGATTTGAAGGATTTTGAGTGATTTGTATGTAGGAACATGATGATTTAAGACTGAAAATGCTTCATTGCAAGAACTGCTACTAGAGATTTGATCTGGTCAAAATTGTAAAAAATAGGTCAAGATTGTTCATACGGTTATGACCTTATTGTACAGTCTTGGATCTTCTTGGATTTTAGGTTTGTAACCTTCTAATTTATTTTCCTACCTAGAAATGACTATCAATATATGTTGGTCTTCTTTTCTCAGCTTTAGAATGGCTCTGTAAACTCTACTCAAACCCTCAAACCCTCATAATGCAAGATGGAGTTCCTGTAAAACAAAATTAGGTGGGTTATAGGTACCCCAGTGCACCACTAATGTTGCCATTACTCTGAAGAGGGATCAAACCACACGTCATTCTCCTACCATATTATTGTAATGTTAAATATATAACATGTAAAATTGAAAATTTTCGCTATGACATCCAAGCCCCCTCTTGAAAAATTCATCTCCTGGTCATTGCAAACCCTTTCTCTATCTAGCCTATCCTCAACATCAACATCACCATCATTATGGATCATAGAAGCATGATAAAAATATTTTCAATTTTATATCATGTGAATGGGTGAATGATTAAGGTGATTGAATAATTCACTAAGTTTTAAAGAGAAACAACTATCTTTGGAGGACTAGAAAGGGTCTTTTTTGGCCATTTTGCAACTGGTAAACACCCTCTGGAAGCTAATAGGAAATATTCCAACCATATGAGAGTTGTATGGGATAAAAATGAAGTCATACAAGGAATTTGATTAAAATTTGTGGAATAAATTAAATTCAGTAACAAATTGAGAAAAAGCGGGTCATTTTAGGTGCAGGGAATGTTATACTCCAACGATGAAAGCTAACTTGTTTGGATGATTTTGGGAGCTCCGAGAGGATTTGAGAAGAAAAAAAGTAGTGATTAGAAAGGTATTCGAATCCTGTACATGATGAAAAAATACACTGTTTCCTAATTCTTCAATTTTTCTGTGATATACCAGTACACTGCAGCCATTCCTTTGAGTCAAGAATGACATAGGCCTTAAAAACTAAATTTCAGGAATAATCAGATCTTGATAATGTCTAGAATGATATCAAAATTTGGTTTAGAGTTATAAGGTTTGACCCCAAAACACCCTTACATGCTCCCAAGGTAGAAAAAACACTCCTGATGTCTTAATTTGGACTTAACGGGTGACATCAATATCCTACAACAAAATGAGTGGGATTTTGAGCATGTTTTTTCCCCTTGGCTTGTGCTCAAGGTGAAAAGAGGATAAAGGGGACACCAAAGTGCATCCCCCCATTGATTTTGAAGCTGCATAACTTGAAAAATTTCTTTGAGGTGCTAGATGGAGAAAATGTAAGTTAAGTCTACATGCCCACTTTTAATGAAAACCGGACCCCTTGGTGAAATTATGAGCATAATTTGTCCCATTTTCCTATCCAAAGGTAAAAAGAGGAAAAGGTTTACACCAAATTATACTCCCCCATTTTGGATAACTTCACACAAAATGAAGCTCACCACTTTTGCACCTAGACACTCAAAAACTTGCATTTTGATTGACCCCCTCTCATGAACTTGGACCCATGGTGTAATTTCAAGCCCTTTATGTCCCCTTGGATTGTAACAAGTGAAAATGGGATAAGGGGGACATAAAATTGTTCCCCCATCCAACCAATCAGCTCGCGGTCACTTGGAAATCCACTTTTAAGCCCCACAAAGACATTTTTCAGCCCCTGCATCTCATTCACACTGAACAAGAGGATGCCACTTGTCACCATATGGTGTAAAGAGAACTTGTGTGTCCATTGTGTTTTATTTTTCCCTATTTCAGTGATGAAACTCCACTTCAACATGTCCACCAACCATAATTAAGCTGTCGGGTAAAAAGACGAGTTAAACTTTGCAAGAAGAATGACTAACTCTCCTCACCTCACATACTTAGCCATTTTTTATCATTCAAAGTGTTGTTGTTTTTCCTCCCAAAATTCCATTTCTACACATGTATTCTTTCATTTTCCCCAAAACATCAAGCTCCCAAAACTGAGAATTTCTTATAACTTACAAACCGTACACCTAATTTCCATCAAAATCTGTCAGTGCATTCCTCTCAAAACCAACTTCAAGCTGATTATAAGAGAATCACCATTGATTATATATGTAATTTCCAAAATCCATTTGAAAATTACAGCCCAGTAAGTTTCCTTTTCATATCCACAAAATTCTAGCAAAAGAAAAACCTCATAAACTGGAGCAGAAGGTCTTGTAAAAAAAAACAAAATTTTGAAACCAATTTTGTTTCAATCCGAAACCCAAAAGAAATTTTTATAAAAATAAAAAGTGTGTAAGTATTTACATGTCCAAGTATAGTAAGTTTCCAAAAACAACAAATTCTCATCACCCATGATACTATAAACAAGCAAAAACTATAGCAAGTGAAAATTGTGAAAACTTACTAAAAATAACCGTTATAGATAGGAAAGACTAAATTAGAAATTCTTACAATTAAGCTCAATTCAATTTTTTTAACTAACATTCGGCCTATTTCACTACTTTTTGACACCATGAAGTTCAAGTATTCAGGTTTGGATCCCATTTCCGCTCTGATCATTGTATACCGTTGTGCGAAAGATAGTGATGTCACCCACATGGATATAAAGGAATTAAAAATAGAATGTTTGGCAGACCTCGTGAACTAGTGGAGGAGAAAATATTATTGAGTGGGTTATTCTAAGAAGGTGGTCATCCATCAGTTCAGAGCACTAAATTAGTCTTGGCCTATGCACGACACTATGAGGTTGATTCCAGAACAATTCGAGCAAATGAAAACTCACTCCTCACAGTACTAACACCGAAGGGAATTTCTCAGTGTATGAAAATTCCCACCAGTAGTAATATGGTCATCATAACCATGGAATTTTCTTCACAGAAGTGGGTGAAGATTGATTCATATGTGCAAGGAATAGTGCTTGGTCTGTGGCTTATATAGGGAAGAATACCTTCCCGTATTCGCAAGAACTTGTCAAGGAGTGAATTTCATGAGGCTTACTCTAATGCCATTATTATATTGAGTGGAGTGATGGGGGAAGAAATGAGGAAAGAATTTTAGGATTGGATGGATGAGTTCATCCTAGTGACAACAAAAGGAAACTAGATGGTGGATTGGGGGAAAACCATTAGTGAAAACATCCATTGATAACTGATGCAGTTTCCTTCCAATAAGAATTTAATTGTGACATCTGACTTGGTGTATTCCCTTTCCTTCACAAGAGTCTTTATAGGATTGTATACTTCTCAACATGTACCTCAAAAATTAATAGTAAATGATAAATATCCATAGATGACTCATAAGGAGAGCGATTCCCACTATACCAAGGTGAATGATGCATTCAAAATGCTCATCATCAAGATCCTTGAGGGAAATCCGGAACAAAGAATATCTTCCCAAGTATTTGTACTGATTGAAAATTATGGGAACCAATTCATCTAGTTCCTTACCTTCACCTACATTAGAGTTGTAGGTTATGATATAACTCCTCATAGGCTATCCAGGTACCCGAGTGACAAAATCATAATGTTCAAGTTTTACATACAATTGGATTATGTTCACACTAAGTGTAAGAATATGAAAAGGAAAGGTGTGTCATTTCCCATATCCTTAGGAATATACTCATACAATAATATCACAGATGTGACAAACATTGAAGCATCCTTCTCTAACCTTAATCTCTACTCCTACACATGATCTAGGTCTAACTTTGGTATTATGAGAAATCTAGAGACCTTCACCATTCTAGGTTTGCACCATACACCCCAAAGTGAATACTACTGGGCCAATTACACAGTTGATTTTGAGATACGAAAAAGTGACTTTATGCAGATGATGATAAACTAGATGAGGTGTCTCAAATTTGATTAGTTTACTAGAGAGATAAAAGATGATGGGTCAGCCTTGTTTGATCCTCAATACCAAGCGGTGCAATATTCACCCCTTCCTCTAACTTTATGGAATATCAGAGAATCAAGTCACATTAAGGAGATGAGTGCAACAATAATCCAAAAATCAAGAGAATGGTTCAAAAGGAAGAAAGTTTCTTTCATCGTGTCTGGTGGTCTCTTGATTCTATCTAGAAAGGTGTCTAAGACTTCCTCTCTAAGGACATATAAAAAATCCATAGATTCCACTCACTCAAAATAATCTTTGAGTAAAGATTGTGGAAGAAGAGAAAACTGAAGTTTCCCATCCCATGAAGCTTCATAAGAAGGCTAAGATCACTAATGATCCCATTGAGCCTCTCGAGCCAGGTGAAATTGATCCTTCATAGTCTAATATTCTTCACTAACATCCAAGTGTATCCTTCTTAGTGAAAGAATCATCCCATCATGAGAAAAATGTGATCTGTTACCAAGCATCTAAACATTCCCCCATGCCTCATGTTGTGTCTACTCCGATGAAAACCTTCCCATGTATTCAAGGAGCTACTTGGGAGTGAGTTAAGGAAGGTGCAGTAAGTTACAACACCTAATTTTGAGGCTATATAAAAATTCATGAAGATCAAGTAGGAAAAAAAGGAAAAGTACCATCCCATTTCTTCTCTAGGTCCTCTGGATCCTAGTATGTAGAGGTAGCTCGACCCAAAGTTGTAAAACCTATGGAAGAGATGACTCAAGATGATTATGAGTTGATGTTGATCCAATTGCAGGAGGTATAACTGACTCTAAAACACACACATTATTTTGCAAATACTTGAGAATCTTCAAAATAGTTTTCTTCTCATTCCTGAATCCACACTAATATTTTACAACATTACAATTTCTCCTTTTATTTCCCATTATCTCTAAGAAAACCCTAAAATACCAAGAAACCTTAAAATACAAAAAACAATAAAAAGTAAAACAACTCATGGATGGACCCCAATTTTTGCGTAAAAAATATGCCTTTTTAAATTAAGGATTATGCCAAATCTTGGCTTATTCTATAAAACACAACAAAATATATTAAAACTCTAAGTTCTAGACAGAACCAAGAAAGGTTTAGAGCCAATTTTAGACCACTAGACGAAGGAACTTGGCCTCGAAAATATGCCGAAATGACACCTAAACTTTAAAATTTAGACATGACATATTAATAATCAAGATCTATCACCCTAGAAAATTTAAAGATGATCCGACAGTCGAATCAAAAGTTATGGTCTCTAGAAGTTATGCTGGAGATCTTATGTCTCTAGAAGTTATGCTCCCGCATCATTCTCCTATGGTTGAAAAAAATTCTGCTCCTACAAATTTAATTGATAGAATTAATCCAATTTTCTATTTCAACATTATTTAACTCCCATTCAGGAATCCAAGTATTTTATTCTTTCAGACAAACCTTCTAATAAATATACCAAATATCACGTTGTAGCTCCCATGCCTAGTAGTGATTGTAATTTGGTCTAAGACACACATTGACCTTTCCTTATTCTTCTTTTACATTTGTTTCTCCTAGTTTATTTCTTCCTCCTAATAAAAAAATGTCCTGGATAACCTAGAAACTTATATAAGTTGAGAAACATTAAAAACAGGTGAAATAACAAAGTTATCAGGTAGCTCCACCTGAAATTATACTGAAAATCCAGATGAAATTCTAATAGAAAGTTATCAAGCCATAAAAACTATGAACCTCTATCACATTCCTTGGAATAGGCCATTCCAAAATTTGTCTTCACTTTTTCCTCATCCATTGTCACCCTAACTTATGGGATGAGAAACCTCAATAAAACTATACTTTTCTAAAAAAATATACACTTCTTTAAGTTTGCATACAAACTCTCTTTTTCTTAACAATTATAACACCATTTTATGTTGAGTTGTGGAGCTCAATTACTACTAGATTAGCATGCAATGTGAAACTTGT
Organism: Taxus chinensis; assembly: GCA_019776745.2. Taxonomy (NCBI): domain Eukaryota; kingdom Viridiplantae; phylum Streptophyta; class Pinopsida; order Cupressales; family Taxaceae; genus Taxus; species Taxus chinensis. The sequence continues at coordinate 822,901,747 of CM034151.1, forward strand.
TGGACAACACAATAATAGTCATCGGTTATGGAGGGACCAACATCGGTCAGACAAGGAGGAACCAACATCGGTTAGGGATAACCGACGTCAGTTACCTGTGTGTGGATGTTTTGATTAACTCATGTGATTTAGATTTATTTTTAATATTAAAGCAAATCAATTGATTGTAATTGTATGGTTAAGTGACCTAAGTTTATATACACCTATATAAGCATGAAAGATAGGGTTTAAAAGTATAAATAAGAAGAATTTCAAGAATTGTGAGAATAATTGTGAGAGAGAGAATTCTTGGAGAAGAAGAAAAATATTGAGAGAAAGAAAGTACTATACATCTGAGAGGTGTGGAATATTGTAAATCTTCATTGTATATCTTGTCAAAGCTTTGGATAATAGATTGGCTTGTTTCTTGGTGGACGTAGCCCACACTGGGTGAACCACGTTAAGTCTAAGTGTTGATTTATAGCTCTTGTTTTGTGTATTTCTTCTGGTAGAATATCTGACTTTTATTTGCATGTATTATTAGATCTGATGTATTATCTATATAAATGGTGTGCTAACACCAACAATTGGTATCAGAGCTTTGTTTGAGGGTTTTTTGTGTTGACATGAATTACTCATAGAGGGTTTTTGGATTGAGTGGGAGCTACAAGAATGGAATAATAAAACAAATACAAGGTAGATAAATTTGAGGGCTGAAATTATCAATCATGGAAGATGTAGATTGAGGATTATCTGGTATCAAATATATTTGTATTTACCATTGGATGAGAATTCTAGACCTACAAAGATGACTGATGAAGAATGGAATATTCTTGACAAAAAGGATTTGGAATCTATAAGATTGATCCTGATAGCATCTGTGGCTTCTAAAATTACAGAAGTGACTTCTACGATAGGGTTAATGAAATCTCTTGCTAATTTATATGAAAAACATAGTGCTTTAAATAAAATTTATTTGATGAGGAAACTATTTAGTTCTAAGATGCATGAAGGTGGATATGCATCTAGTAATTAGAATGATTTCAGATATATTGTAAATCAGTTAAAATCGGTTGATATACCGTATGATGAAGTGAAAGCAATTTTATTCTTTTGTTCTTTACCTGATTGTTGGGATAACTTGGTAATGACTGTTAGTAATACAACATTTGCTAATAATGTTTTGAAGTTTTATCAATGTGGTTAGTATAATATTGATTGAAGAAATTCACAGGAAGAGTACAGAGGAATCATCATCCGGGAATGATTTACAATGTAGAAAGTAGGGGCAAGAAGGAGAGATCCAAGAGTAAGAGTAATGGGAAATTAAAGTCAAGGGATAACATATCTAAATCCAGAGGTAAGGTAATTATTTGTTGGAAATGTGGAAAGAAAGGACATGCAAAGAAATACTGTTGGTCAAAGGATAAAGATAACCAACAACCAGATAAAGGTAAAGAGGTAAATATTTTTGCATCAGAGGTAATGCAAGATGATATTATTCTTTCTTTAGATAATAGAATTGAATCACGGGTTTTAGATTCAGGAGCTTCTTTCCATGCAACCCTTAATAAGAGCTATTTCAAAAATTATGTCTAGGGAAATTTTGGGCATGTTTATTTGGGTGATGATGAACCTTGCAATATTACTGGTAAATGGGAAGTTCATCTAAAATTGCAGAATGGAAATACATGGGTATTAAAATATTTGAGGCATGTGCCAAACCTCGGGAGAAATCTTATTTCTGCAGGGAAACTAGGTGAAGTTGGTTACATGGTTACTTTTACAGGTGACTCTTGGAAAGTCATCAAGGGTGCTTTTGTTGTGGCAAGAGGTAAGAAATTTTAGGAACATTATATATATTTACCTGTGTTACTGATTCCTTTTCTGAATCATCTACTTGAGATTCAGATGCAGGTATGTGGCATAATTGGTTAGGCCATATGAGTAAAAAAGGAATGCATATCCTAAAGTATAAGGGTAAGTTATCAGATTTGAAAGATTTAGATAGGTGATTTCTGTGAGCATTATGTCTCTGGAAAGAAAAAGAGAGTGAGATTCTAAAAGTTGGGGAAACTAAGGAGTAGAAATTGGAGTTTGTACACTCAGATGTGTGGGGACTAGCTCAGGTAGCTTCTCATGGAGGATCCCTTTATTATGTTACTTTCATTGATGATGCTACAAGAAAGGTATGGGTTTTATTGTATTAAACATAAATATGATGTTTTTGAAACTTTTAAAAGATGGAAAGCCTTTGTTCAAAATGAATCAAATTCAAAGTTAAAGTTCCTTAAATATGACAATGGTGGTGAATATTGTAGCAAGAATTTTAATGATTATTGTTCAATGAATGAGATACGTAGAGAAAGGACGGTTCCTAGAACACCACAGGAGAATGGTGTTGCAGAAATAATGAATAGGATAATCATGGAACATGATAGAATTATGAGGATCCATTCTGGATTGCCCTTATAATTTTGGGCATAAGCATTTGATACATCAGTTTATTTAATTAACCATGGGCCTTCAAGTTCACTAGATGGAGGAGTACCAAAGGAATCTTGGACCGAAAAAGAGGTAGATCTTTATTTTCTTAAAGTATTTGGTTCAGAAACTTTTGCGCATATTGATAAGGAAAATAAAAAGAAGTTGGATGCAAAATACAAGAGATGCACTTTCATTGGTTATGGATCTGGTGATTTCGAATTCCATTTTTGAAATTTAGAAAATTCTAAAATTATTAGGAGTCATGATATTGAATGAACTGAAAAGAGAATTTACAGGGATCAAATTATGGTACCCAAGGATGAACCAATTGAGAAGTTTGTGGATGAAAATGAACTCTTGGATTTAAAAGTAATACCGACTGGGTTACACAGTAACCAGTATTGGTTGACCCCTGAATGACATTACTCAGAAGAACTGGTATCAGTTACAGAATATCCAAACCGATATCAGTTAGTAGAACCGATGTTGTTTACAGGTGACTGGTGTCGGTCACTGACAAATTTGGATACAAATGTCCAGGAAGTCCAGAATGAGCCTCTGGTACCCCAAACTCTTGTGAGAAGGTCACAAAGGATAAGTAAACCTCTAGAAAGATTTACACCTTCTATATTTTATTTATTATTGATTGATAATGGTGAACCAGAGAGTTTTGAAGAAGAAATGTAGGATGAGACCCACGTGCAATAGGATCATGGCATGGATGACAAGATGGACTCCTTAGAACAGAACTAGACTTGGGATTTGGTTAATTTGCAAGCAGGTAAAAGGAAATTGAAGAACAAGTGGGTTTACAGGAGCAAGGAAGAAGAGGGTGGACAAAAAAGGTACAATGCAAGGCTTGTAGTAAAGGGATTTGCATAGAAAGCAGGTATTGATTTTATTGAAATATTTTCTCCTATTGTTAAGATGAATTCTATTCGTATTGTATTGAGTTTAGTTATAGTAGAGGATTTGCATTTAGAGCAACTAGATGTGAAGACGAATTTTCTTCATGGTGATTTGGATGAAGAGATTTATATGCAGCAGCCGCTTGGGTATGAAGTCAAGGGTAAGGATAAATTAGTGTGCAAGTTGAAAAAGAACCTATATGGGGTCAAGAAAGCTCCCAGGCAATGGTACATGAGGTTTGATAGTTTTATGCATAAGCATGGTTACTTGAGATGTGAATTTGACCATTGTGTTTATTTCAAGAATCTTGGAAATGTGAGCTACATTATTTTCTTACTATATGTGGATGATATGCTTATTGCAGGATCTAATATGCAGGATATTGGTGAGCTTAAGGGAAAGCTAGCTCACACATTTTCTATGAAGGATTTAGGAGCTACAAATAGAATCCTTGACATGTAAATACACAAAGACAGGAAGAACAAGAAATTATATTTGTCTCAAGAGGATTATATCTATAGAGTATTAGAAAGGTTCAAGATGCAGAATGTAAAACCTGTTAGTACACCTATGGCTGGACACTTTAAAATGAGCAAAGATTAGTGTCCTACATCACAAGAGGAGGTCAAATACATGACACAAGTTCCATATGCTTCATCAGTAGGGAGTATCATGTATGTTATGGTTTGTACCAGACCAAACATTGCACAAGAAATGAGAGTGGTGAGTAGATATATGGCCAATCCAAGTAAAGAGCATTGGAAAACAGTCCAATGGATACTTAGGTATTTGAGAAGGACATCTAGCATGCATTTATGCTTTGGAGGTTTGGATATTTCATTATGTGGCTATGTTGATTCAAATATGACTGGAGATATGGATGGTAGGAGGAGAACTACTTGATATATTTTCACAGTAGGTCGAATGACAATTAGTTGGATTTCAAGATTGCAAAAGGTTGTGGATTTGTCTACTACAGAGGCTAGTAAGTAGATGATATGGATAAGTAGGTTCATGAAGGAGTTGGGAAAGGAGAAGGATGATTGCAAGTTGTTCAGTGATAGTCAAAGTGCAATTCATTTGGAAAATAAATCAGCGTTTCATTCGAGAATGAAACAAATTCAGTTGAGGTATCACTTCATACGAAAAGTATTAAGGGATGTGAAGTTGAATCTGGAAAAGATTCATACGAGTGAGAACCCTGTAGATATGCTAACAAATTCATTAGAAAAGGAGAAGTTGGAGCTACAATCCAATTCTGTTGGTCTTCGAGTTTGAGACTTGAGGAGGAAGAAACAAAGCTAAGGAAGGATACAAGAATGATGTTGTACAGGTATGATGTAGTAATTAATCTCCAAATGGGAGATTTTTGAGCTGTGGAGCTCAATTATTTCAGATTAGCATGAAATGTGAAACTTGCTGGAAAACACAGCAACCTTCATCGGTTATGGAGGGACCAACATCAGTCACCTATGACCAGCATTGGTCAGGTAAGGAGGAACTGACATCGGTTAGGGATAACCAGTCGTCGGTTACCTATGTGAGGATGTTTTAATTAACTCACTGGGAATTAGATCTATTTTTAGTATTAAAGATATATCTATTGATTTTAATTACATGGCTAAGTGCCCTAAGTTTATATACACCTATATAAGCATGAAACCTAGGGTTTAGAAGTATGAATTTGAAGAATTTCAAATAATTGTCATAATAATTGTGAGAGAAAATTATTGGAGAAGAAGAAAAAGCTTGAGAGAAAGAAATTACTGTACATCTGAGAGGTGTGGAAGATTGTAAATATTCATTGTATATCTTGTCAAAGCTTTACATAATAGATTGGATTATTTCTTGGTGTACGTAGCCCACAATGGGTGAACCACGTTAAATATGGTGTTGATTTATATCTCTTGTTTTGTGTATTTCTTGTAGTAGAATATCTGATTTTATTTGCATATATGCTTAGATTTGATGTATTATCTGTACAACTAGTGTGCTAACCCCAAAATTTTCAAATGTAATAATGTTTCTTCCACGATCCTATTGAATAACAAAATATCATCAAAATAGATAACCAAAAACTTACAATTGTATTCTCACAATACTTTGTTATTAACCTCATTAATGTACTACTTGCATTAAATAACTTGAATGGAATCACCATCCACTCGTATAATCTATCTTTTTTTTTTTTTTTTCTGAACTTTCGTTTTCCATTCACCCCCTTCATGGATGCATATCTGGTAGTATCCACTCTTTAGGAAAATATTACTAAAATATTAGGCTCCCACTAGCACATCCATCATATCATCCAATCTTGGAATTGGGAACCGATACTTAATTATGATTTTATTTATTTCTCTATTATCCAAAAACATTCTCCAGTCTCCATATTTTTTGGGATTTAGTGCTGGAGTTTTACATGGACTCATAATTTCTCTCACTAACCATTTCTGTAACAGATCTGCCACTTTCCTATTCAACTCCTCACTATGTGTCAGGCTCTCTTGTAAATATCCAAGAATTAATCAAATTAAAAAAACAAAACATTACATGATAAAATAATAAAACCAGAGATATTGTAATTCATTCAGGAAAAATTCCCAAAGGAGAGATTACATAAAAATAGCTCAATGAACTCCTATAATTAAGGAGTCAAGGCTAATCTCTAAGTCCTCTCAATATCCCAAATATCTCTCAACTATGAGTTGTGCATTATAACTGTTTTGCACACTCATATATTATTTTATAAATATTAAAAACTATTACTACCAAATAACTCAAACCACTCCTAAGTGTTCACACTATGAACAACATTTCTATAATAGTCACCCCTTTAGTGTGAACATGGGGAAAGTTATCTCCTGTACCTGCTCATGATCTATAAAGAAATGAAGGTTTTCAAATGAGTACCAATAACTCAAACAATATGAGGTTTTCAAAGAGAACCTCCAAATTAGAAAATCGTTTTCTAGTGGAATCAACCACTACATAGAAGTGTACATTATTTTTCTCACATCATTGTTTCTAACTTAGAGGGATTACAAAACATAAATTGTGTTCATGCAGGAGATTTAAACAGGAATGTTACTTCTGTTCATTATTACAACATAAAGTAAACACACCACACAACAAAATTAAAAGGTCACTAATACCATGAAAAAATATCTTTGTTGGTGACTAACAAGAGATGCCAATTTTCCTCCATCCTCCATCAGGCACTACTTAGTGTAGGTAGTCATCTTCATCCTCCTCCTGTTCAGGTTCTGGTTCTTTTCCACTCACAATTCCCCAAAGATTCTTGTTCATTAATTGCATTTGTATTTTCACCTTCTATGTGTGAAAATTTAATCCATTGAATTTATCTAATGGAATTTCCATAATGGGTTTCAAAATCAGTCGAAAATGTACCCTTACAATAAACTTTAAACACTGAAAGTAAAATTTTATGATATATTTTCCAAAAAAGGAAAAAATAATTTTTTCTCTAGCAATAGAAAACACAGGATCAATGTGTAGAGATCAAATAAATACACATTTTTAAAAAAAATGGTACATTAATCTAAATTATAAGCTGAAAGTTATGGCAATTTTAAGTTATAACTCCAACATCTTCCCAGACCCTTTCCAAATTTGGCAAAAAAAATTTCTTTCCTGATTCTATTTTTTTCATCCGCATCTAAAAAATGAAAGAAACAAAATACCTCTGTCATTTCGGATCCAAATATTGCAAGAAGTCACGTTACAACCAAGTATGGATTCACTTGAGTGAAGCATCACCACTGCTATTGGTAGACAAACACGCTGGTCACAAATTTGACTCCATTGAAACACGCAGGCCACATATTTGAATCCAATGAAACACACAGGTTGCTGATTTGATTCCAATGAAACAAATTTGTTCCAGATCTAAATGCCTCACAAACTCCTATAGGTTATCATTGTGGTCTAACCTACTCTGATACCAAATCTTGTAAATATCCAAGACTTAGTCAAAAAAATAAAAATAAAACATTGCACAGTAAAATAATAAAAATAGAGATATTGTAATTCATTCGGGAAAAATTCCCAATGGAGAGATTACATATAAATAGCTCAATGAACTCCTATAATTAAGGAGTTATGGATAATCTCTAAGTCCTCTCAATATCGCTAAATATCTCTCAACTATGAGTTGTGTATTACAATTGTTTTACACACTCATATATAATTTTATAAATATTAAAAACTATTACTACCAAATAACCCAAACCACTCCTAAGTTTTCACACTATGAACAATATTTCTGTAACAGGATCATCCTATAAGATTCCTGATTCGGAAGAGACAATCCTAGGATCAAATCAATATGGTGTTATATATCATTTTTGGTAGGTAACCCATATGGTAGCTTATCCAGTATGACATCTTTGTATTATTTTAGTACCTCTTCTAACATAACGAGCATAACAAATGCATTTATTTCCACCTTCTTTAACATCAATGCATACCACCAACAAACTTCTTCCATTTCTACAAAAAAACTCCTTTGTATCCAACAAGCCTTCAATCTTCTCTTCTTCCTTGAAGGGTAACAAGACAACCTTTACACCATGCTTCTAAAAAGTATAAGTATTCCTCCCTCCATCATTTATGACCTTTCTGTCATATTGTCAAGGCCTCCCTATTAATATATGACATGCATCCATTGGGATAACATCACACCATACCTCGTCCTTGTAGGTATTTCCAGTTGAAAAATTTATTAGGAATATTTTATCTATGGCTACCTTGTTCCCTTTCTTAAACCATGATATGTGATAGAGATATGGGTTCTTCTCACATTTCATACTTATTTTTATTAACCATCATAGTTGAGACAATATTTTCACAGACTACCACCATCAATAATAATTTTACATATCTTCCCTCCAAAGTTGAATCTTGTTCGAAAGATATTTGTCCACAACCAAGAATCACCACCAGAACCATCTTGTTCTTTCTCCTTCATCATCCTCCTTATCATTACGGTTTCACCCAAGTTTGAAACAACCACCATTTACCCTTCTTATTCAACTTCAACCAATATTACTTGAGGTTATTCCACTTTCCATCTATGTTATGTAAGATAGTGCAGAAACTCAAAAGATCTGTACCCTTCTTTACCACATCGATAACATGTATACTTACTTCGGGGGCTATTCCAAGCCCATCCTCCACCATATCATCTTCCTCTTAGAAATACTCCTACCTCTTTGGTAGTTACCGTGGCCTTGACCAGTTTCTTCTTGCCCTTATGCATCAGAGGATTCACCTTTTAGGGAATCAAATCTACCTCTCCCTCTCATTTGAGATGATGATGTGTTGATCTATTTTTTCGTTCCTTTCCAATTTAATGATCTAGTACTAAAGAATACTAGATAACTTAGAAAATGGAGGGTTTAAGGTGCTTGGAATGTGATGTGATGGACATGGGTGAAAAGTAGATGATGGATCTTCGTTGTTACAAGCTGATGACATGTACAAAAAATAATAGAAAGAAAATGGATTAGATGATAGAATGGGGGGGTTTCCTGACGAAGTCAAATTTAAGAAGCATTAACTTCCTTGGCAGATGTCAACCCCATGTTTTGATAAAATATGGTAAAAGAAATAATAATAAACATAATAATATGTAGAATCTAAGGAACACAAAAATTGGAAATGCATAAATGTAATGCACATACAAATTTGATCTATATTGACATAAAATAAAGCTTACCTGGCGGGGTTGATGGTGATTAGGTATACAAAGGGGAACATTGTTGGAAATATGAGAAGATGGAGAAAAAAAAACTGTAAAATACAGATTTGGAAGGATATGAGTGCAAGCAAGGTAAACACAGAGACCTGTAAATGCTGACATAAACCTGCATAATGAAATCTGAGATAGAAACACAAAAAGGATGCAAAATTACAAATATTTGGAGAGATTGGATGGAAATAGGGCTCGGGTTGATGGAGACCAGGGTGAAAATCAGATAGTTTTGATGCAACAAAGAAACATGATGGTAGCTATAGAGTCTGAGAAGGATGGAAAAGTTAAAACAAAGACATAAGAAAGGATTTGGAGATAGAAAATATCAGTGAAAGAAGACTGGGTCAACGAGAGACCTGGGCTAGGATGATGACGAATGTAGCAGTATAAAACAAGGCCAAAGAAAAATGGGTGGAATGGATGACCTGCAATCAAAGAAACTAGAAGAGAAGGATAATATTGGAGCTCTGAGTGCTACTACTGAACTTGCAAGATGTTAGATCTAACAAGATAGTAGTGGAAATAACATAAGATAGCAAAAAAAGTAATATAAAATCTCCCAAAGTCATGTGAGTGATGAAAATAAGATTCAAAGGACTGCAAGAGGGTTGACACTATTTTTGAGATGCTCTGGTTTGAAGATGGATTCAAATAATGCAAGAAAATAAAGTGTTTTGTCGCACATGTGTGTTTGTGTCTCTCTTTGGAAAGTGTTGAACCAAATATTATAGTGTCGACGGTGACTAAGCTAGGTCACCGCTGACTACAGGGAAAATTTCCCCAGTGGGGTTGATTTTGTGATTTAGTCAGGGATTTTAGGTTTTTAAGAATGGGAAAAGTTCTTTAAAGATTGTAGGTGAGAAGAGGTTGTTCAGGGATGTGTCATGGGTAGTTAGGGGATAAAGATAGGTAGGATAAAAGATAGAAAAACATAAGGATGTAGATTTAGAATAAAATCATCATAAAGGGAAATTCCATTAGGGCTAATGGATAATGGATATTAAGTAATTAATTAATAAAGATTAATTAATCAATGTTAATTAATGAGGATTAAAGGTGATTGGATAATAAGTGGGAATTTAATTAAATGAGGGGAGATGAATTAAATTAAGGGGGTCTAGCTAGGACCATGGAGAAACATATGTACATGGGAAAACAAGGGTAGGGATACCGAATTTAGGTGTTTACATGATGACCCTCTCTTCACTCCTCTTCTAAAATTATTCTTATTTTTCTTTTATTATGCTTTCAATGCGATTTAATAAGTATCATCCAAGCTATGGATCCAAAGAATACTCAACTCATCTTGTATGGTATAATTCAACCCATTTACATACCTTGTAATTACTCCATGCTTCACAAATTTCTTCAAAGGTATATTTTGACAAGTCTCCTTCTCCAATTAGACCTAGAGCATCCATGTCCTCCTCACCGAGTCCCTTCAAAAAGAGTAATTTTAGAGATTCAGGAGGCAGTCTTGTGTGCCTTGTCTTCTGAACGCATAAATTGAATCTTTCTAGATAGTATTCTAATGGTTCATCCTCTTTCTATGCCATTTTGCACATTTCATCACCTCCTCTATTACTCGACATGTAGTAGTCTTGATATTTATTGAGAAAATTTTCCTTCTTCTATTCCCAAGTGGTTATGACATTTCTTCCTAAACCCATGAACCATCTCAAGGATACATCCTTGAGTGTAGCAGGAAATAGATTCAATTTATGTGCATCCATGGTATAATCATAGCTCTTGCATAAAACATCAAAATCAAACAGAAAAGTGTCTGGGTCTTCAGTTATGGATCCATGAAAGTTAGGCAAGGCTGAGGAAGAAATATTCTTTATAGCAGCATCTTCATCATTTTTGATAATGGGAAACTCAAAAGTAGTTTCCCCATTTTGAGAATTTTAGTCTAATACTTTTGCCATTTCTGGCTACTCAAGAACATCTTCATAAATTTCACTTGGAGGATGTTATTCTATTAACAAACCTTGTAAAGAGGAAGATATAATTTGTTCAGTATATGATATGGAAACCTGTGCTAATTGTGGTCTGAGTAAAAATATATTGTGGGAATCTCTTGGATGGTGCATACATCAAATACTCAACTCACTTAACAGAAATTAGTGGGGGGGGGGTATGGAGGTAAATTTCCTAAAACCTAAAATGATTCTAAGAAATGAAAAACCTCTCAAAACCTTATAACTTGGTAGTATCAGTGCCAAAAATGGTGGTGAAAATTAACTTGCAACAATTATTATGTTGTTCATTAATCTAAATTCATTTAATTATCAAACTAATGGATGTAGACTTTATATAGTGTCAGTACTGTATACACACAATTACAAATATTGGGAGGTATAAAGATAAATTTCTGTCACTACAATTTGAGAAATAACAATGGTTGGAAACAAAGTAAATTTTGACTGGAAGTAAATACAAGGTCTAAGGAAAAACATGTAAAATTAGAATGTAGATACAAAATTGAGTTATTGCTAATATAATCATAAAATAAATCAAATTAGCAAATAAAGGATAGGGTTAGGAAACTACAAGTGGGACCTTCCTTGGGTGCTAATCCCTTCTAAGGCCTACAAATATAACTAATGAAAAGAACTCAAAATTTTATTACATTGGCATGAATTTTACAATTGGGACTACAACAACCTATATCCCTATATTCTCTACTCTTTTTCTAGATCTCTATTCTCTATTTCTATCTCGATCCCTTTGCTAACATTAACCTTTTCCTTTTATACATCTCATTACAACAAAAGTGTGAAGAAATAGAGTCCTACTAGGATTTTTAATTAGATCAAGTAAAAGATGTCAACCAAATAATCCAGAGACTAGATGCATGTAATGTAATTAAGCAGCAGGTGTTTACATGTCAGTCACATAACTTAAGTAACAAATAAATTTGATCTATCAGTTGCCAAATCATGAATCTAATTAGTTAGTTCCTTGATAAGTTGTAACACATAATCAGATGTTAGAGTTGATTACTATCCTAGTTCTCATGTTTGAATTATAATTGCTTCTTCCATCGACACGTGAAAGATCAAGTGTGTTGTCCACGTTCCATGAGATTATCAGGATCAAGGCTTATACATGTGTGTGACCTTATTTGGATGTAGATGCTTTGCTACAGATAAGTCCTTTGCCTGCATGTGAGTTGCTGCAGGACGATGCCTTAGCTATAGATGATTCATTTTAGATGCGGATGAGTTTCTGCATATGGATCCTTTGGCTATATATACAAGTTACTTACAACAAGAGGCATCACATGCATCATTAATCAAACATCATAATGTAATCAAGAGAATAAATGCGTAATCAAAATAACACAAAATAAATCTAATTAGTAATAACTATATTAATAAGTATTCATGCCATAATGTTGAGTTTATAATGTAATGTCTTAACAGAATAATAGGGGAATACAAGTTCAAGGCTACAAATGGCTCAAAAAATATAGAGGACAAGTTGTTTATAAAGAGAATTACACCCGCACACACACACACACAGCGGGTAACCTTGCTTTCCCACATCTAGTTACATAGTCTATAATTCATAAAATCTAGATATCCCCCCTGGGGGTTTTCTTGGATCATCCTTCCTTCTCTTCAGAGAATAGTTTTTCATTTATGCCCTTAGTGTGTCTAAAAATACAAAAAAATTCAAAAATGTTAAAAAATACAAAACATTCATCTATGATAGAATTATGAAAACATTGAAATATCTACAAACATCCAAAAATAGTTGCATCAATATTTCTTGGCTATTTCTATTACATGCTTATATTATTCATGTTACACATTACTTATGATCTTATCCTGATACATAGTATATTATGTCATTTTTCAATACACATGTGCATTCATGTGGTACATTGATTTGACTGAGAGATTCACACATATTGTTACATAATGAAGGATACTGACAATCATATCTACTAGTTCTTGTAAAAAAACTGACGACATCTAATTTACACTTTATCACACACAATTTACTTCCAAACTGGGGAAAGTATTCATACTATGTCTTATTTACAAATTTACGTGTTTTCTCTATTCTATCACTTGTTTGTGGGCAATGCCCTATGTTACTTTTTGACCTTGAATTCCTTGATTTTCTTGCAACATCTTGAATGGTTTCCTTTTAATCCTAAAACACATGTGCACATTAGCTACAAGTTATCTTTATTTGCACATGCAAAATACATGTGTATATGCATTTGGGAGGTCATCTATCTTTTGATATAAGAGATTTGGAAATGTTGATTTTTTTTTAAAAATGACTACACTAGGATTGTATCCACTTGAACTCAGGAATTATCAGTGTGTTACAATGTGGCATGATAAGATATTTTTGGGTGGACATAATTGCAAGGGTTCCCCTTTATTTTACATATTTGAACCTTCACATGATAAAGGAGGAGATGGACAAGAGAATTGGTTTCTGATCAAGAGGAAGTTACCGTGGTTCAAATTTAAAATAGGCTATTTTTATAATCTTGAAGAGCAACCATACAATGTATTTTCAGTTGCTACTTTGAAATTTTGATTCATACATCTGATTTTTTAACTCCAACGGTGGTTCGAAAATATTTGAATATATTATTTTTAAAAATTATTTAATGATAATGAAGAGTTATTTTGTAATTAATTTCTGAAATATTGTGCAGATTTGAAATAAGAAAAGGACATAATTGAATGAATAAAATTTAGGCAATGAATATTTGAAATTTTTTCTTGGGGAATTTGTTTTTTTTCCATATTTTAGGTAAAACTTAGCTTAGTAAGTAATTATGCATTGTATTTTTATCTTTGTTACTTTTTAACATAGGTAAGTTGGCTATTACTATTTACTGTGATAATTAAGGATGTTATTGTGGGTAATTAGTTGTTTGATTGTTATATGGTTTTATAACCATATTTTTGTATATTCATGTTGGTTTACTGTTACACCCGTATAACCATTTTGTTTGTAATATTGACAATGTGATACATACATACATATATACACACATAAATACATACATACATGTATATATATTGTAGCTATCATATGCTTGTAATCTAATTATTTTCCATATCAATAATACTATGAAGCATCCTCCATGTTTACTCACAAAATTTTGTATCAAAGCTGATTGGAGCCAAAAAAAAACTAAGAAGATATTGTAGAAGAGATTGTAGAAGTGTTTGATAAGGATTGGAGAAGAAATTTTCCCATTGGAGAGCTTGTGTTGCCTCTAGAAGCTTTCTAACCCCACCTTTAGATCCCCACAATCTGAATTTCAAATTTGCAGCAGAAAATATTGTAAATTTTTCTACATTGGAAATGGAGGAGTCCCCAAGAACATCCTCCTACACCAGGTAGTTGTTTACATTCTAAAAAAATTAGAAGAAAAAAATATAAGGGTTTTTTTAACCTTCAGGTGCCCATGTGAGCCCCACAACCTAGTTTTGTAGTTTTCTTTAATGGTAAGAGTTGAAAAACAAGAAATTGCATAATTCTGTGTTGGGATCCTAACTGATCCAAAAAATGAGCTGATTTAGAGGACTAATTTTATAGTGACAAAGTTTAAATCAATTTTTCAAAGGGTGAGTTGCAAAGTCTCCCCACTGAGTTAGTTATTGTGATGAGTTGCATTCTAAGTGAGTTGTGTATTGAGCATCTACCGAGCCCACTTAACCCACTATTGATCCCATACAAACACATTACATTGTTATACAACATCCAACAAGGTCAATTTTGGGATCCATAACAAGTACTCCCCTAACTAGATCGGCCACACCCACGACCGCTGAGTCTTTCACACCAAACATTGCCAAGTTGAACCATCAATGGAAAGTTCTTGTCTAACACTGAGCTCCCTCTGAATCGGATCACAAACCAAGTCTACGAATGAGTTTGGACATCCCTGTTCACATATCTGAGCCTAATATGATCGAGCTAAGTGGAATCCTATGTGGAAAATTCAGTCCACAATGCTCTACATCCTTTGAGATGAGGAGACCTACGAAAACAATAAACAATGGCAAAAAAAAAGCAAAGGCAATAACAAAACAAAACAGGGGAAAACATATCCAAAACACACAAAACTAGTTTTCAGGGGAATCCTAAACCTCCCCCTCTAGGGACTGACCATGTGGTTCTCCATATCTCTGCCATGTCATTGTTTCCAAGGTTAGAAATGTTGAATCTTGTTTAAACACTTTATCCTTTAATTTACACCCCATGCACTATATGTGTGTAATTGGTTAGTTATAAGGTTTTAGGTAGGGTAGGTAAGGAGGTACCCCCCAACCCCCATATTCTATATTTTGAAACTTATCAGAATTTTTAGTGGAACTGCTAACTCTAGCATTCGAACCCCCACTTAAAGCACCTTGTTACAACCAAACCCCCCAAATTTAATGACAAAAGTACTATATTTGGGGAAAAATATTTCTCCCACATAGCTTAGAAATTGATTATGAGAAAATTTTGTAAAAGGAGGGGTTCTTGAAAGGGATTTTTCATATTTTTAGTATTTTATCACATTTTGATTTGTTTTAAGCTTTGGAAGCTAGCAGGGGCCCGTAAAACAAAAAAATTTCCTTTCATCCATTTTTTTTGCACAAGCAGCTGTAATTACATATTTTTAGTGTATTGTTGTATTGTTTTGTTCTAACATGCCCTTTAACTACGAACATTATAACCACCCACTATGGTAAAAAATTCTATAAAATTCTTCTTTCCTAACTTGTATATGGTCCATGGTGATAATTACGCCATGTGGAAGACAAAAATTTAAACTCAACTTGAGTTTGAAGAAAATTGGCAAGTTGTAAATGGTTCTGGGTAACAAGATTATCTGAAGATTAAAAATTCACATCTTCCTTACTAGGATTTTTACCTTTCCCTTGGCCTCTAGTTGATCTCCTTGTCATGATATAAGGTTTGTGTCTTGGGAGGACAAAGGTTAGGGTATAAATTTAGGGCTTGAGGTTTTATAAGGTTATTGGCCAAAAAGAGAGAAACATAGAGAATAAACCCTACATAGATTTTGGAAAGCTTTATGAAAATATAGGAAACTGAGAAAAATTTCCAAAATTGCAGGATAGGTAGTAAATTTATGAAAAAGCATAAAAAAATGTATAATTTTTTCAAAAAAAGTCAAAAATATTGAAATTTAGAGAGGATCTTACTTGACTGATTTCACAATACCAAGAAAACAATTGTAGAAAAACTTGCTACTATGTTTGAGATATAGATGAACCTTCATGATTAGGGTTTTGATGGTTTTTTGGCCAAGATCAAGCTCTGATATACCACTTGTAATGAAATTACTTAGATATATATGAATATAAGTAGCAATAGAACACCAAAGAACACCAAAATATAGAGAAATGATCACAATATGAAAGAAGAATAACTTATCCACTTTGAGGGGGGTAAGCTCAAAACTATATAGTAAGACTCAAGTTCTCAATACGATGTTAATATCCTACTCTCTAACTCATATATATATCCTAGTCCCTAAGTCTGACACATTAAGCAAATCCATAAGTTTGACACATTAAGAAAATGAAAGCATAAAATAATTATAATTATAATATGAAATGATAACAGATTATGTTAGTCACAAGTCAATTATCCATATCCTGAAATATAAATTAGGGTTAAAGGTGTAGTATATTGTTTTGTGTCATGGTTTCTTCCATGTACATCCCCTCTTGCAGGTATCATTTATTTTTGATGGCTGCCACATCAAATATTCATAGGTTATCTACATGTTTTAAACATATTAGAAATGGGGTATACATCTTTCCGTTTGAGTAGTGCACTCATGTTTCACCATCTCACGTGCCTCAAAAGTGGGGGAAAAAAATCTAGGGATTTATTTCACATTTCCATAAAACATGGGCATGTTTCTGGGAACACACACATGTGATGGCATACAAAAATGCCTCAAAATTGGACTCAAGCACAAAAATTTTAGTAAAATCTATAGGGATCAAGACCATACAACCCAGTCAAGACCGTATGGTCTTGACCCTATCATACATTTTTTACCCAGGAGAAACTTCTCCAAATTTGTCAGTATTTTCATATTTATCATCATCATTACAACATTTTCATTGTTGGGGTAAATAATATTTTACCTAAGTTAATTCTGCATAGGTAACTTAATTATTAAAATGGTAAAATTTTATATATCATATTTTAATTGTATTTGGGAATAGTATTCCCGTAGCATTTTGTTTAGGTTGTTATATGGTTCAAACCAAATATTTTTCATTACATGTGCATGGGTATGTTTATTGTTTCAACATCCCATTTGTCTACACATGGCTGTAGAATTCCTATAAAAATTGCAACACTTCATTATAAGTATGATTGGATTAATTATTAATAAAATAACTAGGATTCCGTCCCTGTTCTTCATCTTACATTTGGTACCAGAGTAGGTTGAAGCTCCTAGAAAGGTTGGAGAGAGGTTGTGGAGGAAGAAAAATTCTTGGAGAATAAATCTGCATCATTGGTGAGTTGTTTATAGAGCCTCCCACCGATCCATAACATCGATATAGGTCTCTAAGGACTCTACTGATTCCTCTCCATTTCCCCTCCAGACCGAGATTTTCTTCCTGGCAGGTTGCATTATGATAGAGATCCTACATACACGGGTTGAGTTATACATTAGATTGGGTTACATACCCCCCCATCGAGTTACACGTGAGCTCACTGCATTAAATCCACCAAGCCCATTCACGCGGTTGAGACATTCATTGGTGAGTTGAGATGGGCATTAAATCTACTTCATTTGTAGGTGATTTGGTTCTTTATAAGAAGAAACCTAGATATTTAAATGGTTTTGCATACCCACTCAAGTGCTATTTGGAATTGATCGGGCCCTCCCCTATGACCAAACTGAGCCGATTTTCATGTATTGGATCAAGTCATCCTACCCAAACAACCCTGTGACCTGCATACATAACAAAGCATAAAAAAAATTAAAAAAATGGAGAAGATATATGTTTGAGGCTCCTGAGCGAGCTCTGACTTGAACGCATAACCTAAACATACAATACAAGGAGACCAAAAATAATCACAAAACGGTAAAATAGTAGTGAACAAATCAAACAGAGAGGTGCAAACAATAAAGTGACGTATAAAGGAGATTCAAAGTGATAAGAGCACAAGATCCGCTTCATGAGGATGCCCTAAATTGACCTCCAACTCAACATGTGCACGTGGACCTCCATCACGGTAGAAAAGTCACCTTTCAAAGGTTCACCATTTTTGAATTAATTCAAATTGAAATTGATTTATTTCATAGCATAAGCACTACAAGTGCAAAAAGCGGATAGTGCAAAAAGATTTGGGAATGTGATGTGTTTTGGTTTGAACCCCACCCATGTTCATTTGTTTTTTTAATATTGATATTTAGGGGTTTCTTTAGCCCCGAATTTCAATTATAGAGGCAGAAAAATCTGTTAAAGCCTCTAGTTATAACTAAACAAGTTGCTAAAAATAGTGGAGATAACCCTAAAATTGGGGAAAAAAAATTCTTTCTCCCAAATTGCTTATTTTTTATTCTAAGCACTTTTTTGCCAAAGGAGGGAAACCTAAAAACTTCATTTTGAGCCATTTTTTTATGGTCTTTTTCTCAGAGAGCCGTATTGAGCTCCGGAGGCCACCAAGGCCTTGAAAAAAAAAAAAAACCAATTTTCTTGCCATTCAATTTTTTCAGAATTTTGAATGTAATTGTATACTTCAGTGTATTGTACTTATTTTCAGGTTTCCATATTCAACCACAAAACATTATAACTACTGTAGCACTGATAGAGCTTTGTACTAAAAATATATTTAAAATTTTTGGTTCTGTATCACTCACGAGATATTCATCTCATTAGCAGTGTTCAGTATAAATAATGCCTCTGGGAAGCGCTTATGGGTAAAGTCGTCATGACTACTACTACACTTATTACCTAATATAGCTGCAAAAACGTCGTCTGGGAATCGAAACTTTAAATCAATGGGGAGTAATAAGGACACAATGCACACACTTTGAGCCCTCCCATTTGTCTGTGAATTATTCTTGAATTAAATCCAGACTGAGAAATTATCTAGAGTATATAGCAAAGTTACGTGCGTGTATGAGGATATTTATTTGAGCTAGTGTCAATAATCACACAGACCCCTTTCAGTACTGTCTTGGTACCACGTATCGAATTATTTCACGTACGTTAACATCTCTTTCATGTACCGTTGGGTATATAGAAAGGATGAGCTTCTTCCACGTACCGACGGGTATATCATAAGGGTGCATATATAGAAAGGTTTGGTATATCAGACTGACGGTATATAGATTGGGAGACCATATACCTAGAGTGATAAGAGCCTTACCCTTTGTCAGTTGATTCTTCAAAATGGGCACCAATTCCCCCAAGTTATTTATTCCAGATTCACAACTTCTCAGAGGAAATAACTATGTAACATGGAAGACAAAAATCAAGACATGAGCTTGAGTTTGAAGAGATCTGGACTGTTGTGAATGGTACTGTAACCAGATCAACAACTGATACAACACAACAAAGACAATTTGATAAATTTGATCAGAAGGCCAAGCTAATCATCTTGTTTGGAGTGTCTGACGATGTGCAACCCCACATTCGAGATGCCAAAACAGCCAAAGAAGCATGGGATAAATTGAGCACAGTGTACGAGGCCAAAACAAGAATGTAATACTAAATTTGTAGAGTCAGTTACACACATTGAAGTTTAAACAAAATGAAAAAATAGAAGCTTTCTTAAGAAGAGTTATAGAGTTGAGGGCTTCACTTCTAGCCCTGGGAGAAGTGGTCACAGATGAAGCTCTTGTTCCCATTATTCTGAGAGCCCTCCCTTCTTCATACCACATTTTTTGTGACAACACTAAACTTGTCAGATAGACAATGAGTTTTGAAAAATTGGTAAACCTACTTTAACAAGAGGAAGCCATGTATAATAAGGATGATGAAGAGGAGCATGCACTTTCTTCTCATCAGAAATGGAAAGGAAAAGGAAAAGGAAAACCTAATTCCTATCAAAAGTCCCAAAATCAGCATCACATCAAGGGGACAAGCAACAAAAGAAGAAATGTCCTATCTGCAAAAGAGGACATGAGTTGAAATATTGTTGGTATAATACATACAAGAAATGTTCATCAAGTAATTCTGGACCTCAACACCAACAATCTCACAAGGGACACTCTAACTACAATCAAGGGTAGAAAAATGGGAACCAGAAAAGAAAACCCTATCAGCAAGGAAATATTGCTGAGCAAGAAGAACATTCAGATACTGAAGACTACTTGTACACTTCTCGATCAAGTGAACCCTCCACATCATCTAGTGATGTCTGGTATGTTGATTTAGGATCCACTCGACACATGACCAGCCACAGAGACTGGTTTACTTCAATGAGGGACACGCCTTTGAAAAACCATGTTTCGTTAGGTGATGATTCTTCATACACAGTTTAGGGGATTGGGAACATTTCTCTACCCCTTGGTTCACGCAACTGTAGATTATCAGATGTATTATATGTCCCTAGGTTGACTAAAAATATTGCTGTCAGTCAGTAAAATCCTAGATCACAACTTGAAAATTGACTTTGATAGTCATTCCAAAAGAAAACGTGTTTAATTCGAGACAAATCATGAGGCTCGAAAATAGTTGCAAAAGCCTCTAATGTGGGACACATGTTCCAGCTTGATTTTTTCCACAGAAATGATCAAGGCACTTATGGCTAAGAACTCTACCTCTGCACAGTTGTGGCATCAGAGACTTGGTCATATCAGTTTCAAGTATCTCGAGACACTTCACCGACACAATATGGTAAAAGGATTACCATCTCTCCAGAAGGATACAAATAAGTTTCCTCACTGCCTAGTAGGAAAATAACACAGAGATTCATTCTAGAAGAGTACTTATTCGATCTCATGGTAAGCTTTATTTGGTTCATACCAATATTTGCAGTCCAATGCAACTGAGTCATTCTGGATTTCTAGTACTTTATGCTTTGTGTTGATGATTATTTGAGAAAAATGTGGATTTTTTGTCTTCGCAAGAAAAGTGAAGCTTTTGAAAACTTCAAGAAGTTTAAAGTGGTTGTTGAGAATGAAACTGGTCATCACATCAGAACTCTCAACTTAGATCGAGGGGGGGAATTCACCAGTGATGAGTTCAAAGACTACCTATAAGCTCACGGGATTCATCGACAAATGCCTCCTCCACACACACCACATAAGAATGGTGTTATTGAGAGAAGAAATCGTACTATCATGGAAATGGTGTGATGCATGATCAATGATTCTTGACTAGTAAAGACATTCTGGGATGAAGCAACAAAGATAACAGTGTATTTTTTGAACAGAGTTCCCATAATTTCTCTTGATGGAGTAACACCACATGAAGCATGGTCAAAAAGGAAGCCATCTATTGCACACCTCAAAGTATTTAGGTGCAAAACAAGTATGCACATACCCAAGTAGAATAGAAAGAAATTGGATATGAAATCAAAAAAACTCATCTTCATTGGCTACAGTGAAGAGAATCTTGGGTACAAATTGATGGATCCTAAGACCAGGAAAGTCTACACCAGCAGAGATGTTGATTTTTTTGAGAAGAAGGAAGCAGAGACTCCTCCTCTAGACTCACCTGATGTAGATTTTTCACCAGTTGTAAAAATAGAAGCTGATGTTCCCACAGATGATGAAAGTGATGATGGGGATGATGGTGATGATCTCATAGAACCACGACCCAGGGAGAAATTCAACATATGCCTAAGTGGTATACTAGCATGATACGAGATGCAAGAATGGATGCTCCATCGGATACATCCACCACTGGACCACGAACTCACAATAAAGCAAGAGAAGAAGTAAACTTTGCTTTGATGAGTAGAGTTATTGAATCTGATGAGCCCTCTATACAGTCCAAGAATCCCTACAGTCAAAATCTTGGAAAGATGCCATGGATGTTGAGTATCAATCTGTGATGAAAAATAACACTTGGCAACTTGTCGATCTTCCACCAGGGAAGAAACCCATTGGATGCAGATGGATATTCAAAACAAAGTACAAAGAAGATGGGACCATAGAAAAGTATAAAGAAAGACTAGTAGCAAAGGGGTATGCACAAAAAGAAGGCATTGACTATGAGGAGACATTTTCTCCCACATCTAAGATCAAAACAATCATGATGATCTTTTCTCTAGCTGCACAGTTTGGTTGGAAAGTCCATCAAATGGACATAAAAAGTGCCCTTTTGAATGAAGATTTACAAGAAGAAGTCTATATGACTCAACCTGAGTGGATATGTTGTACCTAGTCAAGAAGCAAAGGTATGCAGACTCAGGAAATATTTGTATGGCCTTAAACAGGCACCCCAGGCTTGGTACATCAAAATTGATGAGCATCTCGTACAACATGGATTTGTTAGAAATCCATATGATCCCAATCTCTACCTCAAAAATCAAGGGGGGAGATTGTGATTGTGGTTGTTTATGTCGATGATCTAGTCATCACTGGTAGTTCAGTGAGGATGATTGATGCAACAAAGAAATATCTTAACAATCGTTTGACATGACAGATCTCGGGCTGATGCATTATTGTCTTGGATTGGAAGTATGGCAGAAAGGAGAATCACATATTTGTTTCTCAGTTGAAATATACCAAGACAACACTCAAGAAATTCAGGATGATGGATTGCACACCTATTTCTACACCTATGGAGAACAAATTGTAATTATCTCACTCAGATCCATCTCCTATGGTAAATTCCACTCTCTATCGACAGTTGATTGGGAGTCTCATTTACTTGACCTACACTAGACCAGATATTAACTTTGCAGTGAGCTATCTATCTAGGTTCATGCAGGAACCCAAAGTTTGTCATTGGAAGGCAGCAAGACAGATTTTGAGATATCTCAAGGGAACAATGGATCTTGGTCTAGAATACAAGAAGAATGATAACTTCTTCTTGTCAGGATATTCAGATTCAGATCATGTAGGAAACATTGATGATAGAAAATCCACTTCAGGGTTTGTGTTCTTTATGGGATCTGGACCAATATCATGGGGAAGCAAGAAACAACACTTTTTTTCTCGCTCTTCCATAGAAGCTGAGTATAGTTCTGTAGGAGAAGTTGTCTATGAAGTGATATGGCTACGTCACATACTTTAAGGACTTGGAATACCACAGGACAAACTAACCACCATGTATGTTGACAATGAAGGTGTTCTCAAACTTGTTCGCAATCCAGTTTTTCATGAAAGAACAAAGCACATTGAGGTACAAGGTACATTTCATATGCGAGTATGTCTTGAAGCACAATATACAACTTCAATTTTGTCCAACAGTTGAACAACGAGCATATATCTTCACCAAGTCACTTGCATGTGACAAGTTCAAGTTGTTCAGAGAGTTCCTCTCCTCATCCCTTGAGACAATGAAAAATTAAGGGGGGAATGTTAGGGTAAATAATATTTTAGCTAAGTTAATTCTGCATATTAACTTAATTATAAAATGGTAAGTTGTTATAATCATATTTTAATTGTATATTAGTTAATGGATTATTCCCATATCATTTTTTTAGGTTGTTATAAGGACAATTCATGAACCCATATATTTGTCATTATATTTGAACAAGTATGTTTATTGTTTATTATTTCAACATCTGACCGTTTGTATCCACATGGTTGTACAATTCCTATAAGATATTGCATCACTTTATTGTAAGTTTGATTGATTGATTATTAATAAAATAACTTCTCAGGCTTCCGTCCCTGTTCTTCATTTACATTCATAATGGGTTCATAATATTAACTGAATTTGGCATAGTTTCAAATGACATCCCTAAGTGGGAACTGGAATTTCATTCCATCTTTCTCCATGATACACAATTTACTTAAAAAATAGTTTTTAAACATTGCCACACATTCAAATCCTTTCTCCACATAGATTTGAACATGCAAATTGGTTTTAGATTGGTTTCTACTCAGTTGTGCGGTACATGGGAATATTACATAATTATACTCTTTTACAATGGCCAACTGTCTTAAGTTAAAAATTTAGCATCAATTCATCTAAAATCCATTTTCTGTCAGGGTGCCTCTAGAATGGAAATCAAGTATCCTATAAGTTCGTTTGGGGGAAGGATTTCCATATTATTTGTGTAATTCAGGGGAACTTATTAGAGTTGCTATCTACATGATTATTTTGAGTAACAAGAGTCTTACTCCTTGTAGGGATTCTTAGGGGGTTCTCTTTTTACAGTTCTTCTCTTTGGCATTTGTGTGTTGGTTTGGTACACTCTCCACATTGAATTCTCCTTAACACATCATTACGCAACTTCACTCTCAATTCTTCATTTGAGTTCAAAAAATCAAAAGTCTAGAGTGGGAGAACATTCCCTCTCCAATAAGAGATGTATGTTTATTTATTCCCATGTTTTTGGCATCTCTTTTAGGAGTTTTTATCAAGTATTATGGAATAGCTTACTAGTCACCATTAACTATAATTCTTTATCAATATTTACAAATTTACCCTAATGAAATAAAACATTATTATAAATCTACCCCATTTTTTCATAATTAAATTTAAGTTTTCATCGGAATAATAATAATAACCACTATTATTATTTAAATTCTAGATTTATTACATAGTTATAATGTCATATTTTAGAATGTATAATCTATTCATACATTTCAAATAAATACATATATTCTATTAATTAGAAATGCTCAAATTGATTACAAATATTATACTTGAGACAGTTTAAAATTAACTATAAATTTACTGTGATTAAATTCTAATTTTGTAAAAAATCAAATTGTAGTAATTAGCCTTTAATAAAGTTACATACAACAAATGTTATATATCCCATATATATGTATGTACATAAGAGCACACACGCACACGCTACCATATGACAGGCATCATTGACACTTCTGAATCCATTCAAAATATATTTAAATGTCTTAGGAATTTACATATGACTAAATTCTATTTTAAAATAAATTTCAAACCTTGTGATAATAATTAATAGCTTTTTTACGTGGATTATTATATCATGTTTAAAATTCACAATGTTATCCCATTAATGGCCTCAGTTTTTACTAATTTAGCCTTCTTCCCAACTTTTTGAATTCATTTTTAATTTGAAACATATTATAAATTATAGATGTTACCTAAATTGCAAATTTTATTAAAACTCCAATCATTTAATATAAATTTATGTTTGAAAATTACTAGTCATATTTCTAAAAAAATTAAAAGAGGATTAATTTATTCAAATATGTATAATTTAAAATATATTTTACAGTGGAATTCTAAATCTCAGAGGATTCGATTATGGAAATTTTAAATTATTGGAAACTAGAATTAATTATTAGTAAATTTCAAATATATTGTAAATATCCATACTTTATCTGTCTTCTATAATTGAATAAATGTTATTATTTATCTTATTGTAATTAAAATTAAAATAAAATTCATAATAGCTTATATTAGGTTTTAATAAATATTATACATAGCCCATATGGTTATACCTTAGAGGTGGGGAATATGGGTTATATGTGGGAGGTGTCGGGGTCCATTCCCCTGGACTGACCACCTCTATAGCTCGTCATTACTCGGATAGGTAGTGGCGGGTGAGTCAGATGCTTTGGTAGCGGAGGTGGCTCTTGATTAGGTGCCAAGATGACTTGGTGTTCAATGTAATAGAGGTTGGGGGTAGGCATGAATCACTTGTGTTCAATGCACAAGGCATGTACACGGATAATTACGACACGAGAGTTAACAAAACCACTTTTACCATTCATGATAATGGGGAGTAACTTACTCTAGTGGTACATTTCCCCATTCCTTGACTTGAAACAATGGATGGATTACATCAAACATTTTGATGGTCGCTGCACCTACCTAGGTAACCTTGGAAGGACCATGTTATGGTTGTATTGTTTGAGTTTTTTGTTGTCATCCAGTGCTAGCCTTGGCGTATGATTGTGGATTGTTTTCTAAAAAAATTTATCAGGGGATGACTCAACAATTTATTTACGATTACTGGAAGCCAGGAAGAGGAAGCGGTCAACTTATGCATCGAAAGGGGATTCAAAGGTAATCATAGGATTGTCTCAGGGAAGATCTAAAACCTAATTGTTGGCATCAATCTTCAAGTGATAGTCTAAAAATATTAAGTGTATCTTGTCTTCCCTGGAATCTAAGTTGCGAATCACACTTACTAATAGAGGGGTTGATGTTTTGGAGGAATTGCATTTGAGTAAGGAAATTTGGGGGAAAAGGATTATTTTGCATCCACATCTCTGTCATGGCCTTACAAAACTTATTATGCAAGGGTTACACATAATGATGAGAGAGTGAAGTAAGACAACATTGGGAATTTATGATTTTTAATGAGAAAAATGCTATTTGTGATTGGGAAATCCAATCGATGATCTTTGGTACCCTCGCATTTTCCTCCATTCAATGTGTATGAGCATTGGTGGTTTTATATTTTCTAGCCGGTTGGTTTTTTCACTACCCCCATCCTCTTCTCCCTTTTTAGTCATTATAGCATTTGTAGCTCTCTGCGATAATGATAGGTGTAGTCAAAAAATCATGCACTTTAGACATTATTTATCCCTGATCTCATACTAATATTTATAAGGTTCTTGAGTGAAGAAAGTACTAATTAACCCCCATGTTTTGGCCATCTTGTTTTATTTTATTTTTTCATTACCAAATGACCTCTTGCACCCATATTCCCAGTTAGGATTCTATCATCTTGCATTCATTATTAGCCTCGACTGGGGAACCTAGATTAGTACTGGGGCGCCCATGGGTGCCCTCCTCCCACCTCTTGGATGCCCTAGTCACTTTTTGCACTTCTCTGCACTCTTTTTGGGATCTTTCTATCCATTTAAGATCTTTATCTTTCTTGTGGTCAACCTTTTCGGGGTTAATTATGAAATTAGACTAAGATAAACCTATAATTATAAAGTTGTGAGACCATAATGAGGGACCTAACATTATTCACTACTATCAATCATCTAGAGTTGCATCCATCTATTGCATTGAAGATCACTTGTATCGGCATAGATCCATCATCAAGGAACAAGGGCTAGGGCATCTGCATCACACTTCATAGGGGGATGGATTATTTTCTATTTCATGCACACATTCTATTACATTTTCTACACATAGTTATTTCTCATTACTTCAAAAAGTGTGATTGGAACAAGAGAAACCTAGGGCATGTTCACACACACTTGCACATATAACTACATTGGGTCTCAAATGTAGTGCAACGCTTAGTTAGTAAGTCCACCATTGTGGCAGATGAGGTTAGTCCTGACCCATTCATATGAATTTTTATTTTTTAGGGTTTGATGCTTGTTTTGGGGTCCTTGCAGGTATTTTTTTCATCTTGTATTATTAACGACATCTGACACGGAACAAAAAAGATGATACGATAGGTAGAGAGAGTTTTAAAGCATCTTCTGAACCAGTGAATCTCAGTTTCAAAGCTTTTACACAGACTCGAGCACCTAGATTGCAGACTAGAGCACCCGTAGGCACCCCAGTCCCTCTATAGGAGCTCCATTCCAGCTAGATCCTTCAGATCCACCCTTTCAAGGACTTATACATAGTCATTCCTACTTCTATATTTTCCAATCACCTTTGCGATACAATCCCGTGAGCATCGGTTATTTAGCTGAGTTCTTTCCTCTTCTCTTTTTCACATTAGGGTTAGCATTTTATTTTGCATAATTACTTAGATCATTTACATACTTTCCTTACTACATTTACATGCTTTATTATAGCCATTCATACCTTAGATTAACTATCCCCACACTACATAGTTAACTTTAGTTAATCATTTTGGTTAACCTAACTTGCGAATCTATCTTCCTTCTTTCTTTTTATGCCCATTACCGGTAGTGGTCGTTTTAGGTCTCTTCACTATTGTGAGATCCCTCCATTTATCCCTCATACCTCTAAGTCAATGGCTGATACAACTACATATATGGCTGAAATTACTTTAGATAATTCCAAACAAGAT
Source organism: Taxus chinensis (assembly GCA_019776745.2). NCBI lineage: Eukaryota > Viridiplantae > Streptophyta > Pinopsida > Cupressales > Taxaceae > Taxus > Taxus chinensis. The sequence goes on from CM034151.1 coordinate 822,929,996, forward strand.
TATCTCCACAAGATAGAAGCATCCAATACTGAAAAGTCCTATGATGAAGACACCAACGTTGACCAAGACCAACTTAACGCTATTACTGATTTTTCCAAGCATTGCGTGAAAAAAATACATATCTCCCTCATGTTTTACATGCTTTAATTTCCGCTAAGAGATCTCACGATTCTTCCACTTATGTTATTACTTCTTCTGATCCTATGGTCTCTACTCCACCTACCCATGTTTCTACTCCTATGGTCTCTAATCCACCTACATATGTTTCTGATCCTATTGCTACAATCACTGATCCCACTGTTTACCATGGTTCTTCTCATCTGAACCTCGGTTCTTCCTCAAATTCTCTAAATTTGAAATCTTTGTATTAATACTTACAAACACAAATTTAATCATTCTCATGCTAAATTCATGCTAAATTATAAATTTAGCATGATATGTAGAACGATATTTAGAATTTAAAGTCTTTTTGCATACTCCTTTCGCGACTTCAATATCAACATATCCATTTTCTACCTAATTTTTTTATCTCCTAGGCTACCTATCTTTCAAGGCCATGGGGACTCACATGAGTACCTTCGAGCATTTCATGTAGCATGCCGTAACTATATAGACGCTCACATTATAATAGCTAATATTTTTCCTCATAGTTTACAAGATTATGCAATGCATTGGTTATATGTCCTACCTGTACATTTGGTAGTCTCTTTCAAACATTTGGCCGATACCTTTCTCACTCACTTTTCTATCAAAATTGGCTCTAAGATATTTTATGCCCATTTGGTACAACTAAAGAAAGGGTATAATGAACATTTATCTGATTATGTCTTGTGATACAAGAAAAACTTAGCTAAGATGTATAATGCACTTGCGGATTCCAAACTCAAGGATTTATTTATTCAGAGTTTATTAACAACTCTACAAGAGAGTGTTCTCTTTGAGACATCTCCTTCATTTGATCAACTTTTCCATACTATAAAGCTTTATGAGAAAAAAATCTTAACCATAGGAAAAGTAAAATATCAAGAGAAAGCATCGTCATCCACCCACTTCCAGCGTAAGACAACATTTAGGAATTCTACAACCAAACCCATGGAAGAAAAAATTACTGTAAACAAAATATATACTCTAAAGAAACTTCGACCACAACCATATAGATGTAATTTTACTAAGTTTAGTACACCTCTGAGTATTTTTTCTACTGCAAATTATCGATAGTAATCTTATTACCTTACTCTCTCCTCTACAACTTGATCCATATTAGCCAAAAGGACACAATTTCTATGAAAAATCTTATTGTGATTATCATCAATGCATAGGAAATTCCACTTATCGTTGTTTCTGACTATGACATCTTATTTAGGATTTTCTTGACAATGGTAATATTGATCTTCTGTAGTTCGTGACAACCCCACCTACCAATTAAAATCACAAAATTAAGATATTTAATAACCCGTTACCGAAGCATATCAAAAAAATGAAAAATTCAACCACTAATTATATCTCACACACCATGTCTCCCATTGGTTCATGAGTTCTTGATTTTTTAGTTACTAATAATGAAGCTTTTCCACCAATCATTTATTTTTCTAACATCGATTATCATGCTAAATTTACATCTAATTATTTACAAATCCATGCATCTATTGTCTTAATCTCCATGAAAAATACTAAGGTTGACCTATCATGACCCATTGGTGCATGTTCTATTTCACTTCTTAAGGCTATTAGGTATCCTCCATCCCAAATTGAATAACCTTTTGCAAAACCATTTGGGGTTGTTAAGCTACATGTTACATTTGGTCATCCTAATATTCTTGTACCTTTCCTCATTGGAAACATAGCTGAGGGATGTGACATGCTTCTCGGTCTCAATTGGATTCATCGCTCACAATCTATTATTTCTATGAACCATTTATGACTCAAATTTAGTTACAAAAATAAAGTCATGTTTATTGACGATGTCCCTCCATCTACTCTGTGGTCACCATACCCTCACACAATATCTAGCACATCCCTTACTTTTGTAGACACCTAAATTCTAATTTTGTATTCTTATTGCCAAATGCACGTAAATCACTCTCATTCTTTCCAATTCCGTTATAATTAGTGATTTTTGCTAATTTACTAATGTTTCTCACCACTTTAGCCAATTAAAAATGCTTTGTTGATTGTGTAACCCCTTTGGCATTAAAGATGTCACTTTACAATGGATCGTAAGTCAAAATCCTTTTCAAAATAGAAAATTAGTGATTATAGGCTAATTAAGATTATTTTCCCTTGTTTTGGTCAATATACCCTAGTATTTGGCTCAAACCTCTCTTATGACCACTCAAAATCACCCCACTTTCCTCCACAACGTCTCAACAAGCTTCAAAATCTTATCCTAGCCTCCTAGTTGACCCTAAGTGGTTGATTAAGGCTCCCACATCTTAAATCACTTGTTAATTCAATAATTGTGATTAGAAAAGCTTAATCATGATTATAAATTATAATCTAATTTGGGGATTTTAGTCCCACATGCACCAAAATATTGGTTTTTCTCAAAGTGAAAACTATAAAAACAACTCACCTCATTCCTTTATACTTTACACCTGCTTTTGATTAGCATCTCATATGATACATATGATTTCTAAGCCAAGTTCAATCCTTGCTTAAAAACTTCAACAAGGTTAGCAAATGAATATCTAAAGTGACTTAACAAGTCATTTGGAGAGGTCATTTAACCATTGTTTGGAGTAACAAACACAACCATTTGATTTCCCCTTAGGTCTATTTAGGCCCATGTTAAGTAATTGAGCATATTAGTAGGCATGCTTGGTTGGATTTTACATTGTTTTCATAATAGTTAAGCATTCATTTTAGCTCCTATCTTAATGTTGCATTCCTAGAATTAAAACCTTGACTAGAGGTGGCAATGGTGTTAGCCTTCATTATTTATTTATGGAATTTTATTTGTAAATCTTAGGGTGAAAGTTGTGAAGAAGTGCATGGATTGTCAAAAATATGACAACTTGATACATGTGTCGGCACAATCCTTACAACCAATCGTGCCACCCTGACCATTCTCAAAGTGGGGTCTCGATCTAATAGAGAAACTTAATCATGCCTCCTTGGATGGACATACGTTCATTATAACTACCACTGAGTAATTTACAAAATGGGTAGAGGATGTTCCTCTTACCTATACGGAAGGTCCCCAAATCTTTAAATTTATAATGAATCATATCATCTATCAATATGGTATCCCCTCTTTTATTATCACCGATAATGGTAAGTCATTCAAGAATAAAACTATGAAAGCAATATGTAAATGCTTTCAAATCTCCCTTAAGTTTTTTACCCCTTATTACTCTCAAGGAAATGGGCAAGCCGAAGCTTCCAACAAAACCTTAATTCACATTATGGAGAAGATGGTGAATACCATAGACTGTAACTAGAATCTACAAATTCACCCTGCCTCTGGGAATTTCAAACTTCTATCCTCACCATTATAGGTGTAACTCCATATTATTTAGTATTTTTTTTTTATCATAAGTCATCTTACCTTTATAGATCGAGATCCCTTCTTTGCGTATCGAGATAAGGGATGACCTGAATTAAGAGGAAGACTATAGAGTAGCTTGACTGACAAAGTTGGAGCTATTGGATGAGAAACGCCTTCGCACCCTCAACCAAATAAAAATGTATCACAATAGGGTGTGGGAAAGCTACGATAAAAAAATCATACCTTGTCATTTTTAGTTAGGGGAAATGGTGTTGAAAGAGAATCAAAAGAACACTAATAAGGATCGAGAAAAGAAAGGGAAATTTGAGCCCAAATGGCTAGGAACATATGTTGTGGTTACCAAGTTTGGTTCAAGTGCTTATACAATATTTCCTATTCATATGGACAAGAGCTTCGAGAACCCATAAACACAATGCATCTTAAGTGCTTCTATGATTAAGTATGCGGTCTCTAAAATAAAAGAAAAACTAAAGTATAAAAATAGAACTAGAAAAAGATAAATAAACAGGTGCGTCCAATAGTGAAAACCATTGAATGGTGGCACTTTCGAAAATTCCTTTGGTGAAAATTTGTGCGCCAAGGGAGGGTCCATTTTTTACATGAATTTTAGGTTTAGGACTATGAAAAATTGGTCCTAAGCTGGTATTTTCCTTCATTTGAGTCCCTTGTGAGCATATCCCTCTTTTCCTTGATCTGGCTGATCTAACCTTTTGAGTGTGGATAATTTAGCTTTGAATGAACCCATTTTGTGTTGGGGGAAACTTCACAGTGTTACTTATGGCATATAACACGTGAAATCCTTCCATTTTCCATCCCATATAATGCTGGGGGCACCCACGTTTCTTCATTCCCTTGCATGTTTACTTAAGAAAATTGTTAAGAAAAAACTAAAAACATTCGTATAACCTTTGGAAAACCCAAAACATAACGATATATTCCTTGAAAAAATAAAAAAAATTCAAATACGTTTCATAGAAAACTAAAAAACAATATAAAAGTGTCTTAGAGATAAAACCAAAAAAAAGTGAAAAACGTCCCAAAACTGTCCCACAAAAACAAAGTAATAGTTTGCTTACTTTTAGTTGTTGGTTTGTATGGTTTTTAGTTGCATTAATTTTTCGTATTGTATGATTTAGATTAAATTCACTTGCTTACGTAAATTGATTGTTACTTTCATCTGTAGTTCAGGGCATTGAATTCATCTTAGATGACATACTTGTAAAAAAATGTGTTGCTTTGATTGGATTTATTAACTTGTGTTTGTCAATTTTTACTTGTACATTATGTTATCAATTCATCATCATATCACATATAACTATCACATCTATACATCATATATCAATAAATTCTAAGTTTACATCATACATGTATGATAAAGCTAAATCATCAAGTACCATATCACCAATAGGGAAAGAGGGGTTATGCATGATCACACATATATCTCCCCCACACCAATATAAAAAATAAAAACATGTTTTCTCAAAATATATCATCAAACATTAAAGTATGATATCAGATAAGGCTATCTCATAATCTAACATGTGATACAAACATAAACTATTAGATTAAACATGATATCTCATAAGCAACATGCGATACACCAGTAATCCATCTATCATCATACATCATCAAAAATATAAATGTTCATGTACAAAACAATGTGCCTCAAAAATTACATATGGTATAATGAGCCATCATGGGTGTCTATACAAAAAAATTTCCTTCATTATGAGGTATGATAAAAATCAATACATATACATCCATACAAAAATTATGGCTTCATATCGAGGTGATAAACACAAATACATATGATACATCAATAAGAGAATCAGCCATGACTCTCACCCTCGCCGGGGCTTCCTGGTCCAGGTCCACTACTAGGTGGGGGCATATGAGGCGTCAGACATCCAGAAGGTGTTACACCATGATGAGATGACCCATGCTGATATGAAGCCTACAATCCTAAGGGACCCTCTACAGATTGCATTGATCACGATGGTATATGGGATATGGACCGTGACATGCTGCCTGCTATGTGACTATACTCAGGAAATCTTCAGTCGGTAGAAATTTCCGTGTAGTACTGCATCCTGTAATAGGTGGTCTCACCTGCTATAGTAGCACTATGCCCAATCATTAGTTGCACCCCTAAAGATGTGTCTACTTTTTACAGTGTATCACACTCTTCCCTCATGCTAACTAGCCCTATCCACAACTGGGCTCTATATGCTATAGCCTAATCCCGCTCTATCCACAGGTAGGATTTTTCTAATAAAGCCCAAGCCCAATCTACCTATAGCTGTAACCTATCTATTATAGCTTGAACCCACTCTTCATGTAGTTGTAAACTATCTGCTATAGCCTGATCCCACTCTGCATGTAGCTCTAAACTATTATCTATCGCATAATATTGCTCTATCAGGGCCTGTAATCTATCTGTCCTATCCCGATCTAAATATATCATGAGATGATCCCCATCTGAAAAGTCCTAACATCTCTCTATAATGGCCTTATCCCTCTCGAATGCCATCTAGAGCTGTAGAGATGTCACCTGGTGTAACTACTATTACAAGGCAACCACGTACCCACAAGCCTGTGTATCATGCTCACCAGTCTATATATCATGTATATACGTAATATCCTCCTCCATGTCCTCACCATCCCTGCTATATCCCTCATATCCTAGTGGACTATGTCATGGACTCGCGTGAGGGGGTGATGAGGGTGCATGCATCGCTACCTACTGTTGAAATAGGACATGCTACTGAACTAGGACTTGTTGTTGTACTAGCACCTACTGTAATGTTACCCCCATATGTAAGCCTCTTCGTGGACCTGCCTATGTCAGTGGATCTAGACCCTATCCCCCTTGTACTACTACATATAATATCTCCTATGGAAGAGTCAATCTACATGAAAAAATTGTTGCATACCACTCTACATAGTATGGTGTAGTCTTTGGATCTACTATCTGCACCCATTATACCCAAGGTTGTGGAGATACCTATGAAAATATCATACAAGCTCCACCCAAACTTATTCAGGGTTCCATATAGAAGATCTCTCTATATTGGCTTGTGTACCACATCTCATTACCAAGATTCCCCTGGATGAGATCAAACTAACACAGGACCCGATCTAGCCTGTACCACTCTAGGATATAGGTCCTAACCCCAATGATAAAATGTTCCACTACAGCTTTCCTCAACTCGACTATATCCTAAGGCCAATGGTATAACCTGTATGTCTGCCATGTGATCACATGGGGTTATAACTCATCAAAATATTTCTTGTAGTAGTCTATTTCCCCCCTGTGACTATGAATATCATCTCTGTATGGAAGCCAACCCATGAGGGAAGGCTCTCAAAAAACTCGAGCTCTCAAATCTCATGCAAGGATGCCTATCACAATATGATCCCAAGTCCAAATCTATAATAACGTGGCAGGACCCACTAACCTCTGTCCATGGTAGGCTATCAATTGTAAATCAAAATATAAATGAGCCAGTATACACTGACCCTAATAGTACACCTCTCCCTCAAGTAGGTCATTAATCACTCTAATGAGACCCGGTGGAAATCATGTACCAGTATTGTCAAGCAGTAACGTACCATTGACAAGAGCTAGTAAATATACAGGGACCCGTCCTAGCTACAGATCAACCATACAACCCCTAACAAAAGCACCCATACCCCGAAGGGGGATATCGGTAACTCCAAATTTCATAGCTATATAACACTTAACGTGATCCTCGTGATTGTCATATGTAACCAAACAACCATGAATAGGGACTTGTAGGATCTTCCAAATGTCCTCCAGTGTAATACTCATCTCCCCAGTGGTAGTTGGAAAGTATTAATCTCACTCCACTATCTCTTAGCTAAGGTTGTGAGAAGGATGTGATCTAAGGGAATGTGTGGCATATGTGCTATGCATGATAAACCTGTCACCTCTAGGGTATTCTCTAAGAAATTTTGGTCCCGACGTTGAAAATTCACCACGTAGGTCTAGAGTTGTGCATGTCACTCTTGCAGGGATAACGCGCCTAAGTCTTCCTGTGACACCAGTAAGGTCAATTATTTTGATCTTTATCTCCTATTTTTCCATGTAATTTTTTATGATTAGTTTATCACATTATTTTTCTAATCTATCATTAAATTATTTTATAATTCACCTATTTCTTCCATCTAGGGTTTTCTAAAAACCTCAATCTTTGCCTAAAAGAAAATAAAAAATGGCCTAATGCATATGCACATTCGTAAGCTCATAGGTGTATGGGCACCCATGCCTGAAAAATCCAGTTACGAATGGAATCCCTTCTACATGTATAGGTACATAGGAGCCCCCGTTGCAATAAAAAGTTTAAAAATAAAAAGTAGCCTAATGCATAGGTGCACGGGCGCCCACGCTTTACAAATTCTAGTTACGCATAGGTGCATTGCCATATGAATATGCGTGGGTGTTCCCTTGCCAAAATAATTTTTGTAAAACATGTTGAAGCCTACATAAGTGCATAAGCACATAGGTGCATGGGTTCCCTCGCCTGGAAAATTCTAGTTGTGCATAAGCACACTACCAGATGCATATGCACACGTGCACCCTTGCATAACTAAATTTTTAACTTTCTAAAAATAATATCAATAAATAGGTACACTAGAAGATGCATAGGTGCATGGGTGCCCATGCATCCACCAACTTAGGCACCCCCCCAGTTTTTGCCCTAAAAATGTGCATTTTAACCAGAAATTAAATGCTTTGAAAAATGAGGGTAAAAAGGGAAATTTTGTGTACCCGTGGTCCATCTGTTGACAGGGCTCATGTAGTCCTTCACGTGGTCTACATGGTGCCTCCAATTTTGTACTATTTTCATTTCCTCCCGTAGGTCAGAGCTCAAATCAGTGGTAAAATGGTAAGTGAATGTGGTAAATAACTTGCCGTGATGCCTTATATACCCATTTTTACCCTCCTCAGTGTGTTTCTTACCCTCGAAGTGCCCTAAGACAGCCGTATTTCTTCTAAAATTCTTCTAACACTTTCCACGATGATTATTTTTATTAAATAATTATTTTTTCTCCCATTTTGGTATGTTGGGGCATGTTTTTGCTTCCCCGCAACTTTTTCTACTACCTGGGGAATTTTTTGCCTTGTGGTCACTTTTAATGTTATCTCACGAATTTGTTATTTATTTTATAATATTTTCTTCCGTAAAAATAAAAAAATTAAAACAATAAATAAATTTGAAATTTCTTTTTATAAAATCATTAAAAAATCCAAAAAATTTAAAATTTTACAAAAAAATGGTAAACAACATGTACACAACTAAATCCTGTTGTCAATTGCATTATTCTCAAACGTCAAAATATATATTAAAAAATCATATTTCTATGGTTATTGCTTTCTCTGGTATCAAACGAATTGCAAATCATAATGATCTACCATCCATTAACAAAATCTAGGTTGCTTACTACGTCGGTACTACCGTGTAACAATGATTTGTTAAAGACTATGTCGTAGTGCATGAAATATTTTTCCATGGGACTACTTATGTCGTCCGTTATTCCCCTTGCATGTATCCTTACTTAGGGAACCATTTTTAACCCTTTTCGTTACAAAACAAACATTTGGGAACTACGTAGTTTGATAATAAAAAAATTGCTACAACTGTCATAAACGTTATTTGTTTGAGTGCGTGTGATTGTGCTGGTTTTTTTTGTTAGGTTAGCTGGTTTACTTTCTCATATTGCATTGCACTTATTTATGTTGCATTTGAGCTAGATATCATTTTAATTTCTCATATTGCATTGCATTATGTAATGTTGCATAGAGTTACGTACCAATGGAAAAATGTTAGTAATTTATCTTTTCATGTTATCTTACATTTTTGTTCATTCCAATAACAACCAATGATGTAGACCTAGGGGTAAAATGATATAAACAGGTTGTTTATTGAAAGGTTAGATGAAAATATTGGGATTGTCTTATATTCTCCATTAATCATTTCTTATCACTTATCATTTATTATCACTACTAATTTTTCTTCTAAATCACATGGGGAAATAAATAACTATGTTTTATCCCTATCCTTATTCCTTCTCAATACCTAAGGGTTTCACACCCGTTTTATCCTATTTTCTTCTCTCCATTTCAATCATATTTTCGATCGTTCGATTGGAATTCTTCTATCACCCCATCGAAACTCGAGGTAAAATCCTTCATTCCACTATTGTTTCTTCAAAAATTTACGTGCTTATTATTTTCTACTATATTTGAAGTGAAGTCATTTACTTCACTCAAACAAGGGAAAATGGTAGACACCTAAATTCTGCTTTTACAATCTTATTGCCAAACACATGCAAATCACTCTCATTCTTTCCAATTCCGTTATAATTAGTTATTTTTGCTAATATACTACCATTTCTTTACCTCTTTAGCCAATTAATAATGCTTTGTTGATTGTGTAACCCCTTTCGCATTCAAGATGACACTTTACGGTGAATCGTAAGTCAAACTTCTCTTCAAAATAGACAATTAGTGATTATAGGATAATTAAGCCTATCTTGCCCTTGTTTTGGTCAATATACCCTAGGCTCAAAACCCCTCTTATGAACACTCAAAATCACCCCACTTTACTCCACAATGTCTCAACAAGATTCAAAATCTTATCCTAGCCTCCTAATTGACCCTAAGTGGTTGATTAAGGCTCCCACATTTTAAATCACTTGTTAATTCAGTGATTGTGATTGGAAAAGCTTAATCATGATTAGTAATTCTAATATAATTTGGGGCTTTTTAGTCCCAAATTCACCAAACTATTAGTTTTTCCTCAAAGTGAAAACTATAAAAAAAAATCACCTCATTCCTTTATACTTTACACCATGCTTTTGATTAACATCTCATATAATACATATGATTTCTAAGCCAAGTTCAATCCTTTCTTAAAATATTCAACAAAGTTAGTAGATGAATATCTAAAGTGACTTAACAAGTCATTTGAAGAGTTCATTTCACCATCGTTTGAAGTACCACCATAACCATTTGATTTCCCCTTAGGTCTATTTAGGCCCATGTTAGGTAATTGAGCATATTAGTAGGCATGTTTAGCTGGATTTTACATTATTTTCATACTAGTTAAGCATTCATTTTAGCTTCTATCTTAATGTTTCATTCCTAAACTTAGAACATTGACTAGAGGTGGCAATGGTGTTAGCCTTCCTTATTTATTCATGTAATTTTCATTTGTAAAGTTTAGGGTGTCATCAACTTCATCTAGAATATCACATTCTATGTTTCTCAAAGCACAATATCCTCATGTTATCCTACTTGCATATCATCTACATGACCGCACCGCTCCACTATCCCTACACATAAGTATAGGTCTATTACTCATACAATTACTCACATTTCGGCATAGATCACCAACCCGTTTTATTCCATGTGGATATTATTCACCTTCACATTTTGTATCACATATATCTCCATCAACGACGCATTTTGTACTGCCCATGACCTTCTTCATACATTCATCCATCACATACACACATAATTCATTCACCAATACAATGTCTATCTACCATTCCTACACTATGAGAGCATGGTCATACAATTTCATCTCCTACATAAGCTGAAGGACCTCCATCCTTCACAGATATTGGATATTTCATTCATACACACGCACTTAGGGGGCATACTACTTCACATACCCCCCACCTCGTCTTTGCGTAACTAAACCTATCATTGCTACATTTTCATATATTTATTAGGAATCCTCCTCATATATTCTAGCTTCATTTTCTCGATGACATGCTCTTGTGCTTCAGTTCACACTTGAATGTTGAGGTATTACTACACATGAACCCCACACATTACACTATAACCATTATACATTGAATTTCATCACACATTACACACCATCCATCATCCATTCTACATTTTATCTACATTATTTTTACATTTACGCATTTATAGTTCATATATCATCCTAGTATTCATTACATATGAGTCTTGCATTACATCATCTTACATCCTACATTACTAGCCTATATACATACATTCTACGACACTTTATACATTACATTTTTACACATTCTACACTTTTTTCATTACGTTCTACACATCATGTACTTACACATTCCACTCATCACATGGCCAAATTTTACACTACATTTTCTTCTACATGTTGTACTCATTACCCGATGAAAATTTTTAGTTCCTCAGTCCATACTCAATTGCCGATGGTTTAAAAATCAAATGGACCTTACACTCATCACACGTTTACTATTCGAAATTTCACCATGCGACATTCCTAGGCTAGTGACATATGCTTTAGGATAAATCATCACCTATTCTATCATTTTGTAGTGGTATACACCTTAGGTTACATCACCACTCCCTCTTTTCATTTTGTAGTTATATACGATTAAGTATAAATCATCACTCATCCATTCATCTTATGGTGATATAAAATTATGCTAAATAACCACTTATATTTTCATCTAGTTTTGATATACAATTCAGACTATAGGGTTCACGCATGCATCGTCACTAGGTCACATCTCACCACTACACTTAAACATTCATCACAATGCATTAGATACAACATACACTACTCCACCATTTCCCGATGACACACTCTTGTTTACGGTTCATTCTTAACTGCTAAGGGGGAAAACTAAATGGACATCAATGCATACAATTCAATTCACTCGGGGAACAAGGGGCCCCTATGATTCCATTCCATCCATCCACAACATACTGCATATTATGGTTGATTTTATTCTTTCTTAATTTTTCTTGTTCATGCTCACTTTACTACACATGCTAGTCCAATTACTTTTATGTCATTTATCTATATTATCAACACATGTGTGTTCACTTCCTTCTCTAGTTATGATTGTAGATACATGTATCTTACACATAGCATGGATGCCCACCTTCTACCCTTCCTACACTAGTCACTGGGGGCATCCACATCCATCTCTCACTGGTGCTATTGTTTCAATTTTATACTTAACAATTTACGTCAATTGGTTATACATGATTTTGATATACTAGTTATCTTTCTAACATGCCAATAGGTGCTTCATGTGTAACATTTTTTATGTAGGGATATTAGCTTCCATACTTATTTGTTACATTGTCTGCTATTGTTTTATCTTATATGCGGGCCTTGCCCTTTTTTTGGTGTGACACACTTGTTTTCACTTTGTGGCCATGATGGCCTTGCATGTCTTGTGACATTGTGAGTGATGTCCCATGTTTGAAACCCACTTTGTGTGCCTTACTTTATCTTCTTGCGAGTTTAAATTACTTCATTGTATGAGTAGATTACACATGTTTTTCATATGCATGCATGTTTGTTCACAATTGTATTTGGTGATCATGAAGGAGTGAAGGATGAATACCTGGAAGGAATTCACGTGCATCAAATAGTTGCACTTCACCAAAGTGTAGGAGTTGTGATATTAAAGAAAGCAATAGCTTTGTACAAGCAATGTGAATGCATATGAGAGCTCAAGATTCAAAAAATGGAGTGGAATGGAATGCCTTGGCTTGGATTGCATTGACTTAGCTTATCATAGATCAAAAGAGGTGGTGTACATATAGGGAAGTGAATGTGTAACTCCCATGTAAGAGAATATTCCTCCATAATGGAGAAGAGGAGTTACTTTCCCAAATGGGAATGTAACTCCTATGACACACTTACACACATGACAGATTCTACAAGAGAATCTATCATAGCTAAGATGACACCTAGATCCACATCCACCTAAGTGAGATGAATCACATGGTGAGGTGGAATAACACTACATAAGTGAATAAAAATACCACCTACACCAACAGAGCCTTATTATTTGTGCGTTCCTTGGTTTCTACCAAGAAATTTTGAGGGTTACAACATACATGCGGTTGGCCCTCTTTTGGTGTTGTATTTCTCCTATCAGCAACATCACATGCACCCCCAAAGAGGGGGGCATCATTTGGGGATTTTTACATACTAGCACAAAGATTATACACTGGTTTAGTTTATTTATATATAATGAGTGAGTTCAGAATAGTCTACAAACCCTATACATAACGGATTTTATAGGACATTGTGTCCTTAAGCATTCTGGGAAGAAATTACAAGATTAAAGGTTATAGTGGGTGTGCCTCTCTACACTACTTTGACTAGTGACATCAGATCACCCAAAAACCCAGGACGTACAGATATATCTATACACACATTTAGGGAAGCAGTTAAAGGTTGGAGGAAATAGAGAATTCCGTCCCTATAATTCTTCAACCTATGACATGAGATCACCCAAAAAATTCATAGTACAGGATATCCTTCTACACTCTCTTTCTCAACATGGATTAGGTGAATATGTTCCATTTACATTTACGTTTTCCATTTACATTTATGTATTTTACATTTACATGTTTTCATATACATGTGTATTTTACATTGCATTTTTACACATACATACATATTTGACTACTTGATCGTTCTCTCCTTGTAGGTTCCAAATGTATGAGAAATAAGAATTCAAATGGGGGAAACACCAAAAATACTTCGCAAAAAAAAAAACGCTTTACTAACCATATAGGTACATTACACACTACCGCAACTACACATGTGTTCCAACCTTAGGTTCACTCTCATCATTTTTTCTTTGCACATTTTTCATCTTTAGTTTCTATGCTCCTCCAAAAGTTTGTCATTCCACATTTTTTATAGTCCATCGGCACCCCTTCTTCATCACTCTACATTGGCATCAGGTATGCATCTCTGTCTACTTTATGTTACCCGGGCTTTTCGCTGGCCAACATAGAGTGGGAGAAAAATGTAGTCACAAAATCATGCACTTTAGACATTATTTATCCCGGTCTCATACTACTATTTAGAAGGTTCTTGAGTGAAGAAAGTACTAACTAACCCCCATATTTTTTCCATCTTGTTTTATTTTATTTCCTCATTACTAACCTCTTTTTACCCATATGCCCAACCAGATTTTATCATCTCATGTTATTTTATCCTTGATTGAGGAAACCCACATTAGTAATGGGATGCCTGTGGGCGCACTTGGTCCCACCAGGGGAAACCCGCTCCTTCTTGCACTTCTCCCACCTCTTTTTGGGCTCTTTTTATCCTTTTTGAGATGTTTATCTTTCTTGTGGTATGCCTTTTTGGGGTTAATTATGAAATTAGACCAAGAGAAACCTATAAATATAAAGTTATGAGATCATAATGAGGGACCTGGAATCATTCACTACTATAACTCATTTGGAGTTACATCCATCTATTGTATTAGAGATCACTTGCATCCACATAGCTCCATCATCAAGGCACAAGGTTAAGACATTTGCATCAAACTTCATAGGGGGAAGGATTTTATTCTATTTCATGCACACATTCTATTAAATTTTCTACAAATAGTTATTTCTCGCTACTTCACAAAGTACGATTGGCACAAGAGAAACCTAGGGCATGTTCACACACACTTACACATAGAACTACTTCAGGTCTAAGATGTAGTGCAGTGATCAGTTAGTAATTCCACCATTATAGTAACTGAGGTCAGTCTGACCATTCATATGAGATTTTCCTTTTTAGGGTTTGATGTTTGTTTTGGGGTCTTGCAGGTATTTATTTCATCTTGGATTATTGGTGACATTTGGCATGGGAAAATGAAGCTAATACGACAGGTAGTGAGGGTTTCAAACAAAGTTTTGAACAAGTGAAGATGAGTTTTAGAGATTTTTCATAGACCTGGGAACCCATATTGTAGACAAGAGCACCTGTAGGTGCCTTAATCCCTCTCCAGGCACTTCGGTCCAGCTAGATCCTTCAGATCCATCATTTTCAAGACTTCTGTAAAGTCGTTCCTACTTCTGGATTTTCCAGTCACCTCTGCGACATAGTCCCATAATAATTGGTTATTAAGTTGATTTCTTTCCTCTTATCTCTTAGACATTAGGGTTAGCATTTTATTTTTCATAGTTACTTAGATCATCTTCATACTTTATTCACTACATGTACTTGCTTTATTACAACTGTTCATAAATTAGATTAACTATTCACACACTACATAGTTTGTTAAATTTAGTTAATCAATAGGGGAGCCGGTGGTTTCTTGGGTATAATAGAGGTTGGTACTAGTAGGAAGAGGGGGAGAACCTTGATAGGAAAGGATGCTGGGGAATCGTTCACTTCTTGGATGGATGGGAAGTTTAGGAATGATGGTATACGGAATTGGATCGAGAAGGTGTGGCTATTAGGGAAGAATTTTGAAGAAGAAGAGGATACATATCTTTGCGAGAGTATGCACAAGTTGATGTTTGAGCCAAACTATTCTATTGGGTAGATGAATGTATTTGACATGGCGCAAGGTTTAAGTGCTACAAACATACTGTCCAATTCTTTGAGGTAGTTTATCTTTCATAAGGAGCATGAGAAGTTAGAAGAGAGGCTGGTCAGCCTTCAATATCATGTTCACGCATTGACACAATATATGTAGGCAATTGCATTTGGTATGGAGGTGGTGTCGAATAATCAGGGTATAGAACTCCCTGTTGGTGCTAAAGTTAAAATTCCAGATTACTGTTTGGATTCATACTCCTCCTTAGAAAAGAGTAAAATGGATTATGATGTAGAGAACATTGGCGAGGTGGAGCTGAGAGGCCGAAAGGCCTGATATTTCCTGACAACTTTTAGACCCTGGGTGTGCTAGTTTGATTATTTTTTTGGTCTTAATTTTTTTGTTATGATCCGAATGGCTAAATGTATGTCGAATTATATAGATATATTGGATGTATTTATGGGTGAAGTATAGCTAGTTATAGCTCTTCCCCATTCATTTTGGCATGTTAGTATCACAATAAGGTGCTTGTAATCTTCATGGGAGTCCTTGATGGAAGACTTATCGGGGACTGGTTCCTCATGTAATATTTTTATGTAGGCTAGGGCCTTTTCCCTAGGAATCAATAGCAAAAAATAATAAAAATTATTATACATAAATTTCAATTATAATTTACATAAAGTTCGTATAAACACATGTTTATATTTATTCTAAATATTCTATTTAAAATTTAATATAAATTATAATTTGATGTTTTAGACTAAATTCTATTTTTAAATATATTTTTATATTATTTAATAAAAATTATAATAATTAATATATTGTATTTTAAAATAAATTTAATTATTGTAATAGAAAATATAATAACTACAAATATAATCATTATACTATATTTTAAATTTACAATTTATTAAGTCTTTTGAATTTACTAGAATCAAACTATTTTTTTAATAAATTGAAAATTAATAATAGTTATCGTAATAACAATTATAATTTCTAGATAAAGGAAAAAAAAGGATAAGTTAGTGAAATGGGAGGCTCCGCAACCAGGATGGATAAAAAAGAATTTTGATGGAAACACCTAAATAAATCCAGGAAAAGTTAGATATGGGCGTGTTTTTAGAAATTCTGAAAGACAACATATTCTACTTCTATCCCCATGACTGTGGGATAGCCTCCAACAATAAGGTAGAGGGAATGTCTCTTCTATAAGGTCTACAGGAGGCTAGAAAGAAACACTGGTGAAAGCTTTGGGTGGAAGGAGAATCCAAAGTGATCATCGAAGCCATGAAATATGGAAAAGAAAGAACATGTAATCTGGAATCGATCATCCAAAGTGCATATGATATTACAACATTTTCCAATATTTTATTCTCACATATAAAACATGATGAGAATATGGTATCAGACTGTCTTGTGAACATAGGATTTGATATGATAAGTAAGAAAGGTGTCTCCCAAATAATTTGGAAGAATGATCTCCCCAATGAGGTACTAAAACTAGGGATACAAGATTCCATGAATGGGCGCAAGTGGAAATAATTTTAATTGGGTGTCATAGGAGGGGGAATTAATTATTTCTCATGTGATGATGCAAGGTCATGAGATAAATAGGACATATGTAATTGGAGAATTTTCCAAGTAAGTGAAGCATGTGGATAAGGATATAAGCGGATGTGTGATACTTTTTGGCACTTTGGTGAGTGCAATTGCGCTTAGGGGTTATGTAATTAGATGCTTGAGTGTATATTTCTGATAATGTGTAAAAGGATGAGAGGAATTCCAGAAAGAAGTGAGGGGATGAGCCATAAGAGGAAGGATGTGGTCGGGGGAGAGGATGCATGGGAGGAGGAAGTGTGTGGTCATGAGAAAGGACATAGGGGATTCCTTTGCTAACTCAAAGGAGGGAAACATTCAAAATGTTGCTATGAGAGATTTGATAGGTAGGGAATGGTCTATAGTTGAAGAAATGAATGATGTGGAGGAAGAAGGATTTTTTTTACGCTTGAGGAATTTGATGCTCGACCCCAAACAATCCCTACGCCTACGTAATGTGTTTGAAATGACGTAGGGTTTGAGCTGTGAAAATATCCTCTCCAACACTTTGGGTAACTTCCTTCTTCATCAGAGGCACTTAGAGCTGGAGAAGAGATTAATGTGTATGTATTTGTTATCTCTCAGAAGTACACCCTGGTTGAGGGATAACAATAGGGGTTTCCAAGATTTCTTTATTCCTCACTTCTGTAGATACAATGGAAACACCTCAGGTTTGTGAGTATACCTATTGTTGAGGTGAGTCATTGGTATCAAGACCGGTTCCTTAGTGATGTATCAAAAACTATTTTTTTGGGGTTTTGAGGGTTTAAAAAATGGCTGTAACCGAAATTGAAATGGAGTGATACACCAAAGTGATTGAGCGATTTGAATGAGTACATAAAAAATTTACTGAGAGAATATTATAAGAGCATGAACCAATGGGTTTTAGCTTGATCCTAAGGTAAACACTTGTGTGTTGAGGGATAAATAAAAAAACACAACAAGCTAACGTGAAAACTAAGACTATGCTGAAAACACCATTTTTTTTTTCTGATTGATAAAGCAGGTTGATGGGACCCCGTTCCCAGTAAAAACAGGGCCTAATAATACTAATCAAAATGAAAATGAAGAGGGTATTCTCCCAGCCTAGATTGAATAATAGTCCTCGATACTACCTATTCGACCTTTTTTATTATTCTTATTCTTAATTTTTTTCCACTTACCATTTCCTTCAGTAATAGCTAACTGAAGAGGATTTGTTGACACCATCCGATTATCCGATAAATATTCCTGATCTGAATCTGATTTGGCAGGAGAAAGACCCCTTTTTGTTCTACTGATGGCCTAAAATCCCCTAAGAATCCTAAAATTTTTCCATTTTTTCCACATTCCACATTATCCTCTACCTTCTTCACCTCATTTACATTACATGGTTCCGCCTTGAATGTTTCCACTTCAACTAGCTCCGGATCCAAAGATCCCCAACCTTTGGTCACTCTAAAGCAGCTCTTCTTAACTAGTTTTTTAATCTCTAGACATGATGCTTGCAAATGACCAGGGTTTTTTGTAATTTCTACACCAGAAATCCATGTTTTCGTAGTCTAAGGGTTGAGAATGCTGAAAGTTTCCAAATTTTAAGTTGATTCGGTTTGAGATCCCTTTGATTATATCGAATTAAATGTATATACAGGAAAAGGATCACATTCCCACATGAGTTCTATCAACATATTCTTTTAAGAATATGCCCAATACATTTCCAATATATTCTAAAGCATAGCAAAGGTGCAGAGGAAGATTGGGAAGTCTCACCCAAACTGGTGTTTTAGAGATTGATAGAGTGTTTAGATCAAATTTAGGGAACCAAGGGGTCAAAAATAAACTAGCTATACCCCAGAACCATGGTCCATCATCTAGGAATCGCTGAAGTCCCCCAAATCTCTAAAATGAACAAAAAAAAACCTCTGAAACAGAGGAAGATTTCACATTTGTCAGTCTCATTTTTAAAAATCCATTGATATAGTGCTGTAGAAGAAGGCCAAATTCCATTGAACCAACTTATTATGGCATCTAGAGATACATTTTGGTAATATACCTCCATTTCCTGACCTTCGATGACCAACGATGGAATTTCTTTAGCAATATCAACCAAAAATAGTTGATTCCCTGGATTTTTGACTTCAGATTTTCCTAAGGCATCTTTGAATGAAGCCTTCCCGCTACCCTAGGAGCCTGCCCTAATATTTCCTTTTGTTTTGAGCCCTTAGGAGCCAAGTCTGGCCTCCTTATTGAATTTTTCAGATCCAGGTAGAGGGTTACGACACAATCACTTAGCCCTATAATCTGCCATGCCATCCATAGTGTCCTACGAACCCCTGGAATCTCCACCTCCTAGCCATGCTACCTTCCTCTTGATATCTCCACCACCCTTTGTTGGCTCTGGTCACTGCCTCCAGCTTCTTCGTGGACTTGCATTTGGTCTCCATCCTCCTCCTCGCTCACATCCATCCACCTTGCTTAGGTAAGATAATTAATTCAGGGAATTAACATTCACAAGAGCTAATAGAAAGATACACACCACTGAAAATAATTGGAAAGGAAATAACTGGTTCTCATTCAAGGGAAAAAGTGGCAAAAATTTTCTTCAGCACTCCTACATCCAAAAATTCCTCTCCTTGTGCCTTGTCAATACACACAATATATAGAAAAAATAATTCACCCAACCCCTCCTAAAAATAGGCTACACTTTACTTACCCATGCATGTTAATTTTAGCCTTTATCATGAATAAATAAAGGAATAAAAATAGACATGATGTTTACAATGAGGCATTAATACCATTAGTTACAAATTTACACTTAGTCAAACTATAGTTGACTCCTCTATTTTTAATAAATTAATACACTTGGGTGAATAATTTTAGCTAATAATAGCTCTTTCTTGGTCAGCAAGTCTTCTCCAATGTGCATGCAATTATTTTCTCTGTCATTTAGGTGATAATTTAAATAATTAATTTTAATGTATTATGTGACACTTGAATATTCACCCACTTGCAAAGGGTATTTTTCTTCTTCTCAGCTCTATCCTACAATGATGATATGCAAAAAATAATCATGTGTGTGAGAAAAATAATTCCTTTCATATTCAATACTTAGAAAAATAATCTCTCCACTTTGTGGGACCACATGTGAGCATGTGCAAGAAAATAATACCTTATTTTTGTGAAAAATAAGGTAATTAGTTCTCCACTTTATCATCATGTATGCCTCTGATGTTGACATTCTTGTCATGTAGTGTCTTCTTGTATTTTCTCACCATGTCATGAACATACTTGGTGAAAAGGAATTTTGTAAGAAATAAGGTAATAATTCACATATCTGCGGGGTCTCTTTAGAAAGGTTTAAGTATTTTTGACAAGTATAAGGTAAAGATAATTTTAACCTTACGTTTGCATTATCATTGGTGTTTTTACCTAGCCATGTAGCATATAATAGCCATCTATTAGTTGGCATATATATCATTGTTTAGTTGGCCCCTTTTAGTTGACATGATACTCTATAAAATTGTCCTCAGATATTTTTGATTAATCATTGGCATAAAATTGATCTGACACCTTTTGAATGTTTAATCATATGATACGATTTTAGACCTTATCAAGGTCAAATACAATGATTTTTAATCATTGGGACTAGTCCCCCTCCAACAATGCTTCACCCTTGGCATTTTGTCGATTACTCACATCTAACTTTAGTTGAGTTAGGTCCTCAAAGTTGACAATTGATCTCTATGTATTCTCGCATCTATGTTGTTAATCCTTTGATCTTGAGTCACATGGTAGTTGGGTTTGCATTGATTGGGATTTCTATTGTGACCATTTGATCCTGTACTGACTTGATATTTGTCTTTGATCCTCTATCATAGTGACCTGGATCACTTTGAGCTTAATAACTTGATATGATCTGTTGATCTCAATACATTGACAATATGGTTCGTCAATGCTTTGACTTGGTTAGTAGTTTGGTTTTTGTTGTGTATCATTGGATTATGCTGTTTGATCTTAGCCATTTGATTTTCTAACCTATGGTGATCATGGTGGTATGTATTGGAAGTGGTTTTTGATTTTCATCGTTGATGTTTGTTCTTCTTTTATCTGAACCGTCTATGTGGTAAATCATTGATCGATTTAGGTTTTGGATGGTTAATTAGCTGAGGTAAAACAAAATCAAACATAATTCATTTTCACTTTGCATTTTCCTTTTGATATGAAGCACTGCATTTTTGTTATTCATTGCCATGAATATTTGAGTTTTAAGCTTTATCTATGCTCGGTTATTGGCATTTTTTTCCTAGCCTATGAGGCTTTGTGATTGTGAATATTTAGATATTTCTACCACTTTCTCTCTTTTTGAGTTATGTGAAATATTCTTGATCGTGTCCGCCATTGACGATGATCTCGAGCTCGGATTTCTCTATAAAATGTCTTTTTAGTTTGATTCCTTGTATTTTATAGCACTGTGAGGGTTTGAATACTTGAGGCTCTCTTTAATTCTTTGATTACTAAAACACTCTATAACTGGGTGACTGCCACTATTTTTAAGGTGATATTTCATTTCTTCAAGCATTGTGACTCTATTTCATTCTTGTCATTTTTCTTCCTTAGCTCTGATAAATTTCCTTTGCAATATTATTGTGTTTACGTGTTGTTCCTTTGATAAAATGAGGCTCAAGGATCATTTTGTGGTTGACACTTTTTTGGAATATTCTTATGAAAGCTTCTAAGGGTTTTAAACTTCTCAAATTGGTAAGTTGAGCTGTATTTCTCTGAATTTTTGCAAGGTTTTTTAATTGTGGCCATGTGTGAATGAGAAAACTTCTATTTTGTAACTGCAATACTTGAAAAAAATATAATGTTCATTTTTGAAGACTCTAAACTTGTGTTTCAATAGAATCTTTATTCTGTTATGTGTTTCAAAATTTTCCTACTGAAATCTATTAGAAATCTCACTATGTTTGCAAAATGACCACTTCTTTGGTCTGTTGGTGTATCCTTTAAAAAATGTGGCTTTAAATACACTTGTTAATAACCCAATTCTTTTGAGTGTTATTCCTTTGATATTCTGATTTTTTTTCCATCTTTATTTGTTTCTTAAAAAGTTTTGACCCATTTCAAGATTATATTTTCTTCTGAAAACCTTGGTATTCAATCACTGCATGATCTCTGGGAACTTATTTCGCCAACTTGATTTGAGAAATGAAATAAATTTTTAAAATTGGGTATGTATTATTGCTTGAAACCTTACATTTAATACAAGTACTTCCGCTTCTGATCTTTTGTGATCATAGTTTGAAGTTCTGGTTTCATTTTGATGGGATTTTGTCCCTACAATCTTCTTTGTTTTGAATCTTTGTTTCTTTCACCCCTTTTGAGACTTTGGTGATTGGGCTATCTTCTTTTGAAATTGTCTATTCATGCTTCTTATAACAATACAAGGTTTGGTTTGTTTTTGAAATACAGGGTCAATGAAAAATGTTTCTATATTTCTAAGGATTTAATTTACTCTCTATAATCTATTTCTATGAGCTATTTAATTCAATACTCTGTAAGTTTAGAAGGAATTTTTGTTCTTTTAAGTTATGCAATCTTATGAAATATTAATTTGTTACTTCATGTATTTTGATGAATTCCTTCTGCCAAGTCTTGGGAAGATTTGATAAGGGAACTAAATCTTTTAATTGTGCAAATTGTAAATGCTTCTAAATCTTACTTCTTTCAAAGTGGTACCTTATAGTTTTTTAAGAAATGCTATTTACCTAGATTTTGATTGTACCTTTTCCTTTATTCAAAACTTTGCATCTTTCCTTTTCAACCGAACTTATTAACTTCATTTACTTTACTATGTAAGATGATTTTTTATATTGATGAAAATCCAATTCAATTATAACCACAAAGCTCTACTTTCGTTTAGAGTTGTGCATATCTTTTGGAAACCATAAGGTGCAAGTGAATCCTTCCTTAAGTTTGTATGTTATTGAACTAAAACTTTTCATTTTGGCATTTAGTGTTCTGAAGCTAAAATTTATTGTTCTTAATGTCTAAATAATTTCGTAAAATACCTGATACTCTATTCATTTTTTGTTCCATTTTATGGTTGGCATTTTGAAACTTTGACAAATGTACTAAGTTTTGAATGCTTCTTAGAAAAGTGCATTGAATTCATTTTTATAATATTATTTATTTAGAATAGGTTCTCTTTTTTAATTTGAAATTGCATGTTTAAATTAAACCTTATTTAAGATGTGCTTAATTCATGTTGTTTTGTTACCTTGTAAACAATATGCACTTCATTTGATATTAGCAATAAATGCTGAACTTCAATTGCTTTCCTTAATTTGCTATTTATAAATTTAGAAAACTATGAAATTATTGTGAATTTAATTATACATGTCTTGACTGCAACTTGTCATAAGGCATGTCTTCTGGTTTGTAGTTTTACCTGATTTTGCATATCTTGTAATATTTGAAAGAACTTTAATAATGACTATGAATCTTGTACTTGTTTTGACAAGGCTGTAATCCATGAAAATTTCACTTGATAAATATGAATAAGTTCATCCTCAAGACTGTGATCTTTACATTCCATTTCTTAATTATGAGTCATTTTTAATTGATAAACATATTTCATTTTATCCTTTAAGTTACTATTCTTTATTTGTGCATGAGAATGTATCATATAACTCGAATGAGTTATTTCTCTCAAAATTTTTATAAGTCATTCTTTGAAGTTCCTGAACTGTATTGTCCAGCTTAGATCTCTTTTTGCATAAATTCATGTATCTATGAGAATGAAGTTCCTTTGATAAGCTTTGATCATTTTTACACTTCTTATCATGAAGCTTGATTATGCTGCTATAACTTCCATGTTCTTCTTTCTAGTACTTGTGAGCATTGAAAATGTACCTTCTTCCTCTTATCTGAATGATGCTTTCCTATGAAAATATGATTAATCTGATTCTTTTTAATCTTCAATATTTGCTTCTGTAGATCATTGTTAATATTTGAGTTCTCTACAATGATTGTAATGTTTATTTGATAATACAGTCAAAAATGTATATGTTCTTATTCTACAATATGTATCTACACACTTAATCAAATAGTTAGAAAACAATAGGCTTTTTGGCCTCTCTTGTATTCCATAGTAATTTATTTTCTTTCTTTTTTATCTGTCATGAATTATGTGAATGCCATGAGCTTTACAAGATAGTACTTTTCAAATCTGCATATGTTACTTTGATGTACCTTATGCTTTTTGATTTCAAATGATTCATTTTCTTGAAAACTAGATAGCACATGAGTACAGATTAAACCTTGAGCTCAAATTTGAAAAATTGATTTTTTTTACTCTTTTCAGGTACATTGATAGACAAGATGATGTAGAAGATGAAGGAGATGAAACTAGAAAAGACATGAAGAACGAAAGAAAAATAAAGGAAATGATGGGTTTCTTCTATACTCTTTTTATTTTAGTTTCATGTACATGTACCTTTTATTTCGATAATCATAAGTTACATCCCATGGCTTGTGTGGGAAACATTGAATTTCTTAATGAATAAATGATATTATTTCTATAATTGAGTTGTGTAATTCCTTTTACTTTCATCTCTTATGATATGTAATGATGGTACAATGAATTAAAAAACTCAATAACATACTTAATAACACTTAATCATAGGAAATGATCAAATTGAAAATACCTGTAACTTAATAATGAACATATCAGCCATGCAAACAACAAACTATGTTTGTTGTTTTTGAGTCCAACTCCTCAAGTCTGCATCTATTTCCACCTTCCTCAAGGCTATACTTTAGTTCTTCAGAGATTTTGTGCAACTTTGATGAAGGTGAACATGGAATACAAACATACGTGAGGTGTTGCATTCTGCAACAACACACATAGCTACATTTTTCTTTATTGATCCACTTACTGCAACTAAAACAATTAAAAATATATGCCCCCTATAGTTAGGTTCATTCATCAATGCCTTCCATGAAAACAAATTTTTGAGTTTCCCATTTTTGCACAAGTGCAAAAATTGTCAACATTTCTGGTGATCCTATGGGGAAAGTTTCCTACTAGCTTCAAGACTAGTGCCTTAATCTTGTCCATTGGGCATGGAGTCAAAAGCATATATAAAAAATTCCCTTTTCTTAAAAACCAACCCTTTTGAAAAACAAACTAAAGTTGGGAAAGGATATGGTAAACCAGATCACATGCATGAATGCACTTATTGAATTGAAAAACATTGCAATGTGCATGAACTGCACTTATTGAAAGGGAAATCATTACTCTAACCAGACACTGTAAGATTTTCAATAACAATGTTTGAGAAACATACCATTCACAGGAATGGGAAGTTCCTCTCCATTCAACCTTGAAATCTGAAATGCATTGTGCTCTTGCAAGAATGAAATCATATAAGGACCACTCCATATTGTATCAAACTTTGTGTGGTTTCCTGGCTTTGCACGATCAACATCCCACTTCAGCACAATGTCTCCTTCATTAAAGACTTTGAACTTATCCTTTTTATCAAACATTCTCTTGATATGTTTCTGATTCTTTTCCATGTTTAGATGAGCTTGATCTCTTATCTCTTGTAGCTCCATTAATTCTACATAACGAACCTACATTGGTTCATTCTCAAGTAATTCCATTTGATGTAGTAAATCCAATGCGGGTAATCTCAACTGAAATAGGCATTCTTTCCTCATGTCCATAAACAATGCTTGTATGGTGAATTACTAACTGATCTTTTAGGAGTCACTCTATCATCCCAAAGTGTTGAATTCAACATTAGATACTAAGCTCTTTGGTTGTCCTTGAGTGTTCTTCTGATGATCTTAAACAGGTTTTTATTAGTACTTTTAAGCTAATCCATTACCTTGTGGGTAATAATTAGATGAAGTACTCAGATAAATATCATGCTTAACAGCCCAATCTGTTACCTTTTACCAAGAAAAGATAAGGAATTATCTAAAATGATAGTTGCTGGAACACCAAATCTGTAAACTATACCTTCATAAAATGATAAGATTGAAGTCTCATTAGCTTCTTTTAAGGCTACTGCTTCAGTCCAATGTGTGAAATAATCTGTGGTAGTCAAGATCCACTTGTGTCCTTATGATGAAGGTGGATTTATCATGCCAATGAAGTCAAGACCCCACTGCATGAATGGTTGATCCACTGAAATAGGATGCAGGGGAAGTGAAGCTAATCTTTCTTTTCCAATAAAGAATGCACACTTCTTACACTTTTTAATCCATTCAAAACAGTCCTTGAATATGTAGGTCCAATAATAACCAACTTTCATGATCTTAAGAGCTGTAGTATGTGCTGAGAAGTGACCTCCTGTAGGTCCTTCATGAAATTTAGATAATAATGGTTGCACTCTATCATAATCAATACAATGTAACAAAACTCCATTGATATCCTTTTTAAACAACACACCATCAATAAATGCATAAGGTATGGCTTGTAATATGAAATACCTTCATTTATTCTTGTCCATACCTTCCGGATAAGTACCATGCTATAAGTAATTGATCAAATATGTCATCCAACTTGATCCTGGAACCTCTGGATTGAGTTCTAGTTGCTGATTTTCAGGCTGTAATAAAATTTCAGGTTGTTGATACGAAACTGCAACATGTTGTGATGGCTGTAATGAGTATGCAACCTGTTGTTTTTCTATATCAACAATTAGATGTTCACATAATCCTTTTCCTCATACTATTTTTGCAACATGAATGTCAACATCATACTCCATAACCTTTGTAATCCAACATGCTCACTTCTCATTCAATTCCTTGTTCAACAAGGAATTCTTTAACACTTGGATGAGAGACTAAAACATGAATCTTGTTATTGGAAAGCATGTACTTGAAGTTTTTTAGTCCTCTAACTACATCAAGTACTTATTTTAAAAGAAAAGTGTACCTTGTCTCATAGTCATGTAAACTTTTTCCAAAGAAAGTAATGGGTTGTTTTGTATTTTCATCATTAACCTGAGTTAATATGGTTGAAATAGTTTCAGCTCCTGCAAGTGCATACATAGTGAAATCCTTATCAAAATTGGGATTTTCCAAAGTAGGAGCTTGTGAAATAGCTGATTTAATAGCCTCAAATCCTTTTCTTCCTTCGCTATTGTCCAAGAGAAAGTTTTGTCTTTCTTTAACATAGTTGTTAATGGCTTAACCAATGCTGCAAAATATGGAACAAATCTTCTAACAAAGTTGATTTTTCTAAGAAAACTTTGTAATGCCTTCTTATGATGAGGTAAGGATAGCTATGAAATTGCATCAATTTTGAAAGGATCAATAGCTAAACCTTTCCTAGAAACAATATGTCCAAGTAATTTACCTTCATGGACTGAAAAGATGGACTTTTTAGGATTCAATGATATTCCAAACTGCCTGCAAAGCTGAAAATTCTGTCTTAAATGCATAAGATGATCATCAGAATTCTTTGAAAATACAGTAACATCATCTAAATAAACCAAGATGCATTTATTTAAAGGCTATGAAAATCCATATCCATTACATGTTGAAATGTTGCACCAACATTAGAAAGTCCAAAAGGCATTCTTTTATAAGCATAAGTCCCCCACTTTGTGGTGAAGGTTGTCTTGTATCTATCTTCATTTCTCACAAGAATTTGATTGTATCCATTGTAACCATCTAACAGGGACAACCTATCTGAACCTGAAACTATTCTTAAAATATGATCCATATTGGGCAATGGAATAATGATCTTTTAATGAAGCTTTGTTAAGATCTCTAAAATCCACACACATGTCCGGATTTCACCATTATTTTTCCGAACAGGCACAAGATTAGGCTACCCAACTTGAATGCTTAACTGGAAAGATAATACTTGATTCAATAATCTTGGATAACTCTTTTCTCATTAATGGTTCAATCTTGGGATTAACAGGCCTTTGCTTTTACCTTACTGGTTTTGAATTTGGCTATAATTCTATGGTATGTTGAGCTAAACTAGGATCAAATCCTCTCAAATCTTGGTATTTCCAAGCAAAAACATCTTTAAATTATTTACATAAACTAATAAAAGACTGTTTTTCAGCTAAGGAACATACCTTTCCAATGAATAATTTATTTTCATCATCAACTAAGACCTCTTTGTAATTATCTAGCATGAGTTGAGATCTTTCCTTTGTCTTTTCTGAGCTGATCATCTGAACTAAAAATGTCCTCTAAAGTGACCAACCCTTGAGGAAACTTGTTTGTCTTTAACTGAACAATCTGGTCACCATATAAGTGTTGTAATTTTTCTTGATTAACTACAGAAAATTCAGCTTCTTGCTGCAAAAATCTGTAGATTTGTTCATCATCTTCAAAGACTTGCCAATTTTCTTCATTATCAGGCACTGAAGGTTTGATAATCAACTTTATATGTGGTTGTATTTTTTCATTTTCCATTTGTTCTAGCACTTCAAAGCTAGCTCCAACTGCTGCAAGTCTGTCTACATGTTTGTTTTCAGCTCTTGGGACTGATTTATGTTAATAGATTCAAAATCATCCATTAAATATGAAACTCTATGTTTGTAAGATTTCAACAATGAGTTCTTACAAACATTAAAGTTTTTTACTTGATTTATCACTAACTCAGAATCACCATAAACTTGTAACATATTGATTCCTCTCTTTCTGGCCCATTGTAGGCCATGAATTAATGCTTCATATTCAACTACGTTACAAGTACATGAAAATTACAGACTTAGAGCTGAAAAATACCTTTCATTTGAAGGGGAAGTAAGCATCAAACCTGCACCTTGTCCTTTTTTGTTCTTTTCTCCATTGAAATGAAGCTTCCATAAGCCTTTTCTATTGTATTTTCTGTTTGGAAAAGTAAGGGAATAGGTGCATTTTCTTCATGTAAATAGTAAACACCAAATAAACCTTCTTCTACTTCCTTGTAAGGATCGTAAGCATGTTATTCTTGATTTTTTTCATCCATAAAAAAGTTAGAAACACCATCTAATGCAGAAATATGTGTTGTGACATCAAAATTAGTCTGATCTATGGTTGCATAATTTGCTACAACATTTGAAGCATGAGGTTCAATATGAAATCTAGCCAAAGGCTCTGAATTAACTGTAACTTTAGTTCCATACCTTGTAGTGAAGAACAAAAATGACCAATCTGAAGAAAGATAACCTCCTATCTTTGTATGTAAAATATCTTGATAAACATAAAGAAAAGTAGGGAGGTAGATCTACAACAGTTACATCTTGAAGAATATAAACATTGGGACAAACATGTAATGTTACCTCCAAATTTTTAATGATACCAACTGTGTTGGTTGTTGTTCCATCTAGCTGCAATACACTCTTTTCTATTGGTTCATACTACATGCCTAATTTTTCTACAATTGCTTTAGGCATAACTGTGCTACTTGCACCACTGTCAACCATGCAGTTATGAACTAAATGATCTCCAATAATAAGAGAAAGATAGAAAGGAGGTGGATTTTTAATATCATGAGCATTTAGAACTTTTTGTACCATCCATCTAACATATTTCATATGGTCTTGATCAACTGTACCAAGGACCATATCAAGCTTTTGAGCTTCCTTTTCTCTATTGGTTTTGAAGAAATCTACAACTTAGCAAGCTCTTGAGCAAGTAAATCTTGTTGTCCTAGCAGATTTAAAGCATCCCATAATGAAATACTAATATTCTATTTTTTCATAACCTCAACAATATTAAAAGAAGCAACAATTTTAGAAAAATCTTCTACAATTTTAGCATAAGCTTTAGCAAAAACTGACTCTGCTTCAACAACTTTTGAAATTTGAGGTATGAACAATCTTCTAGGATCAGGTTGTAACTATTTTTTCTGCTCTTTAGGAGCTGAACAACTTGCTTTTTTTTAATGAAAAATGATTGTTTGTTGTTTTTGACCCACACTTGCTGATTTATCGGTAACTGTAGGTAAAACAGGTCCTTTGCTGTTTTTTTCTTCATCTTGAGCCTTTTTCTGAGACCTAGTTGTAATAGCAATAAAATATTCCTCACCAAAATTACTAAGTTTTGTTCAGGTGGTTTTTGAATTTGAGTATCTTGCTTCCCACCCTCCATTTGAGGCATGAATAATGTTTCAGATTGA
This sequence comes from Taxus chinensis, assembly GCA_019776745.2. NCBI lineage: Eukaryota > Viridiplantae > Streptophyta > Pinopsida > Cupressales > Taxaceae > Taxus > Taxus chinensis. Next base: position 822,960,562 of record CM034151.1, read on the forward strand.
GGTTGTGCAACAAGGCTCAAATTCAAGAATGCATTTGGACAATTAGAATCTGGATGAGGTTGACTGCAAGGTGTACACCACTCTTCTGAAGTCCATATTGACTGGAACAAGAGAACTAGATGAGCTAGGAGCTTTAGGATCAAATTTCTTTGGCTAATAAGGTTGCCTATAATTCTGATTTTGCTGGTATGGCTTCCTATTCTACTGATAAGGTGCTTGATAAGGTCTGTTAGGCTGAGCCAATTTCTATTCTTAATGATGTTATTTCATTCCCATATGTTTGCAAAGGCCTTAAGTACTTCATCTTGAGGTGCTGAAATAACAGGCTCTATTATGGTAATAGGTTGTGGAATAGGTGCTAGATCTAGGACCATAATAGGCATAGAAGGCCTAGGGCCAATTTACCAGCTTGAATAAGGTTGTTTTCAGCTCTAATAACAATGTCATAAGTTTTTGGAAGTGTAGTTCCTCCCATGGACTGTATCATAGCTGAAATATCACTATTTAAAGCTCTGAGATAGTATAAAAATGCATGATCAGCTTGAGGCTTAACACTGGTTGGAATTCTTTCCCAAGTTCTAGCAAATATGATATTAAAACTAGCCATAAATTCATGAGGAGATCTCTTGATTGTGGAAAACTTTTCTATGAGAGATAAATGATCGGAATTGTCTTGAAACTGCTTAAGTAATTGATTTCCCAATTCATCCCAAGTTGTTATTGTCCCTACTTCTAAAGTTTTGTACCATTGCAATGCTTGTCCTTTAAATGATGTAGCTAAAAGTCTTAAAGCTACATCTTCATGAGTAATATTATGAACTGAACAAAGGGCTGCAATGTCTTTAATATGCTCTTAGTAGGGGTAATATAATTTTCACAAGTAAATGAGGGTAAACCTTTTAAGGCAACAACATGGTATATCATGATAAACAAGAATTATCTAAAGGGCTACCATTAGTAAAAGGTAACAAAATTTCTAGGTGGTGTGGTGGTTGTTGAGCCATTGGAATAAATGGGATTTGAATAACAAGATTAACGTGTGGTGAAGCAAGTAGAGGAGGGTTTTCAAAACTGGGCCTGTTATAGGGTAAGGTATTGCCAACTCTTCTTCTTCTTGCTGAATTTAAAGGAAAAGAAACAAAATTATGAGGAAGACCTCTTACCGTTGATCTTGTAGTCACCTTAGGCATGGAACATGCTACAAAACTGGTCTGAAATCAGCCTTACAGAGTCACCAAATAATTTTTTTTTGATTTCAATGAATATATGTAGCTTTGTCCTTCTAAAAGTGTTGTTCTATTTGCTTTAAATTTGTACTGTAATTTGCTACAACTATTATTCTGCAATATGATTCGTGTCCCACCGGTGTGCCAAAAATTGTTATCTCTCAGAAGTGCACCCTGGTTGAGGGATAACAATAGGGTTCTAATATTTCTTTATTCCCTCACTTCCGTAGATACAATGGAAACACCTCAGGTCTGTGGGTATACCTATTGTTGAGGTGAGTCTCTGGTATCAAGGTCAGTTCCTTATTGATGTATCCTAAACTAATTTTTTTGGTTTTTTTGGAGTTTTAAGGGTAAAAATATGATTGTAACTGAAATTGAAATGGGGTGATACACCAAATTGATTGAGGGATTTGACTGAGTACATGCACAATAAAACTGAGAAAAAATTATAAGATGCATGAACCAATGGGTTTCAGTTGATCCTAAGGAAAACACTTGTGTGTTGAGGGATAAATCACAACAACACAAAAAGTTAAACATGCACACTAAGACTATGCAGAAAATACCAAATTTATAGCAAGGTAAGATAATTAATTCAGGGAATTAACATTCAAAAGACATAATAGAAAGATACACACCACTGCAAATAATTGGAAAGACAATAACTGGTTCTCATTCAAGGGAAAAACTGGAAAATATTTTCTTTAGCACTCCTACATCCAAAAATTCCTCCTTGTGCCTTGCTAATGCACACAATATATAGCAAAAAATATTCACCCTACCCCTCCTAAAAATAGGCTACAATCTGTACTCGCCCATGCATGTTAATTTTAGCCTTTATCATGAATAAATAAAGGAATTAAAAAAACCATGCTTGTTTACAATGAGGGCATTAATAACCTTAGTTCCAAAATTACACTTAGTCAAAGTGCAATTGACTGTTCTCTTTTTAATACAATGAATAAAATTGGGTGAATAATTTTAGCTAACAATAGCTCTTGCTTGGTGTGCAAGTCTCCTCCAATGTGCATGCAACTTCTTCTTTTTCATGTGGATGATGATTAAATAATAATATTTAATCCTCTGATGTGACACTTGTATATTCATCTACTTACAAGGGTATTTATGTCTTTATCTCCAATATGTCCTCTTGTGAAGGCATGCAAAATTACATTCTGTGTAAAAATAATGCCTTTCTTTTCAATACTTAGAAAAATAAATCCACTGTGGGGACCACTTGCCCATGTGTGCAAGAAAATAATATCCCCTTTGTGAAAAATAAGGCAATTAATGCTCCATTATCATCATGTATTCCTCTGATATTGACATTTTACACATACATTATCTGGTCGGTTTAGACTTACTTGGAACATACATACTTGATGGGGCTTCATGTGCATTTGGTGTTGGCATGTAATAATATTGCTTCTAATTTTGAATAATAAAAATCAAATGATTATTACAACTCAACATACCACCTTTGATTAGAAAGGTCACGGGACCTTGGCATATGAATTATTTGCCCCCTTATTACAAAAATTAAGTTTTACGACCACAGTCTTTGGCATTTTTACTATATACTTCGACTCCCCTTTTGGGATCATCATTGCACATATTACAAGGTTGTCGGCATTTGAAATTATTTTTTGGCTTGTTGTATTAGACCTTAGAAGGTTAATGCATTAATTTTTAATTATTAGGGCTGGACCCCCTCCCACGATGATCTACCCTTTGAGCTATGTCAGTTATTAACCTAACCATTGTTTAGTTAGGGTTTTGATTTGTAGTTGACACGTTTGGCGTTTAACCTTTTACTTGACTTAAAAAACCCTATAGTTTGCATTGGATATGTTTCTTTTGTTCTCGACCATTGATCTAGATACTATTTTAATCTTCACTGTCAGATTCTAATTCAGGAAGAGTTAGGTTACCTGCATTGAATTTAATGACCTATTCAGGGCTATTGATTTTTTGGTACTTGCAATTTATATGGATTGTTAATTCTTTGAATCCGTGGTTTGAAATATTGATTATCTTATCTTTAGCATGATTTTATCTCCATCGTTGATTTGGTGGTTGCTCTGTTGTTTTATTGATAGTCATTTGATCTTGTAACATAGATATGGATCCGTCGATATTTAAATCAAGTTGATAGTGTGGTTTTTTGTTGTGAATCATTGGATTATGTACTACTAGATCTTGTCTGTTGATGTGCTAACTTAGGTGAGTTAGGTTGTTTGAAAAGGATCTTCGATCTTATCAATTTATCATTTTGTTTTCTCATTACGAATGACAAAGCCATGCCAAAATTTTATCACACCACCATTTTTAAGTTTATGAATCCATGCTCTCTTCTACCCTGTGAGGCTATGTGACTTCGAATCTTGTATATATTTTTTCATTTATGCTCTTTCTGAGTTTTGTGTAAGATCTTTAGTCATGAACGCCATTATCACTGGTAGTGGAGCTCAAAACTTTGGAATTTCATCTCTGTGGTTTCATTATGGGCATGAATGTGTGTTCACTGTTATTTTTAAATCCATTAGTCTCTCTTTGAGGAGTTGTGGGCGTCATAATTTATATTTTCAAGCTTTGAACGATCTCTACACTGTTAAGAAGGTAAGCTTTCTAGTTCCTTTCCACTGTGATCTGCTCATTCTTTTGATTACTGTATCCATAGCACTGAAACCTTGAAATATTTTGTGTTTTCATGTGTTTCTTGGAAAATTTGAGTTTGAACTCATTATGGGTGCATTTATTTTTCTGAAATCAATAGATCTTCTAAGGGATTCGAAAATGCTTCTCTACATTTGGTAAGTTGGCTCCTTATTTCCGTGAATCTTTTGTAATGATATAACTGTTACGGCTGTGAAGTATGAAAAATTTATTTCACTGTAACTTAGCAATTTTTGTTTCTAAAAAGAATCAGTTCTTTCTTAAAAGTCTTGGTAATGGTAATAATCTATTTTACTCGAAGTTGGTAAGATTTTATTATCATTGTTTTCGTGATTCTTCCCGTGAGCTCACTTTCAACCAATTGTGGAGGGTTTGTTAGTAATTTTCCTTTCTGGGTATTCCATATTTTGCATTGATTTTTCTTATGGGTATTTGCCATTATTATTGTCATTTGATTTTCCTCAATTATAGAGAAAATTCATGATTCTGGGTTTTTTTTTGCATTATGCCTTCCTTATATCCTTTTCATATGTCATTTTCAATCATTGTTGCCACTCATTTGAGGTAATACGTTCCAGATATGTGAATCTAACCTTGACGATTCCATAGCTGTTGGTTTTAAGCTTCAAGAGGTGGGTTTGTTATTTACCCAAACTCGATGAATGTGGGTTTATGACATGTATGATATTTGAGATTTTATTACAAGCTATGAGCTAAATATGGCACCAAATTTGAATGTTGTGTTTCTAGATGTGCCTTAATGTTGTAATTCTGTTGAATCCATTTTGTTGATAATGGTTCATATTATTGATTGTTAACTGGGTCACTTTGCTTAGTGATTTCTAAGATTATTATTTGCAATTTACAGCTGTAATTGGATCTTAATTCATACATTCTCATTCATTTGGCCTTAGATCCTGCATGTTACTTGAAATTTGGTAATTCTTGTAAGTTGTAACTCTTGATAGAATCTGTGTTCGCATGCCAATGTCAAAGATGATTCCATTCACATTGATTACTCTAGGTTTCAGACAACAAAACTTAAAAATGGTTAACAATGCATAGTGTAAGATCGAAAGAAGAAAAATCTTATGACTGTATACATCATATTTCTATTAAGCCTTGATGGCATTGTATATCTTCTAATGTTGTTTGTTTATCAAGCTCTTGCTATATGGAGTTCATAATTTCTTCCCACTGTATCTGCATATTTCTTGTTGAAATATTAGTGAGGAAAATGAACTTTGTATGGTTCAGAGGCTTCCCATTTATCCTTTGAAACCCTTTTCTGCTAGCCTATTTCTAGATTCTTTGTCTGATGTAGCTAAAAGTTCTGTTGAGTTTTATGTAAATCTGATTTACTTTGAATTACATCATGAATTCCCTGAGTTAAAACTCACCATGATAATGTGTTATAGAACTTTGTTTTAATGCTATGGAACAATGTTGACTGAGAACTAAGATGCTAGAAATGTTTTACCAAAATTCATTCAAAAAATGTAGCTTACAATGCTTTCAAGTTGTATATTTTTGTGATTGATTTGTACCTTCTCTCTACAATCTTGAAGTTCATGGTGAATTCTACAAATTTGTACTTAGTTTACCTTTTTTTGTTACCTTGTAATTTAATGGATAACTGTTATCCAAAATAAGCCCATGCTTATTTTGGTTAACTTACCTTCATTTTTTCCTTCCTTATGCTTCAATCTCAAATTTAACACATTTAAGGCACTCAATTGTTTTTTGAAATGGCTTCATCAGAGGGGAAATTTCTTCCCCTTTCTAGAAAGGTAAAGAAGTCCTCCTAACTCCTTTGTATTTTTCAAGTTATGGGCCAGCGGGCCTTCGGAGGATTTTTTTCCCAAGGCGGGATGTTAGACTTAGGAAAGAAAATTTTCCAAGGAAAAAAGGGCGGATTGGTGCAGACACGGTGAAAAATTTGGCACTTAGCCTCTTTTTGGCTAAAAAGTTAAGGTTAATTTCCAGCCTATGAGCCCGCGGAGGAGGAAATTTTTTGCCCCAGCCAATCAAGAGATGACACGTGGCCATGAAGAGGCAAACTGACGGAATGGTGGAAGACCTTCAAACACTTAGGCATTTTTTGTCAAAATGTGCAAAAGTCAACTTTAGGCCCGCAATCCCGACAGGTTTCTAAAAATGCATCGGTGGGGGTGCGGGGAAAAACTTGTCACTTAGCCCTTTTGGCTAAAAGACACAATTTCAATGGGCGGCCTGTGGGCTTGGTGAAGGGAGAAAAGTGCACTTGCGGGGCCAATGGGAAAGTTTTGACACTTAGCATTTTTTAGGCTAAATACTTAAGGTCAAAATCGGCCCGTGAACCCAACAAAGAAAGGTGAAAGAAAAATGGATGAGGTTCCGTAGCCAATCAGAAGGTGACACATCATTGGCAGAAGGCGAGGATGCGAGGAAACTTAAGAAATTTCCCCCTTTTTGTCCAAAAGGTTTAAGGGGGTGAATTGGGTCACACCTCCACATCTAATCAGGAGATGATATGTGGCCATCAGTACCATGGCGGGCAACAGATGTATGTTAGAATTTTTGGCTCTTTTATCAAAAAGCTAAAGGAACAACATTGGACCATGCTTCTGCATCCAATTAGAAAGTGCCACGTGTCCAACCCCTCATTAGCAGCGGGAGGCGGGTCGTCGGGAGGGATTTTGTTTTTTTGCCAAATTTGTGAAGGGATGTAAAAGTAAAAATTAAATTGCATCTCCTTAATGAATTATAAGAAGCCACGTGTCATTTAAGGGATACGTCACCAGCGCAAGGTGGGTCATCGAGAGACCTTGGGAAAATTTGTACTTTTATTCTGAAAAGGCGAAATGCTATTTCTTTCCCTTGCCAATAAGAATGAGACACATGTCATAATAGAGCTGTGGGCTTGTGAAGGTTTCTGGGTTTTTGTGAATTCATGGAAAAATGGAGAAAAGGAAAATTTCGGCTCACAAACCCAATTTTCACCATTTTTGCCCTAAATTGGTTGTAGAGCTTCATATGGCCATATATTTTGATTCAGCGGGAAACATTTATCGAATTTGGTACTGTTGGAAATATTTTAACACCCTCTACACCATGGAAGCTTCAATTTTTAATTTTGGTGGGGTCTGGTGGGAGAAAAATGGATAAATGTCCCTGGCACGAAAAAAGAAGCAGAACCGACATCGTACCACCAAATTTTAATGCGGTATGACACCCATTCTTCTCCAGCATGGTAAAAAAACATGGGAAAATGGATTTTTGAGGGTTTCCTTGCCATTTTAATGGATCTTGTCGGGTGGTTGAAGCTTTAAATCAAATTTCCTATGTTTCTCTCTCCTTTACTTTCTGTTTCATCTATATATGCCATTTTTGGCTTATTTGTAAAGGGTTGGACATTTTGTTCTTGCAGGCTCCCCTCTTCTCCTTAAGAAGTGAAGTCATGGAGTTTTAGACCTAACAAATAGACTGTAACATGTATTTTTCCTCCTTTCCATTGTAATACATTGTATCAAAAGTTGGAATGATAATGCATGCTCTGTGAATGAATCTTCAATCCTTTTCTTGTGTTTATTGTTGTCTTCAGATATTTCATTACATCTTGGAAATCTGTGCATGTTCTATTGTTACATTCTTATGATCTATGTCTATTTGTAGAACATAAGTTCATCATTCCTTTGGTGCATCACCTTGTTAGATTAGGTTTAATTTCATGCATCCTTTCAACTCTGTCTCCTAGGAAAATTTAAAGTAGGATTTAGGATAGATCCTGTGCAAAAATTTCATGTATGCACCTAAATAGAGGAATAGGAACCAACCTCAATCTGGAGAGTTTTCCCATTTTGAAAAGTCCCACACTTTAGGAAAACTCCATGTTGTGCAATCACACCAAATGACCCATTTCTAAACTGTAGAACTAAGAGGTCAATTTGGGGGTGCCGTGATTCTACACTAATAGTTTTGGTACGTCTAGTGGGACCAAGAGGTCTTCACTTTTATTGCAGCAAGATAGATGTGCACTTGTGAATTTATAGCTTGTATGAATATTTAATTGCACATCTGGTGACTCCACAGGGGAAGAATCCATTGGTTACAACAGTCTGAGTTTGGCAGATTCATGAGAAGAATCTAGACAAGATCAAGAACTAGAGAAGAGGGATTGTTTTTCTATCTACATTTAACCCCAGAAAGAACAAGAAGAGAAAGAAGAGTTCAAATATCTCCATCTCCACCAAATATAACTCTTTCAACTCCTCCAGCTGGAAGGCCTTTCATCCAATCAACAAGGGTTCTCAAGCCAATCAGAATGGCACAACCAAATCCTTATGTCAACTTCACTAGTAGCAACCCACTTGCTCTCAATGAAAAAAATCCAGTTCCAGTTGCAGCATTAAAGAGCATTCTTTTTTTCAATGGAGAAAATCAAACCACTCTTGGTGACCACGTCCAAGACATTACAAATGTCTGTGTAATCCATGAAATTGTGGAAATGGATAATGTTGTCAAGTTACTGGCATCCTCCTTCAAAGGAAAAGCCCTGTAATGGCTCAAAAGTCTGACAACAGGCTCTAGCACAAGTTGGCATAATCTATGCACAACCCTCCATAACCAATTTGGAGAAAAAGTAGATAACTTGTCTTTATTGGAACAAATGAAAACCATCAAGAGGGATCCAAATGAACAACTAACTGACTTCAACTTCAGATTTCAAAGAACATGGGATAGAATTCCATTGGCCATGAGGCCAACAGCTGAAGGTGCCTTTCTATACTTTATCAAAGCTTTAAATTTCTACATTGCAATGTTGATTCAATATGTGGGAGGTGTAACCTTACCTGCAACCTATAGTATTTCTATTAGAGCTGAGAATTATTTAATTCAGGTTGGTAAACTTGCACTTAGACCACCCATGCCCCTATATCTAGAATTAGGAAATCCAAGTACTAGCCAAACACCTAATTTAGCTCCCATTCATACACCAAGAAATCAGAGTTCAATTGAAGCCTCTACTTCATCTTCCAATGCCTCAAATGAACTCCAAGAGGTTATGAAACAATTACAAAATTTGGGTAATGAGTTGGTAACACTTAAGAGGCAACAAGCTCAAAGTTTTAGACCTTCTTATCAGCCTCAAACTCAACCCAATAGACCACCATATCAGCCCAATAGGCCACCCAACCCAACTACAAATCAGAATCAATCTAGGCCTCCTACCAATAGACCTTTCCAGCCTTACAATCGTAATACAAAATCTACATCTAGAGCTTTGGTGCCAGTGAAAAATAACATGGCTCAAGACTATGATTGGTGTTTCCCATGCAATCAACCTCATAACCAATCAATGTGCTTCAATGGTGCTTTGAATCAAGCCTTGATGGTGACAAAACCTAGTGTAGAGCAAGAAACAAGTCAAGAAGAAAACCACCAACAAGGAACATCTCAACAAGAGACAAATCCAAATGAGACCACACTTGTGAATTGGCAGGATGAATATTTTTGTGGAATGAACCAAACACCTTATCAAAGTGTAGAAGCTAATACACAGTCAAAGAAGAGGAACATTGGAGAGATGAAGTCATAAAATTCAAGTGATTCATAACCCTCCATTTCCCCACAAGATGTTGGCAAGAAAATTGCAACTCCCAATGTGCAAGATCAGCCCAAGCCACCTTCTAGACCAGCTCAAATTCCATCTGTAATAACCCATGTGCAAGATTAGGAAATATAGAGAAAAGAGAAACAAAGAGATAAATATTTCCCTTTCAACATCATTGAGAAGATGAAGAAGACAAATGTGAACATATCAATGTGGGAATCATTGGATATCCTAGGACAAAGGGATCTATTGCAAGCTGCTATGGAAAATTGGTCAGTATCAAATCAACCATCCAACCAACAAGAAAAGGCACTCACTAATGCAAATAATCCTGAAGGGAATCATGGAGGAAGACCAAGTAAAAATTTGAAGCCCCCTCCATTCTATGTCTCATTGATCATTGGGGATAAATTAGTACATAATTACATGATTTATTTTGGGGCAAGTAGTTCTGTAATGCCAAAGAAACTAACTGATCAGATGGGCCTTTAGTATGAAATTATATCCAAATGTGTGGTGCAACTAGATGGGACAACAGTAACAATAGTTGGGGTAATCAAAGATCTGATCCTTGCCTTGCATGCATGCCCCAATGTCACTGTCTTGCAAGATGTGTCAGTTATAGACTTTCCACCACTCTTTTCCTTGTGTTTGTCAAGAGACTTCACTGCCAAGATTGGAGGTTATCTATCTACTGACAGGACACACGTGTTGTTTAGAACGAGATATGGAGCTAAGGCTATAATCAGATTCAAACGAATTGCAAATTTTCATATTGATCCTCACACACCAAGCCTAATCAATGAAAATTGTTCAACTTTTGATCAAGAGGATTATCCAAGCACCCATGAAGCTGATACTAAGGTTGGATGCATTCCAAACTTGACTCCTGATGAATGGGCAAGCAAGGTACATGTTTTTGACCCCTACAAGGAAATAGAAAAATATGAGCTAGGAGTCTATTGCTTGCATGAATAAAATCAGCCCCTCCCTAACATCACCAAGTTGGACCACAAAGATGATAATGAGGTATGACAATTGTTCTTTGATGGCTCAAGAAGTAGACAAGGTGCAGGAGGAGGGGATATGCTTGTTTCACCTCAAGGCATTAAGTATTATTCAAATTTTAGATTTTAGTTTGCATGCTCAAACAACACTGCTGAATACGAGGCTTTGATCCATGAACTTCATTGGGCAAGGAAGAGAGGCATTAGAAACTTGAAAGTCTTTGGGGATAGTGATATGATTGTTAATCAAGTAAGAGGACAACATGCTGCAAAGAATGACTTGCTCAAGAGGGACAAAAACAGGGTATGGGATCTCATTGAGGATTTTGAAGCTTTTAGCATCAATTCCATCCCTAGGAAAGAGAACCAAGCTGTTAGAGTAGGTATTTACCTTAGCTCATGTTCACCTAGGTACTTTATTACCTTTATTGTATTTATCCTCACCCACTTATGTGTGTGGATATTTATTTTTATTTATTTATATATTAGGAGATATTATCTAGTTGTTAGGTATAGTTCTTTCCTTGATCTATGATATTGACTAGTTCTTTCCTTGATCTATGGTATTGACTAGATCCTTCATGTCTAGTTCTCTCCTAAATCTATGGTCTTGACTAGTTCTTTGATGATTAGTTATTTCCTTGATTTATGGCTTGATCTACGACCTTGACTGGTTCTTAGATTGTTATTCCTTGCCTGTATAAGCAAGGCCCATGCTTATTGTAATTCATTGAGTTCCATAATAATATATGATATTACTGCTCATTTGTTTGCAAATGTTTTATGTAAAATAATTCTGGTGAATTGATTTCATCTTATTGATCGTGGTGTTTGATTATCATCTGTGTTCTTGGCTTGGTATGATCTGGTTATCATTTGTTTTATGGTATTAGAGTAGGATATTGCTGTTGACATCCGTCTTATAAGTTTCGCTTTGCCAAAAGTTTATAATCATTAAAATCTTTAGCCCTTGGTCATATGGTATGGTCATATGAGGGCTTAAAGCTTGTGATTCCTACTAGTAGGTGCTTAACTCCATCCCCCTTTCATTTTATTTGTGTGGTGAAGGAAAAAGCATTTTATTTTGTTTTAGTGGAAACTAAAATAAATAGTAGAGCATAATATTGAAAAACTTGTAACTTTTGATCGGTAACTCAATTTCGAGTGTTGTTTTCTGCAAAAGTGCTTATTTTTCCATGCTCTTTCCATTGGAAATATTTATTTTGAGAATCATACTATAATTATTAAGTACCATATTATAACACGCACTCATTATAAACTGACAAAATCTGGGGGGGCTCTTGTTGCATTGCTTAGGGATCTTATTACATTTCTTGGTTGTTGCATTTCTTTTGGTGATTTTTTTAGGATGGCATCTACTTTTGCATTAGATCATGTTGATAAATTAACAAAACATAATTACCACACATGGAAACCAAGAATGGAAACAATAATTAAGCGGGATTATGGGCTTTAACTTCTTCAGAACAAAAGTGTTCATTAGAGAATATGAGAAATTTTAGTACCAGTGCAAGTTTTATGAGTGTATGGGTTTGATAGGAACTTATGTAAGTGAAAGTATTTTGTTTCATTTGAAAAAATGTGACTCTCCTTTCAAAATATGGGAGAAATTGGAGGATTTATTTGGTAAGGTGGATCATATGAGAGCCATGCAACTTGAAATTGAGATCACCTCTCTTAATCCTGAAGATTTTCCAACAATTATAGACTATCTTACCAAGTTCAAGAATTTGTTGACACAGTTGAAGGGGAGTGGAAGAGATAAGAAAGATGAAGAGTGTGTTTACTTGATTCTATCCAAGTTGAGAGGACCATTTCAAATATTTTCTTCTACCTTTTTCTCTAGCATGGATGCCTTAGGTGACACATTTAAAATGCCTGACTTAGAAACATTTTGTGAAAGACTTACTAGGGAAGAATCCAAATTGTCTCACCTTGAGTCTTCCATCTCTCAAAAGGCATTAGTTGCATCTAATCCTAAGGGCAAGGGAAAACCAAATAGTAAAACCAAATCCACCCCTTCTCCATCTCAAAATGCTCCTAAACCCAAAGAAAACAACTCAAAACCCAAGGAGTCTTCTAAATCCAAGAATAAGTCTAGCCATTCATGCTCTTTTTGTGGGGGGTAGTAATCATGAAGAACATAGGTGTTATAAGCATAATGCAAGCCTTAGAGGATGCAGTCAAGAAACACAAAATTTCTATCTCCACTCCACCACCTTTTAATTAGCATGGAAAAGCACTTAATGTTGTTGGGAGATCTCAGTCACCACTTGCAGACAGTTGGGTTATAGATTTTGGTGCTTCTCATCACATGACTTCTTCTAAGGAGTCTTTTGTTTCTCTAGGTTTGAGTTCTACTTCCAAAATTGAGGTTGGAGATTCTTACTTTCTTTCTGTTAAAGGAAAAGGTGATATACAACTTGATGGTGGTAGTATCCAAGATGCACTATATGTCCCTAACATTACTACAAATTTGCTTTCTGTATATCAAATTTTCCATTCTGGTCAAGGGAAAACAATGAATTTTACACCACATGGGGCAGAAGTACAAATTTTGTTGGAGCCAAATTCACTTTTTGCTCAAGGTATTGTTGATCATAGTTCTATACTATATCACTTTGAGGGTTTTGATGACACTTCCTCTATAGGGACATGATTGGTTTCTCATGCAGATTCAGAGAGTAAGCTTTGGCATGAAATATTTGGACATCTTAATTACAGATATTTGAAGGAGTTGAGCACTCATGGTATGGTAGATGGTCTTCCTAGAGTTTCTAGTCTTGAGGGAGTTTTCTCTGGCTGTGCATTAGGGAAACAACACCAAGATCCATTTCCTAAGAATTTTTCTAAGAGAGTTTCTTCACCACTTGAGCTTGTGCATAGTGACTTGATGGTTTTTCCTACCCCCTCTTTCAATGGAGCTAAGTATGCACTTACTTTTATTGATAATTTCTCGAGGCATACTTGGGTTTATTTTCTCAAGTACAAAAGTGATGTTTTTTCACACTTCAAAGTCTTCAAGGCTTTGGTCGAGAAACAATCTTCTAGTTGCATAAAGAACCTTCATACTAATAATGGGGGGAGTACTTCAGTGATGAGTTTTTTGAATTTTTGGCAACTCAAGGCATTATTCACCAGCATTTTGTTCCTCATACTCCACAACAGAATGGCTTAGCAGAAAGGAAGAATAGAACTTTGAAGGAAATGGCTAACTATATGATGCATTCTAGAGATTTACCTCCTATCTACTGGGAAGAAGTAGTTAATTGTGCTAACTACATTCAGAATCACACACCACATAGAGCACTTGAACATTTAACTCCAGAGGAAGCTTGGTCCAACACTAAGCCAAATGTCTCATTTTTTCGAGTCTTTGGGAGCCATGCTTGGGCCTTTGTGCCAAAGAAGAAAAGGAAATCTTTGGATAAGAAGAGAAAACCCTTGATCTTTGTAGGGTATTGTGAGGACATGAGAGCTTATCGAATTTCTAGATTCTGATACTCATGACGTTATTTTTCAAACACATGTTCAGTTTGATGAGCACTTCACTCCTCATGATTCTTCATCTTCTTCCATGCCTTCTTATTCTTCATCTTCTCTTGAGGATCCTTTCTTTGAGGAGGTTGATGAGGGGATTATATGATGTCGTTGAGGATCCTATTCCCATTGATGTTATCACTATACCTAAGTGGGCTTGTACTACAGTTTCTGAGGCAACACCTTTCATAGAGGATCTTCCACGCCACTAGGCATCATCATGCACATTCTACAGGTTCTGGAATTTTGTGTCAGGCAATTTTTGAGGATCCACAGTCTTTTTCAAAGGCTCATGGGATACAGGAGTGGGATGATGTGATGACAGCTGAGTATTATTCTTTGATGAAGAATCATACTTGGGATTTGGTATCTCTTCCTAAAGGAAGAAAGATGGTAATGATGTAAGTGGGTATACCAAACCAAATACGCAGTTGATGGGTCCATTGACAAGTATAAGGCTCGTCTTGTTGCAAAGGGTTTTTTCACAAGTTGAAGGTATTGATTACTCTGAGACTTTTGCACCCGTTGCCAAGATGGATTATATACACCTTATACTTGCTATTGCTGCATCACATGGGTGGCCCATATACCAGATGGAAATGAAGAGTGCCTTCTTACATGGAGATCTATAAGAGGAAATATACATGGAGCAACTAGCTGGATTTGTTCAGGATTCTTCTCTTATTTGTAGCTCCGAAGGTCTCTCTACGGTCTCAAACAAGCCCCTCGGGCTTGGTATGAGAAGATGGATTATTTTCTTCTATCTACTGGTTTTGTTCTGTTGCCACTCCGATCATACAGTGTATCTCTAGCATGTTGGTGAGGATATTGTGATACTTGTCTTGTATGTTGATGATTTATTACTTACTGGTAGCTTTTCTTCCCACATTAAGACTATTCAGAGGGCTCTTTCTACACAGTTTGACATGACAGATCTTGGATTATTGCATTATTTCCTTGGATTGTAGATTTCTTAGACAGATTCAGGGATTCATTTGAGTCAGCAAAAGTACACCCATGATCTTCTTCGGCACTTTGATATGGCTGATTGCAAGCCAATTCCATCTCCTTTTCAGTCTAGGGTTACTCTTACTTCCACATGTACCACACCACTTTGTGATCCTACATTGTATAGGCAGTTGGTTGGGAGTCTCATGTACTTGACCCATACTCACCCTGATATTTCATATGCAGTAGGGCTTGTATCTCGGTTTGCACATTCTCCTCATAGTAGTCACTGGTAGGCTGCTAAACGGATTTTGCGCTATTTGCAGGGCACTTCCCACTTTGGCCTCCACTACACTAGGGTTCTACTCAGTTGGTTGGGTATACAAATTCAGATTGGGCAGGTTCTATTGATGATAGGAATTCCACTTATGGCTATCTTTTTTGTCTTGGTTCTTCTCCAGTTGCTTGGGGTGTAAAAAGTAATAGGCTATTACACTTTCATCTTCAGAGGCAGAGTACAGGGAAAGCAGTTACAAGTGAGTCATCAGATTCTTTGGCTTCAATCAGTTATTGATAGAGTTTGGATTCCCACAGGATTCACTCGAATGTACTTTGGTGTGACAACCAAAGTGCAATTCACATTTCTCATAACCCAGTTGAGCACTAGTAGACCAAGCATATTGAGATACACATCCACTTCATTCGTCAACACATTCAGGATGGAGTTCTTTACTTGGAGTACATTTTGACTCAGCAGTAGGTTTTGGACATCTTTACGAAGCCTTTTGCATCACCTCGCTACCTTGAGTTGCGTGGAATGCTTGGGGTTTTAGAAGTTGTTCTTGGGGGTGTTCGTGAGAACATATTAATCCTTCTTCTTATTCTTTATCTTTCCTTCTAGCAGGATTCTTTCCTTCTTTTGGTTCAAGATTTCTTCATGGATATATTGTACATGAGTACCTCATCAGGCCTTGTTATCGGGACTCATACTGTGGACATGCCACTTCTATTTTGGCCCCTAGCTTCACTTGAGGGGGGGTGTTAGAGTAGGTATTTACCTTAGCTCATGTTCACCTAGGTACTTTATTTACCTTTATTGTATTTATCCTCACCCACTTATGTGTGTGGATATTTCTTTTTATTTATTTAGATATTAGGAGATATTATCTAGTTGTTAGGTATAGTTCTTTCCTTGATCTATGGTATTGACTAGTTCTTTCCTTGATCTATGGTATTGACTAGTTCTCTCCTAAATCTATGGTCTTGACTAGTTCTTTGATGACTAGTTCTTTCCTTGATTTATGGCTTGATCTACGACCTTGATGACTGGTTCTTAGATTGTTATTCCTTGCCTATATAAGCAAGGCCCATTCTCATTGTAATTTCATTGAGTTCCATAATAATATATGATATTGCTGCTCATTTGTTTGCACAAAGGTTTTATGTAAATTTATTCTGGTGAATTGCTTTCATCTTATTGATCATGGTGTTTGATTATCATATGTGTTCTTGGCTTGGTACGATCTAGTTATCGTTCCTTTTACAAGCTACTCAATAGGATTGACAGTAGTTGGAGCCTTATAATCCTCAACATGATGTTGTGGTAGAGTGTCAAAAGAGACAATAATGATCTTAGACCACACATCCATGTGATTTTGAATATGAGGATCCTAGATTTAATAACACAAGTTGGAAAGTGTTTGAATTAAATCTTCCTAATTGGGTGTACACCTACAAACTTCATCGAATTTCTTGCAAGAGGAAGCTCTTGTGAGTTCTCAGATAGAAATAAAGACAATTTGGAGCAGCATTATGGTGATCAATGTGGTAAAAACTGAGAAAAAATTAAATTACCAAAAGGTCTTGATTGACCTTTGAAATCTATCTTCAATCCTAATGATCAGTTTAGGAGAAGAAAAATCTAACATCCAAGCTCAAAGGATGAATATTTGGAGCCTATCTCTGATTGGAGAGGTAAAAACACTTATGAAATTATGTAAAGTGGCCACCATGAGTCTGTATGAAGAAAATTTATGAGTTCATACAACTTTTCCAAGAGTTCCAAGATGTATTTTCTTGGAGCTATGAGGACCTAAGAGGTTTCAATCCCAAACTAGCACAACACATAATTGGAAACTAGATCCAAATGCTAGGTTCCCATTTAGAAAAAATAGAGACCAGTCAAACTTTCACACATTAAGCTTCTTATGAAGAAGGAGTTGAAGAAGTTAATATAGGCAAGTATCATATTCCAAATCAAGCATTCAAGATGGGTTGCAAACCTGGTCCCAGTCAGGAACTTAAAGAGTGGAAAAATTAGACTGTTTGTAGATTTGAGATTTGAATAGAGCATCCCTCAAAGATCACTACCCACTTCCATCAATGGAGAAAATATTGTAGGTTGTGCAAGCTGCCTCTAAGAGGTTTTCATTGCTAGATGGATACTCAGGGGTAACTAGATAATGGTGAAGGAAGATGATCAATTTAAAACAAGTTTTCACTACCAAATGGGGGACCTATGCCTACATGGAAAATTCCATAGTTGGATTGTCTAATGCTAGAGCCACTTTCCAAAGGGAAACTTGATATGGAATTCAAGGGTATTGATCTATAAAATAGTTCCTAATGATTTAACTTGATGATATCACTGTATGTCTCTAGAAATGTAGTAAACCATGTCTTTCATTTGACCTATAGGTGTTTCAAATATGTAGATGTGATTTGGGGTATAAATGAATCCCAAAAAATGCATATTCTTGGCCATGCAGGTAAAATTCTAGGCTATATTGTTTCCAAATAAGGGTTAGCAATTGAACCAGATAGGGTTGAAGCAATTAGAGTCACATTTCCATTGTCAAATCCATAAGAAGGCTCTTCAAAGCTTCTTAGGAATAATCAATTTTGTCTGCAATGATAGGTTTGTTCCAAACTAAGCATGCAGCCCTTGTCAAGCCAATAACGTTGATGTTAAAGAAAAGCATGGCATTCAAATGGATTAGTTAGCTGAAGGTAAGGAAAGTTATTTGAAGCAATCTGGCAAAGAGGCTATTTCATGGGTTCCAACTCTCATAAACCTGTATTTGATCCAAGGATTTCATCCTCTATGCCTTTGGTGGATAGTGACACAATTTTTGCAATTTTAGTACAACTGAACAAAGAAATTATTCGCAGAATAACCAATTGCCTTCTGTTATGCTAGATAAGCCCATGCTCTATTTTTTGATAACTTTCCTGGGGATTTTCCTCCTTCCTTGTGCTTCATCTCAAATTTCATGGATTTATGGCACTCAAAATTTTCTAGGTATGGGTGTCATCAGATAGGATTTTTCTTACAACCCTTTCCAGAAAGGTAAATGGGTCCTCCTAACTATGATTGGTACACATTTTGAGTTAAGGTTAACCTCTGAGTTTGTCAGGGATAAATTTTCCCAAAGTAGATGTAGATCTAGGCATAAGGGACGAATTAGTTTTACAAAGAGATTTGGTGGATAAGGCATAATCAATAAGCTATGGGGGATTTAAATAGTATGCAAGATCTACCTCTCAGCCCACTTCTTGTGTTAGATTTAAATATTTCATTTTGTTCAGCCCGCATGCTACCTATCAGAAGGTGAATGATTTGGATCCTTGTAATCGACCATGGTGCCACATACCTCTATTGGATACAGCAGATAAATGGGGATAGTGTTTGTATGAGATGATGTACTCAAGAATTATTTGCCAAGATGGTCAAATAGGATCGACATCTTTTCCCTTGGGCACCGGATATCTCCTTGTAAAAGTTGCATCGGCGGGGGGCTTGGCAAAAAAGTTGCCACATAGAAGTCTGGCTAAAAGGAAAAAATTTAGATGAGTCATTGGCCCACAGAATGGCACGAAGGGGAAAGAGGTGAACTTGCCCGTGAAAAGGAGTAAAATTTTTCAATTAGCCATTTTCACTATGAAGGTCTGATAGAGTTAATGTGGAATCGTCCCGTAGATCTGACACAAGGAATGAGGTAGTAAGTCACGTGTGTAGCTCCATATGCATAGAATGTTGCATTTTCTGGATCATCCGAAAAGAAGCACAGTTTGCAGGTCAGAAGGTAAGAAATAGATTTTCACCCTTTATTGTGTTAGCAAACAAGTCAAGTAGTGCAAATTGTTAGCATTACTCTAGCATGTTAATCAGAGTGTGAAAGCTATGGCAAAGGAGATGGACAGTGAGGTACCCGTAGGAGAAATTTTTGGCAATATAGATATTGGAAAAACTTCAAGGAATATTTCGGCCAGGGAGATTTTAGAAAAAAGAAGTTATAGTGGTAATCTATGTAATATGATGCCACGTGAAATACAAAGAGCAGAGATACCTATAGAAGGATGTTTTAATGTTTTGATTTTTTGCCATACTACTTTATTGTAATGAGGCTTCTGTATACTTCAACTGAATTGAACCTATAATCAGAGGTGTCACATGTTATTCAAGCGGGGGGCATCTAGAAGTGTTAATTTTTAATGTGTTTATCTAAATCTAGAATGTTTTTTGAAGATCAATGGGCCTGTACTTAGTTCTGTTCAGCCTTAATTAGAATCTGCAAAAATGATCTATAGAATGATGTGGGAGTAATCAGAGGAACTACATGGATAACATTTTAATATTTTTATGCTAAAATTGCAAAAAACAATAGCAACCCTAAAGAGGGATTTGAGCCTTTGTGCACTTCGGGTGAGCACTCAATAGGATGAGTGAATCCATGGTGCTAGCACATCTCAGTAGGTCTTATTGAGATTTGTCACATAAATCGAATGCCTAGGGCTTCACCTAAAGGGTTCCCACCGAGGCCTCTTTTTCGGCTAAAAATGAAAAACTTATAATTCTTGTTCATTCTACGGATCATAATTGATGTTGACCTTAGAAAAGAAGAAGATACGCACAACTGGGGCAAAAGAATGAACGGTTTTGATACACTTAGATCTGAGTTTACGGACAGATGGACTGGGTGTAAAAGTAAATCTATATCCTCACAGCTCTGACATCAAGTTTTAAGTGATCTTTCTAGTTAAATTCTACAAGTGAAACTAAGATTTCCAATGCATCTAAGATGGATAGATGGGAGGTCATCAACAAGGGTCTAGAGTTCTAAAAAGAGTTAACTTCCTTAGGCAGATTTCACCCCCATGTTTCCAATAAGATAGGATCAAGAATCGGAATTGGCCGCAAACAAGATCGAATCATGCTAGGTGACATCTGAGGCAAACTAGCTATACAAAGCGGATCCCAGAAATGTTTTGGCACTTACCTTCATTAAATTGAACTTGAAATAAAGTATTGTGTAGGCTAGATTTTTGCCCTAAGTAATGGAGTAGAAAACTAAATGTAATTTCTTGGAGCTCTGTGATCAGGATCAAAAGACATCATTTGATGTCAAGGTGAAGACCTATAAAGCTGTAAGGAAGGCTTAAGAACTTGATTTTTTGAGATTATGGCTCGGCAAAGTTTACAGTGAAAATAGAAACTGGACTGGTCCGCAGACCTAATCAAGAGATGCCATGTTTCCAAAGGAGATTGGATGGGTCAGGGTTCAAAAGATGAAGAATATGTTTATTTATTCTTTTCGGCAAAAATAGGTTTAAGGACAAAGATTTGGAGCCCACGAAGCCAAATTAGGCACAAATGAGAACTAGAAACACGTGTCCACTAAGGCGAGGAGGATAAACACGTGACGGGGTCATATTAAGCAAAGCAAGCAGGATGGAGGATCACAGGGAAGCTTGTCAACATAACCCTTTTTCATTCAAAAGAGGAGTGGAAATCACAAGGTGACCCGCACTTCCATGGCCAAGACTGAGGAGTAAGCTAAATGTCAAACCTTAGCAAGCGAAGTGATAAATCGGGCCTGCAGGAAGAACTTTGTGGAAAATTTACCTCAAAGATGTTAGATGAAATTGCACAGACATGTTCTCCTGATGTCCGCGGAACTGAATCAAAAGGAGCCATGATGTTATCGATGACCAGCGAGGTGTGCAAAGATTTTTTTGAAATTTTTCCCAATTTACAAAAAATGAGGAAAAAATGCTAGAATTTTGGCCCGTCGAACCTCGATTTTTTGCCCTAATTTTGCCATTGTTGTCACCTAAAAATCTTCAAGAGGGCATATCTTTCGACACCAAAGCTTAGATTTTGGATGATTTTGGTATTCATTGGAAAGATGTTGATCCCTTCTTTCCATGTGATGGACTTTTCAATTTTGATGTTTTGGTGGGGTTTCAATGGGAGGAAAAATGAAGAACATGTCTCACACTTAGGAATGTAAGATGCAGAACTGACCCCCAACCACCAAAATTGATGAAGATTCTCGATCACGATTGGGAATATATCAACCTCTAGCTATGCCATGGAGATATAAAACTTCAAGTTTGGGGAGGTTATGGTGGGAGAGAACCCTGGAGTAATGTATTCTCACACCATTGAATGCAAGATCAGATTTCACCCCAGACATACCAGATCGGATTCAATCTGATCCGTTGTTTGCTCCTCCTTCACAGTTTCCGGCGAAGAAATTGATTCAGATCAAGATTAGATTTGGGTTTTTAGGCCATTTTGTGGGAGGCATTTAATAAGTTGTTGGTTGAGTCCTTTGAACAAATTTACTCCCACTTTTGTTCTCTGTCTCCCCTCAGTGCTTTGAATCTATAAATGGACAGAACTTGAAACTCATTGTGTAATGGTTGGACATTTCATTTCATGTCTTTCTAAACTCCCCTCTTCTCTCTATTGGAAAGTGAATTTTTGGAGTTTTATAAGAAATTCCATTAAAATTTGTAAATGTAAATTTCTGCCTTGTTTCCATGTTTGCAGATGCATTGTATCGATCTCTAGTGGAGCAATAATACATAAGCCTGCGGGTGATTTCCAGCCCATTTTTTGTCTTCCATTGTTCATTCATTTTGATATTATCATTTACAAGATTGGTTATCTATGTTTAGCTATTGCAGTTGCATTATTTCTATGGTTTTTGTTTACCAACAACATAAGTGGGAGTTCATCACTCCTTCGGCGTATCACTATTCATTAGTTTAGTTTTGTTTACTTGTGCAAACTTTTTCTTAACTCTGGTCTCCTTGGAAAGATATAGAGTAGGATTTAGCATTGAACCTTTGTAAAATTCATACATACACCTAAAAAAAGAGGATAGGAACCAAGCTTTAATCTGGAGATATATTTTCTCATTCTTGCAAGGTCCCACACTAGGAGAACAAGACTCAATGTTGTGCAATCACACTAAATGAACCAATTCTCAGAACTACATATCTGAAGGTAACATTTAGGGGGTGTTTTAAATTCTACACTAACAGTTTTGGCACACCCAGTGGGACTTTAGAGGTCTTCATCTTCATTGTAACAAAGTTGATACGTAATTTTTTGTAAGTTTATTACTTGAAAGAAGCCTTGATTTACACATATGGTGACTCCACATAGGATACGAATCAAATAGTTTCAGTAGATCCAAGCTTGAAGATTCATGAGAAGGATCAAAAAAAGGTCAAGGATGAGAGAAGAGGGATTTTTTAACTATCTACAATTATCCCCAGAAATAAGAGAAAGAGGAAGAAGAGATTCAAAGGTCTCCATCTCCACCAAACATAACTCTATCAACTCCTCCACCTGGTAGACCTTCTCATCCAATCAATACAGAGTTCTCAGGACAATCAAAATGGCACAACCCAATCCTTATGTCAACTTTACTGGTAGCAGCCCACTTGCTCTCAATGCAAAAAATTTAGTTCCAATTACAACATTGAAGAACATCCCATTACTTTACTGCAGAAAATCATACCACTCCTGGTGATCATATCAAAGGACATTGCTAAATGTTTGTGGACTCCATGAGATTGTTGAGATGAAAATTTCTGTCAAATTGTTGGCATCTTCATTCCAAGGAAAAAAATTGCTAATGGTTCAGGAGCCTTGATAAAAGGCTCTATCCAAAATTTGGAACCAATCTGTGCACATGCCTCCATAACCAATTTGGAGAGAAAGGGGGACAAATTGTCTCTATTGGAGCAACTGACAACTATCAAGAGATCTCCCAATGAGCAACTAACTAGACTTCAACATTAAGATTTCAAAGAACATGGGATAGAATCCCATTAGCCATGAGGCCAACAAGTAGTAGAAGGTGTCTTTCCTTATACTTTCTCAGGGCTTTAAATTTTGACATTTCTATGTTGATCTCAATCCATGGGAGATGCAACATCTGCTTGCAGCTTACAGCATCATCCATCAGGGTTGAGAATTGTTTGATCCAGGCTGGTAAAATTGTACCTAGGCCTTCTATGCACTCTATATTCTAAAGTTGGGAAGCCCAAGTACTAGTCAAGACACCTACTTTAGCTCCTATTCCCACTCCTAGAAATCCGAGTTTGAATGAAACTTCTACTTCACCCTCTAGTGCCTCAAATGAGCTGTCAAGAAGTTATGAAACAATTGCAAAATTTGGGAAATGAGTTGGCTACGCTTAAGAGGCAACAAGCTCAAAGTTTTAGGCCTTCTTATCAACCTAAAACTCAGCCTAATAAGAGACCATTTCAGCCTAATAGGCCACCCTTCCAAGCTGCAATTCAAAACCAAGTAAGGCCTCTTGACCAATAAACCATTTCCAGTCGCTATAACCCCAATGTTGGATCTACCTCTAAGAGCCTTAGTGCTAGTGCAAAATAATATAGCTCAAGAATATGACTGTTGTTTCCCATGTAATGAACCTCATAACTAATCTATGTGCTTCAATGGTCCTTTGAACCAAACTTTGATGGTGACAACAACTAGTGTAGAAAGTGAAGTGAGTCTAGAAACAAACCAACAACAAGGGACGTCTCAACAAGGATACAACTCCAAATGAGGCTACACTTGTGAATTGGTAGGACTGAATATTTCTATGGGATGAATCAAATACCTCCTCAAAATGTAATAGCTAACACACAGGTCAAAGAAGAGGAATATTGGTTAAGGTACAGTCATTAGATCTCAAGTGATCCATAACCTTCCATCACTTCACATGGTGTTGGCAAGCAAAATGCAACTCCAAATGTTCAAGGGCAGCACAAGCCACCTTCTAGACCAGCTCAAATGCTAGCTGTTGTAGTCTCATGTGGAAGAAAATGAATGAACATAGACAAGGGGCAGTAAAGAGATGGTTCATCCCCATTTAACATCATTGAACAAATTAATAAGGACCAATGTGAACATACCTATGGGGGATTCACTATCCATTCCTAGGACAAAGGGATCTATTACAAGCTGCCATGAAGAATTGGTCAACCTCAAATCAGCTAGCTTATATGCAAGAGAAGGTACTCACAAATGCTACTCAGCTTGAGGGGAATCATGGAGGGTAGCAAGGTAAAATTTTGAAGACCCCACTTGATTATATGTTTCATTGATCATTAGGGATAACATTTAATACATAATTGTATGATTGATTCTAGGGGAAACTAGTTCCGTGATGCCCAAGCAGATAGTTGATCAACTGGGCCTTCAATATGAAGTCATAGTCCTCAAGGGTGTGGTGTAATTATATGGGACAATAAGTATGAACTATTAGGGTAATTAAAGATTTTATCCTTACTTTGCATGCATGCCCCAATGTCACTGATTTTACAAGATGTGTTTGGTGATAGATCTTGCCACCACTCTTTGCCATATGTTTGTTAAGGGATTTCATAGCTAGAATTAGAGGCTACCTATATACTGATTGGTCACACATGTTTTTTAGGATAAGGTATGGAGCCAAGGCCACAATCATGGTCCGAGCCTATTGTGCCAATTTCTACATTGAGCCTCATACTCCAAGCCCAATCAATGCCGAATGTTCAACATTTTAACAAGAGGATTATCCAAGCACACATGAAGCTAACACCAAAGTTGGAAGAATTATATATTTTACTCTTGATGAATGGGCAAGCAAGGTACATTTTTTTGATCCCTACAAAGAAATAGAGGAATCTGAACTAGGTTTCTATTACATGCATGAATAGAAACAACCTATTCCTAACATCACCAAGCTAGACCATAAAGATGAAAATGAGGTATGGTAGTTGTTATTTGATGGATCAAGAAGCAGAAAAGGTGTTGGAGGTGGTACAATGTTGGTTTCACCTCAAGGAATTAAGTACTATTCATCTTTCAGATTTCAGTTTGCATGCTCTAACAACACTGCTGACTATGAAGCTTTGGTTTATGGACTTCATTGGGAAAACAAGAAAAGCATTAGAAATCTGCAGGTCTTTGGTGACAGTGATTTGATAGTAAATCAAGTTAAATGGAAGCATGCTACAAAGAATTATTTTCTCAAGAGTTATAAGAACATAGTTTGGGATCTAATGGAGGATTTCGAAGCTTTCAACATCAAATCTATCCCTAGGAAAGAGAACCAAGCTGCCAATAGGCTTGCAGTAGTTGGAGCAATGTTTGATGTAGTGGACGACATTAAAAGAGACAAAACACAGCCAAACATTCATGTGATTGTGAGGCCATCAGTGCCAGACAATAATAAGAGTTGGAAAGTGTTTGAAAGTGATGAACAAATCATCAATTTCTTACAAGAAGAGGTTGAGTTATCAGCTAAGAATCAGGAAAAGTTAGAACAACAGTATGGTGATCAAGTGGTGCAACTAAAAACAAACAAACTACCAAAGGGAATTCTGACTTTAGAGTCTATTTTCAATCCTAATGAACAACTTAGAAAGGAGAAAGCTAACATCCAAGTCAAAGGAGAAGATTCGGAATCCATCTCAGTTGTAGAAGGCAAATCACTTCAAATTGGCAAAGTGGCAACCGAGCAAGAAAGGTATGAGTTCAATCAACTTTGGCAATAGTTCCCAGATGTATTTTCTTAGAGCTATGAAGAATTGAGAGGTTTCAATCCCAAGCTAACACAACACACAATTGAATTGGATCCAGATGCTAAGCCCATCAGGAAAAAGAAAAGGCCAGTCAACCCACACATTGAGCCTCTAATGAAGAAGGAATTGAACAAGTTAATAGAGGAAAGTATCATATTTCCCATCAAGCATTCAAGATGGGTTGCCATCTTGGTTCCAGTTAGAAAGAAGAGTGGGGAAATCAGGATTTGTGTAGACTTTAGAGACTTGAATAGAGAATCCGTCAAAGACCACTACCCACTTCCTTCTATGGAGCAAATTTTGAAAGTTGTTGCTAGATCTGGGAGGTTTTCATTGCTGGATGGTTATTCATGGTACAATCAAATCATGGTGAAGGAGGATGATCAATTCAAAACAACCTTCACCACCAAATGGGGAACCTATGCATACAAGAAAATGCCATTTGGATTGTCTAACGCTGGAGCCACTTTCCAAGGGCAATGGATATGAAATTTAAGGGATTGATCAATAAGATAGTTCTGCTTTACCTTGATGATATCACTGTGTTTTCTAAAAATGTAGCAGACCACCTATTTCATTTGAGACAAGTATTTTAGAGGTGTAGAAGATTTTGGATATCCCTAAATCCTAAAAAATGTATATTCATGGCCCATGAAGGAAAAATTCTAGGCCACATTGTTTCCAAGAAAGGGTTGGCAATTGACCCAGAAAGAGTTGAAGCAATCAGAGCATTGCCATTTCCAAGCCAAAAATAAAGCTCTTCAAAGCTTATTAGGAAGAATCAATTTTGTCAAAAGGTTTGTTCCCGAATTTGCTACTCTTGTCAAGCCAATAACGCTGATATTGAAGAAGAGTGTGGTGTTCAAGTGGATAATTGAGGGAAAGGAAAGTTTTGAGGTGATTAGAGAAGATATTTCATGAGCTCCAACCCTCATAAAACCATATTTCTTGAAAGACTTTGTGCTTTATGCCTTTGCTGGAAGTGATACAATCTCTGCAATTTTGGTGCAACAGAACAAAGAAAAAACAAAGCAACTAGTTGCTTTCTTCAGCCAAATCCTGGTAGATTATGAAATGAGGTATTATTTCATTGAGAAGCATGTTCTTGTAGTGATTAGAAGCTTGAAGAAGTTTAAGCATATAGTTTCAAACAATAAGATCCATTTGATGGTATCCCACGCGAGCATTAAAGATTTCCTTCTCAACAAGGATTTGAATGAAAAACATGCTGTATGGATAACTCGTGTCATGGAGTATGAAATTGTGATAAAGGTCACCAATCTGGTCCGTGGAAGGAGATTGTGTGAGAAATTAGCCTTGAGCCAACCAATTGAAGCAAGAAAAGGAAAGGAAATTGTTTTAGTGCTGCAGGATAGCCAAGAAGAAGCTGTTTTAATTGTGCAGAATGGTCAAGAAGAAAACATTGATATACCCACTCTTTGCTGGACTCAGAGCATAATACATTTCCTACAGACCGGTATTTTCAATCCAGAAATGAACAAGGTAAAGAGAAGGTATTTTAGATTGCAAGCGATTCCTTTTGTGCTTATTAATGGCGTTCTGTTCAGAAAAGATATCAATGGCGTGTTGCTGAGATGCATTGGTACAAATCAGATTGAGAAAGTGTTGCAAGAATTTCATGATGGAGCAGTTGGAGGTCATTTTTCCCCACGTGTGACAACTCTAAAGATCATGAAGGCGGGTTATTATTGGCCCAAATTATTTAGTGACTGCTATGCATGGATAAAGAAGTGCAAAAAATGTGCATTCTTCACTGGTAAAAAGAGGTTAGCAGCCCTTCCATTGAATCACATTTCAGTTTTCCAGCCATTTATGCAATGGGGATTGGACTTCATTGGATTCATCAATCCAAACTCAAGCCTAGGGCACAAATGGATCATAACAACAACAAATTACTTCACTAAGTGGACTGAGGCAGTAGCACTTAAAGAAGCCAATGAATCCAACATTCTAGATTTCTATGAAGGGTTAATAACCAGGTTTGGCATACCATCCACCATCATATCAGATAATACATTGGCATTCATAGGCTCTAAGATCACTGAATGGGCTGTTAAGAATGAAATATATCTGAGCACTTCATCAAACTATTACCCTCAAGGTAATGGCCAAGATGAGTCCACAAACAAGAATTTACTAAGGATAGTATGGGTCTTACACGTTTCTGAATCTGGTTGTAGCGGGATCGCAGCTTGCTTTTGATACTTTACTATTTTTTTGAAAAAAGACTTAAAATTTTAAAATGCCCCGATGGCCCGCTCCCCCGATTTTAACTTTTGATGCTTGGGCGGAGTCGCAGATGAATCAATCACTTTAATCCATTTTTCAAAAAATTTCAAATTCTCAAAATACTCCGATGCTCTGAACTCCCACTTTTAACTTATTCAATATGATGCTTTGTTTGGTCCTTAGCAGGACCGCGAGGAAATTGTATAACTTCAACCTTTTAAAATTTCAAAGTTTCAAAGGAAAAACTAACTTTGGCGACCTACTTTTGATTTGATGGCTTGAGTGGAGTCGCGGGTGAATTAATCAAGTTTAATCACCTTTTAAAGAATTAAAAATATCAGATTGACCCGACAATCTGCTGTTGACTTAATATATTGATGCTTTGACTTTCACCGGCGGAGTTTCGGGCAACTTTATAACTTTAATTATTTTACAAAAATCTTCAAATTCTTAAGGCACAAAATAGTACGATGACCCACCTAGTTAATAAAATAGGCCACGTGTACTCCTACGGGGAACTTAATCACTTATACTCTTTTTTCCAAAAGAGCTCAAATTCTCAAAGGATCCCGCAGATCCGCCTTTATCATTAAATTTAGCCAACTGTCTTTTGTGGGCCTGCAGGTTACTTTATAACTTTACTACCCTTTTCCATAATGTTTCAAAATTTGAAATGGGCCTGCCTTTTTACATCGGGCCACTGGAAAAATTTGAACATTTTGTAAAAAAGGAAAAGTGCCAAGTTGTGCAAAATGGACCCGCCTTGCCACAACCAATCAGATTTTGTCAGGCTTGCGGGGAACTTTATAATTTTTTACAAAATAATGAAAAAGGATAAGTTCACCAAAAATACCTGCCGTTTCATCTGGATTAATTAACTCGGGTTGAGTTTGCATCGATTTTGATGATCAATTTCTGAGTATTGATATTTTGCACAATGTAACCTCATTCGTTGATCTTCTGCATTTCTGACTTTGCATTAAATTGTTGGACTTGGGTTTCATCCTCAGCCATTTGATCTCTATACTTTTGATCATAGACCGTCGATCTTAAACCTGTAGTTAGGGTTTTTTAACCCTGCATTTAATAAGACCGGTGAAAACTTAACCATGGTGGTTGCATTGATTTTGGGGATCGATTTGGAGGTGCTGATCTGTGTACTTATAGATTTGTTGTCGTCGATCCTTTGATCATTAACTCAGATTGAGTTAGGTTACTTTGGATGTTGACATGTAAAAACACTCAAAACCCTAATCTTTCACATTTTCATTCTTGAGCTTTAGTCGAGCTAAACGAACTCTGCAAAAAAATTTGACAGCTACCATTGATGAAGATTTTGAGCTCGAGCTCGTTCCATTATATTTGATGAAAGGTTTTGAACAACTCGGATATGGTTTGACCTCTCAAGTTTGATGACTCTGCGACTTTCTCTACATTCCCTGCTATGGACTTAGAGCCATGACCATTTCCATTAATTTCTGGTAAGTTCACGGCCGCCATGAATATTCTAGGTTGAAGCTCATTTTTTGCTTTATGGATCTCGGTATTGAAAAGTTTGAGAAAAGTTGTGGTTTTGCAGTTTTATGATCATATTCAGATCTATACATCTTCTAATGTGGGTATTCTTTGATTTCACCTAGAAATTGAGTCACCAATGTACCTAAAGAAAGTGAGCACTGATCCATTGAAAACCCTTGCATTTTGATGTGATTTTGTTCGTCTCTAATCTCTGCATTTCATAATCTCTATGGTTTTCAGATTTGATCATTTTGAACTATGGGTATTAGTATTTCAAACCGGGTATTTTCTTTGGCTATGGCCTCTTGTGTTTCTACGGATTCGGGCTCAAATTTGCCTGCTCTTAGTGATTTTCGTGATTCCATGGTACTATGGGTTTGTCTGAGCAAAATATTTCTTGGTCTGTATTTCGGCCATGTATTTTCCTCTGATCCTCTGCGAGCTTTTGATTTTTTTCCTCTTCTTGATGTCTTTGAAACCTTTTTCATTTGAGATTCCCCCTGTTGGAGAGATGAGAAATGAGGCCACCATGGTTTCTTCCCATTAAGTCTTCATGCGTTACTCCATGTGCTATTTTGGCTTGTCTGTTTGTCTTCTCAAGCCAATGTTATCTATTATTTTGTTCTAAAAAAATACTTAGATAAGATACACCTGGTTGTATATCTGTGTGTGTATGCTTCTCATTGATTACTTAAATTGGTCTCAAATCCTAGTATCCTACTTCAGAAACTAGGGTTTTCTCTTGATGATGCCTTAGTACTTGGTGACTCTAAAAATCTGTACTTGTGAATTTTTTTTTTTGAACCTATGTAGCATATTTACCATAATGCATGAGTTGTCTTTAGTGAAGCACTTTAATTGATTAAACTGGTGTTCCCCTCGTGTTTCCTTGATACATTCCTTGGATTTGTATTGCAATAAATTTGTATATGGACTTTAAGCTGTCATGTATGAATGAATTATTTCTCCAAAATTTGTATCTACACATGTATTTTTTCATTTTGTGGCTTGATATATTGCAACCCATATTTGGGTATCCCTCCTTTGATATGGGTATTCAGACTTCTTTATTCCTTCTTGATTCTGCAATTTGTTTAAATACTGAATTTCCTTTTATTAAAGCTTTGATATACATGCTGGAAATTTTAAAAAGTCCATTTTACATGGTGAAGCCCTGTCAAAATTTTCCCAGAATTCTTTCTTCTTTAGTTGCAATATGAAATATGTACTTTTTTTGCAAGTCTCTTCTCTCTCTAGAATAGTTGTTGAACTTTGAGTTGCATTCTTCATTCACTCTGCTTCATGTACCATAGGATAACAGTCATTGAAATCTAAAATCTTTATCTATATTGAAAGACTTGATTTATTTTTCTTGTCTGCAACCTATACCTGCACACTTAAGAAAATAGTTAGAAAATATTTAGGCTTTTTTGCCTCTCTTATGTCCATGGTTTTCTTTTCTTTTCTCTTTCTCTTCTTTCTGAGTGAGTAAATCATGTATGCAGTATGATCTTCAAGTAATCTATATCTCATGTTGTTAAGAGATCCATATGCACGAATTAGGGCAGTACATGAATATGGATTAACCCTGAGCTCTTAATTGATAATTTTCCTCTTTTCTTGTACATTTCTTTCCAGTGCTGAAGATGAAGACACATCAACCAAATGAGAAGACATAAGACTATGATGGGTTCAATCATACTCCTCTATTTTCTCTTTCATTCCTGTGTACCTCTTATTTCCGTAGTTGTACTTTACTTTTCAGTTACATCCCACGGATTGTGTGGGAACATTTGAAATTCCTTATGAATAAGACATTGAATTATGAAATTGAGTTGTGCATTTCTTTCTGCATTTCAGCTTTTTGTATGGATTGTATGATGAACTCAACAACTTAGTAATATAATTGGATGTCTTAATCATTAAGGAAAGAACATTAAGAATACTTGTAACATCAAGTAATGAACTCTGATTTATGCAATCTACACTTATGTTTGTTGTTCCAAGACTCAACATTTCACCTATTCTATAATTGGATGTCTTCATCAAGAAAACACAGCTATCCTTCGGGGCCTTGTGTTCTTTTGCTGAAGATAGTCAAGAAATTACAGACTATGTGATCTGTTATGTTTTGTAACAACACACATAGCTGCAGATTTCATGTAATCCTTAATTAATTCAGTAGTAATAATATTGTCTAAAAGAAAATCCCCTAGCTTAGGTATATTTCACCAATGCTATCCATCGTAACGAAGTTTAGAGTTGCCCATTTTTGCACAAGTGCAAAAATTGTCAACAAGTAGCTTGATGGGCAATTAAATACCCCAGAGCGTTAGCAATAAGAAAAAAAAATGCAGGCGCAGGAGGGCACCCCTATTTGATAGAGTGGAAAAGGCTGATGGTAGTGGACTGGTGACCATTGATAGTGAGCCAGGCTGAAGCATTAGAAAACAAAGTGTTGACGACTGATCTGAAAAATTCACCAAAGTCGAGGGCTTTGAGCATGGCCATAATGAAAGGCCATTCAATATGATCATAAACCTATTTGAAATCAATCTCGAGGAATAAAGGCCACTGCAAGGAAACACAGGCCCATTCCATGCCTTCCAAAATAACAATGAGATTATCCAAAATTTACCGACCTTTCACAAATCCCGTTTATTTGGGACGAACAATTTATTGGAGAAGATCAAGAGTGTAAAGAGCTAACGCCTTGGTAAGAATTTTATAAGAAATATTTAGCAAGGTGATTCTCTGCCAATTATTCATCTGTTCAAGGTCACCAACTTTAGGGATGAACTTGATGTTGCCTTGATTGATGAAAATACCAATAAAATGATTTTGGAGAGCTTCATTATAAACAAGAAGCATATTAGGTCCCACAAAAGATCAAGTCACTTTGTAGAACTTGTTTGGGAAACCATTCAGACCTGGTGAATTTTTCGTTAGCTAAATAGAGAAAGGACACATGAAGCTCCTCCAAGGTTAGAGGAACATCAAAACAAGCATGATCTCTAGGTGAAAGTTTAATTGAAACCAATTTGATATATCTCTGCAAGGCATCTGATCGCTCAATCGAATCTTCCTGAGATTGAAAAATTAGACTGTACTGATTAACAAAAGCATCAGTGATATCTGGGAGCTCAATGAGCCGCTGGTGTGAATCATAGATAGCTTTGATATGTTGATGAGCATGTTTTTCCTAGAGGGATTTGAAAAATATTTTAGAGTATTTATCTCCCACCTTACGCCAATGGAGCCTTGACTGGATCTACACACCCCGGGCTAAGTAAGATTTGATGAGCTTGAGGTTATGCCGAATATCAACTGCTTGGAGCTGAAGATAATGTCAAAAGGGTTGTCCTCGAGTAATAGATAAATCCTTCTAAATTATTTATGTAGAGCTGAATCGGCTCGCTTACGGACATGGGCCACCTACTTACCGAATCGGCGGAGGAATTGGGTTGTGCACTGAATCACTGCCTCCCAACAAGAAATTTAGATGGCAGAAAATGACAGACATGGTGCCATGTTTCAAACTTTGGAAATGAGGGGGACCACTCCAGGATGACTCAACAAAGAGACATTAAGATATAATTGATTATTGGATACTTTGGGAGGGGTCCCATGCCAAAAAAACTTAAATGTGATTAGATGGTGGTCTAAGAAAAGCACATCGGACCACACCTTAATAATAGAGGAACCTTACGTGTTAAAATAAAAAAAGGTCTACTATGAAAGAAGTGCATGGTAAAGTCTTTTTAAAACCCAATCATATACTTCTTGAAGATTGGTCCAAGTAAACCAAGCGTTGGATTTAAATTCCTTCTGCCATCTGAGAAAAGGATCGAAAAGACCCCAATGAATTTTAAAGTAATAATAGGTCGCATACTCACCGACACACCAATGCATAGGAAGGGCACCGTATTATCATCTGGGTGCTTCACCATATTAAAATTACCACACACCATCCAATAAGAAAATGTTAAGTTATCACCTAACCATTTACATAAATCTATTCTTTTGGAGCTGTCATTAGGGGCATAAACATTAAGAATACTAAAAGAAAGATCATTAATACTCATAATAACCCAAACAACCCTATTATTAGGATATTGGCCCGAGATAACGATTAATGCCGAAAATTTCGGCACAATGGAAATGTTAGTAACACCTCTATCATCAATATGTTACGTGTAAAAATGTGTAAAATCTAGGGTAATATAAGTCAGAGTATTTTAAAGCAATAAACAAAAAAAATTTAATTTCCTCTAAACAAATAATATCTAAACTGTCAATAAGATGAAAAGTGAAGTGAACAGAGAATTTTTCGTGAGGGTTGTGTTAGACCCCAAACATTCCATGATATGAAATTCAAGGAAAATCAGACATATCAAATTCCCCATGTCCGTTAGGAATTCCATCCTCGGAGCTGAGAATGGAATTATTACTGGCAAGAAGAAGCTGGTCTGAATCAGAATGCTCAACATGAATGGAGTGGTGTTTGGCCCTATTATCCCCTCGCATGTCGCATGAAACCTCTTGGGGTGGACTGCGAGAGCATCACAAAGGAAGAGGGGTTGATGCAAAATTCCTAGTATTCTTTGAATTAGATAGAGTAACTTGGCTCTGTGAGGGTTTGGAAGGAATGGAAACTGACGAGTGGGGTGGCTCCACTCCTGGCTCATCCCTGGTCAGAGACGGGGAAGAGGTGGTAGGCGGAACCACTACAAATGGTTTCGCACCAGAGATCTTCTTATTTTCGACCACAATCTAGCCATCAGTCAGAGGGTCAGCTTTGGGCTTAAAGACTATGGGTTGCATTGTTGCTGGATAGGAGCGACCCAAAAGTAGAAAGTCCCGAATGCGATGGTATGGATCTTGATAGAAAAAAGACGTGTCTGGTAGGTTAAAATAAACCACCTTTTGAGAGATACGTAGTTACCCAACTTGAATATCCAGATGGTCATGCAGATCTTTTGCAATGTCCACTTTGAAAAACACACACATACACACACACACACTTGTTAGGTCGAGCGAAAAAATGCTCTTGTTCATGAAAAATCACCCTACCAATGTGTTTCACAATCTTTGGTAGGAAGGACCAGAGATGAATGGGAAGGCCAGGAAGTTCAATACAAACTGAGATTTTTAATGAGAGTTGGCTAGTGGGACTAACGTCTTGGGTCCAAGGTGAAAGCACAAGCATGTTGTTTCCCAAGTACCAACACGACGCCTTACAAAAAATGGCTTGTAGCTTAGAAGGCACACAAAAGGAAACTAGATAAAACCCCTTGGTGAGGTTGCATACATCTAAATCAAGCCCAATGGTTTTTCATCCATTTTTGCAGGTAGGATTCCAAGGGAACGTGGCCACAAAAATATGCAATAAGGAAATGTTTTTGATACCACTTTACCACATAATCTAAACATTCATTAGAAATAATTACATCCAGGTGGATTCAAAGTCCATACCTCGTCGTAAACTTTCGGCACAAACTTCCTCTCGCACTTGGGAGCCATTTATAAGCCATACATTGCTTTGACGGCGGGAAATTAACTGGAAAACACTATGATATGACCGACGGGAGACCTCTAAAAAAGCTATGGATGCACAATTTCCACAGTGAAGTACCTTTATTATTATTAATATTGTTATTCGTACAATAAATAAATATTTTTCAAATTGTTTTTAACAAGCTTATCGGTTCAATTTGGTATTAGCAAAGTCCTTTCTGATTATCTCCAATTGCTTTAATTACATTCTCATAGGATTGGAATATAGTCTCTCAATAAAGAATATTACACACTAATCTAATGAATATGAGGATGCTTTGGATTATTCTTTTTTGCACTTAATATTTGAAGATTACCACTATCGCCTTTCTTCAACCCAAACATTTCAATGATAATTCTAATAACTTCAAACTGAAATGAAAGAAGAAATCACAGAAATACATCAGAATTTCAGAGTACCAACCGACAGTACATTGTATAGACCCTCTTGGGGAGTATAAAAATAGCCTTCAGTGATGGGCAACAACGGTGACCCCCTCCTGATTGGAATCCAATTCTCTCCTTCTTTATCCGTTGAAGGCGAAAAAAAGTAAAAAACATGGGAGAGCCCGCGATCACATCCACTCAGAAATATCTTATCGCGCCAGACTGTAGCATGGTGCACGATTATAAGCTCAGGCGGAGAATATTCTACTACAGTCACCTCTTTTCCAAAGAAATCGAAAGTCTCAACCTTTTTCCATCGAAACATATATGACCGCCCAAATAACGATACGCATGGATTGTGTCCATATTGGTAACGACTACCATCTATGGTCATCCAGAGCTTTGTGTTGGGATCATATACTTGTGTGCACTTTTCAACAAAATATGTA
The DNA here is from genome assembly GCA_019776745.2 of Taxus chinensis. Classification (NCBI taxonomy): domain Eukaryota; kingdom Viridiplantae; phylum Streptophyta; class Pinopsida; order Cupressales; family Taxaceae; genus Taxus; species Taxus chinensis. The sequence goes on from CM034151.1 coordinate 822,996,617, forward strand.
ACAATAAATTTTCCATTAATAAAATGACAGTCGCAAAAGCCTAGCGGAATATTCATACCAGGGAGGGACTCCCACCTGTCTTCGTCTACATTGTAGACTGATGCTTGTACCGATTTATTTTTAGCCTCGTCAAATCCTCCGGCAATGTAAACCAGTTCTTTAGTTTGATCCACCGCAACACCGAAAAAGCGTGTAGGGGCGACCATGTTTGCGCCTCGCCGCCATTTTCCCAAGGAAAAATTGTATATAAAAACAGCTTCCACCGTTCTCAATTTCCATAGACTTTCTCGCGTTGCATCCGAAATTCCGATAAGAACCAAATTGTAACCGAGCGAAACAAAGTGAGAAGAGCCATTGTAATGATATTCTGACCTAATTTCTGTGGGGATGGGAGGAAGTCTTTTACATAAATTAGTTGCAGGGTTGTAGATATCTATCTTAAAACCAGCTCTGCAAGTTAAATATGATAATCCCTGAACTATAAATAACAGTTCCTCGCACTTGCGCAACCGGTTTCTATCTTGATAAAACAAACGACTTCTCACCATATTTCTCCAGCTTTTGCAGACAAGCATGAGGCTTTTATGAAATTTCCAGGGAACTCTCAACAAACACTCCCTGAAAACATCATGTGGAAGAGAGAGAATTATCTCCCATTCCATTCTTTTCTTCGATGCCGTTCTTTTCTTCTTCGATGTCATTCTTTCTTGTGGAAGAGAGGGAATTATCTCGGATGCCGTTCTTGTCTTGGATGCCATTTTTTCCTGTGGAAGTGAGGGAATTATCTCCGCGGCGTTTCTTTTTTCCTTTGATGCCGCCATTCCTTTAGGTGACATTCTTTCCTGTGCAATCCTGTTTGCATGAACAATGCGAAAACAGTCTCTTATAAGGCGGGTTCTTTCATCGCTAATTAATAGAATGCATCTAGTTTAAGATTTGCAGAAAACCCAAAAATAGGTGTCTTCCATGTTGATTTATTTTTAAAATTATTATTTATATCTATAAAAACTTGCTTTCCTAATAGAAGAATTATAATTTTATTTACTATTTTATGTTTTTTTAGCTGTAGAAAAGCAGTTTTTTTAAATATTTGAGTTCTTTTATGGCTAATAGAATGTATCTAATCTTTAAAATTTGCAGAAAACCAAAAATAAATGTGTTTAAAATTATTTTTTATATTTATAAAATTTTATTTTATTAAAAATATAATTATAATTTTATTTGAAAAAAGAATTATTATTTATATTTATAAATATTTTTTTTTATCGAAGAGAAAATATTATAATTTTTTTTTTTTTTTGGTAATATAGGAATGTTAGCGCTGAAATACTATTTACTAGTTTTTAGTGACTTAAATTTAGTTTAGAAATATTAACAATAGTAATAATTATTTATTTTTACTTTTAAAATTATGTTTCAAACATAAGTAGTGTTAAAATAATATTAAAGAAATATCATTGTTAAAATAATATTCATTATTTTTTAATTATAAAAATTAAAAATGAATGGCATATGAAAAACTTTCAGTTTATAAATGATTAAAGAAAAATATTTGACTAAATAATATGGAATGAAATGCCATATTTACAATAGTATTTATTATTTTTTAATTATCAGAATTTGAAGGCCATGGCATGTGACAAACATTCGGCTTGTAAATTGATGGTATTAAAAAATTGGCTAGAGGATCGTATGTTCTTTCATCATCAAAAAAATATTGAAGTGGATGTGTTGGTCATATTAATAGCTTATCATGTCAACCAAAACTTATTTTTATTAATGTTTTTCTCACTATTTTATGTAGGTTTTTCAAATTTTTATGAAGAAAAATATATCAATTTTTTTTTTTTTTTTTCATTAATGTCTGAACCATCAAATATATAGAAAAGGTGTCATGCACATGCATGTTCTATTTCTTTTTCACTATCAATTATAAACATTCTATGTGAGTCACATTTGCAAACAAAAATATTGGAACCGAAAGCTCATCCCTTATTAACCTATTTACTAAACTACAAAGATATTTTCTTTTGTGACGCTATTACTTATCTTCAACATAAATATTGTCTCACCTACAATAATATCACTCTTGAGTAGACATGTGCCAAGTAATTTAATTCTATATAATTTTTAGAAGTAATAAAATTAACAATCGCACATGAAATGGATGATGAAAACGTTGAAGAGAAGGGATATGCTGAAGAAGTTTAACTTGAGGGAAGGAAATATTAAAAGACAATGGACAACATAGAAGGGGATAAAGGGAGCAAAAATAAATTGGTGGTTTGGAGCTTCTACCTTTATTTTTTTGTCTCCAACAATAGATGAATATCCGCTTTTGTCTTGTTCTTACTGGGAAAAGTCTTTTTATTATGAAAAATGAGGTTTCTATGGATTCTCTAAACTTCTATGTCCCACACCTATTTCACAACTTACATTTTTCATATCCAAATAATATTTGTTATTGATGCTCCACTTTATTGTCATGATCTCACTCACATTAATTAGTGTCACAGTTTTTTAATTGGACAATGTTAAATTTATTAGAAAAGATTAAAACATGAATAAAATGATGGAAAAAAAATGTTAGAAATAAATACATGGGTCCCATACCTATTCCCAATATCAACTATCTATGGTCCACTTTATGTCGATATTTACGCATTGAAATTAATGATTTAAACAAAGAGGGCAAATCTAATAATTTTGAATTTTAACCGCTATATTATTGACATATCTTATTGGTAAGTTATTAAGAGCTTTAAGAGTTAAAACTTAGACTCTCGAAGTGGTTTACTAGGTTAAAAGAAAAATCAAAGGGAAAATGTTGTTGCAGAACAGATACCGACTTTGATATGTAAACTATAATTGTGTTGGCGGAATTATTTTTGTGAGATGGGGGTGACCATAGCCATCACCGAAACAACATATCACACAGGAAGATAATTGATCTAACCATTGATATCACGTACTCAATAACTCATTGAAAAGAGCAGAGGCGGCAACGTCACTCCACAAACTCATATTTGAGGAGCGAGAGCGAGGTACTCCATGATGTTAGTTGCCAGCCTAACTCTAGGTACATCGGAGAGGACGAGATCTCAGCTTCTTCTAAATTTGTGGCTTATAGCAGAAAATTAATAAAAGAATTCTAAGGCATATCACAATGTGGTCCGTAAACAGCGCATTGCAACAGATGCAAACTTTGAAGACTATCTTCGTGTTACCAGTGTGTGGATTGAATCCCCATAAAACTTGTGTTAAATGTTTAAACATCTGCGTTGAAATTCATAACAAGGACGACGGCCTGCTGCCTGTGGGAGAAATAACGTGGACAAGAAAAACGTTTATGGAAGGAGACAGAGAAAATTGTAGAGGGAAGGAGACAGAAAATGTGGACAGAGCAGACTGCTACGTACTGTCAACGCTTCTACCACATCCCTCTGATTTCAACGCATGCACCGCTAAATATTTTTAGCCGTCGTTTCCCTGCAAGGTGTGAGAACCAGCCACTGGTATATGCCTTAGGTGTAAATATTTATCATTAAGTTAATTAATAACAAAAGGAAAATAATAATAAAAATTTAATAATATATTTATAATTGTATATATTTTTTATAATATTTTATAATACAGATTTCGAAATAATTATATTTTGAGTTTTCTAAATTTTTAAATTTAAATTATATATTATATTATATTATCTTATCAAAATAATATCTATAATATAAAAATAATACTAAATATTTTATTAAAAACTATAATATTTATTTATTTACAACTATATATAACAATCTTAAACAAGGGCTGCGGTGCAGCTAGAGTACCTGCCGTGGGAGTAGGAGTAAGTAGCAGGGGCAGTTTGCGAGTAATTTTGGTACATTAACATAGGAGATGGAAATTTTAAAGTATTTATAGTCCTCATCCTATTAATTTGCATGTTTGCATGCTAGTTTAAAGTATCTACAGGCCTCATCCTCTTAACCTGCATGGTTGTATGCTAGTAAAACATTAATGAAGTTAAAATGGTCAGGTTATGTTGTACATGTATCCAAATAGTGCATGTGCATTAGGTATGCTTTCACATTTTTTAATAGATGTCTACTAGAGCACTTGCAACAACATGTAACAAACCATTAGGAAGTCTCTGATACCACTTTTTTCGCAGAAATTCTTTTGAAGAGTTCGTATTTAAATGTATGTCAAATGCAGTGGTCTGTTTGAAACAGTTGTAACAGGAAACTGAAACCATACAAACAACAACATATATATGAGAGCAGGAGTAACTAGCAGGGGCAATGTGCAAGTAATTTTGGTATCTACAGTCCTCATATATTCATCCTCTTAACCTGCATGGTTGCATGCTTGTAAAACAAAAATGAAATTTAAATGGTCAAGTTATGTTGTACATTCTTCCAAATAGTTCATGTGCATTAGGTATGTTTTCACATTTTTTATAGATGTCTACTAGAGGACTTGCAACGACATGTAACAAACCATGGGGCAGTCTTTGATACCACTTTTTTTTTGCAGACATTCTTTCGAACAGTTCATATTAAAATGTATGTGAAATGCAGTGGTCTGTTTCAGACATTTGCAACAGGAAACTGAAATCATACAAACAACAACATATACTAATAAAAATTACTATGCAGAATTAGACGTAGCTAATTTGAAGATGCAACAAGGCCAACCTAAGTCAAGTTTAAGCAACTTATGTTTATATGGCATATATTTTTTCAATGAACTCAGCAATCAACAACACATGACAATGAATCAACAGTTTTAGGGTGTAATGTAAAAGTTTGTCGTTCCATGCATATTAAGTAGAATGTGTTTAAAATGTATATATATAAGCATATAGCTTATTGTCGTCTGTATTAAACTATGGCGATACAAAATGATGAGAAGTAAAAATTTATGCTATTACAAATTTTATTTTCAGAAATGTTGTGGTGTAGGAAGTGGAGTTTCAGTTTTAGATTTGCAAAACAAATATGGAGTAGTATTAGAAATTGTCTTTCATTTGTATTGCAAATGAAATAGCTGAAACATATGTGTGCATGAGGTAACTGATTTACCTTAAAATGATGGTGCTGACAATGTATGGCTTGAAGATGTGTAGCTGCTTTCTTGTGACTAGAATTGGGGTGGAATGCCTGCAAGAATTGAAAGTGAATATTATTATGAGTAGAGCATATAGTATTTGCAATATTGATGTTAATTGAAAAGTAGGTGAAGGTAGCATACTTTCGTCTGGAGTAGTTGTCATGTGTCTGATGATATTGTTTTTGTCTATTGTAAAGATGTCGTGCAATGTAAAGTGTGACAGTTGTTCTATAACAACTTCTTTGTCTTCTATCTATTGCGGATACGCTGTAGCAGTAAGAGAAAATAGCAATTCAGTTAGAAGCTTGTTTTTAGCTATGCATTGGATGGATGTTTTGTCTGCGCTTTTATTGTTGCATAGAAGACAGTGGCAGTATGCATATGAGCATTCCTGTTCACAGTTATTGCAATATGCTATGTCTGCATGCATTGGTGGTAGACGTTCAATAGTCAAGTTGCATTTTGCACAAATTGGTTCAAATGGACTGGAATAGGCCTTTGCGACGGTCAATGTTCCTTCAACCTGTGCAACAGTGAAAACAAGATTTAGTGTAATTTTATTTTGGAATTAATACACTTCTAATTTTAGTACATATGTATACATTTTCCAGGCTGCATAGAGGAGAGCAGAAAAAAACTTCATATAGAGAGAAGAACCAGAAGTTGAAATGCAGAACCAAATAGTGAAATGGACCAGGGAAAAGAACCAAAAGAGGAAGCGTGGAACGGAGCTGTGGAAATAAAGACTAATATCTATTTAGATCTGGCGCTGGTTATGGCATTCATGCAGGCGTCCATATGATGCATAGGCCGTTCCTTATCACTGATCAAATGCTTGCAATGTCTAGGAAGAGCAGTGATGGGGGCTCCACCCATTGATATGGACAAGAATATGTGCAAGGGACTGCACAATAGTGGCAAATCTGAATTTGGACAAAACATTATCAACGACTGCAGCGAGGCATCAATTGTGAGGTATAATTTGAATATATTGTGCGATGGATTACAAAATGTATAGTACATTTGACAATGGAAAAGTAAAGGGGAGGCAGAATATGAATGTGGGTGAACAATGATACAAAGGAGGAAATAATAGGCCAGGAGAATTGTGCAGCAAATTGCGAAATGGTCGTGCAATGGGCCGTACAATGAACACGCAGTGAGTAGAGATGCAATGACAGAACTTGCAAAAGAGAAGTCGTATGCATAGGTATATGTTAAGTGCGGAAATAGTAATCTATAATTTAGACTGAATTCTCATCATTTACTATTTGAAAGTATCGGACTACTTCGTAATAGTAAGATGGAAATATATAAATAGGAAAAAGGTGAGAGAAAAGAGGAGCATGGGATGATATTACATGGTCTCTTAAACAATAAACAGTAAGTACATTAAGAAAAGGGTATAGAATAGTCTTGATAAAAGGAAGGTCGTATCTGGTTTGACCAATTCGATAGAAATTAACATATACAGTTTGCGTTTATATCGGCATTTGTGTGTGCAATCGTGAATCGGTAAGAGTAAACACTTGTAAACCACTGGTCTTTGGTTTGATTGCAATTGGAAGCACAGAACTTACCGACCACTTATGGTCATTGTTGGTAAAAGCCCATCTTTTTGTATAGTTTAGTGTAGGTAGGTAAATGGTCGTATACAAGTGTCTAATTTTCTCAACTCTTCATCGAAAGATAAAACTCTGACCTGATCATGTCCTTAAATTATAAGATGATTACGTGCACTCAATAAAAGACTCTTTGGTAAGGAAAAAAGAATCGTACTGAAACAGTAGATTACATTCTAATATGTCCTGTTCAATCAAATACAAAATAAAATCATAGCCTGCTACATAAATCTTGAATCCAAGCAAATAGAAATTTTAGTGGGTAATTCTGTTTAAACTATAGAATGCCAAAAGGATAATCTATTAACAGAAATGACAAGGAGATGGTGGTAATCATGGTGGTGAAGCTCAAGGAAAGGAAATTTGTGAATATCATGAGAGCTCTACCGTAAATGCCAAAAGAAAGATCTATTTGAGACATCCAATGTATGCAGAAAAATACGGTAACAAAAATATCTGTATATATACACCTAATGATCTGCATTATTTGGAAGGAACAAAAAATACTGTTGTCACATATTGGCTTTTGCGTGTACAAAATATACTTTGACACAATTACATCTTTGACACTATTGAAGAAAGCAATCAGCGTAGATCCTATGTTTTGCAGCATAGTGGATTTCATAATTGCAAACTGTAAAAGTTGGAACTAAAACAGTAAAATATTTAGGACAGAAGTTGGCTAGAACATGGAGACAATTAAAAGTTGGCACTATTGGAACATTAATGCAGACATTGGATTTTTTCCCTCTGTATCCATAGGATAGATATTAGTGTGACAAAACTACAAATATTGGCTTGTGCGTACAGATTGTCTTTCATATGGAAGTAAAGGCAGGGGTTTCAACTAAAGTCATAGCAGTTGATGGTGTTAAAGCTTTTGAACCTACACTTGTAATATTAGGCAGGTACATGAATCGTATGGTATGAGAACTTTCACGTCCGAATATAAGACTGATAAAAAAGTACAGAAACTAACCACATAGTGGGGGAAAAAGCACACTAGCCGTAGCAAGGGAGGTAAGTAACTGGACAGGTAGTTGAAAACAGACTTATAGTAAATTGCTTTGTAAGTTTTGCAAGTGCTAAAGCATTTGGAAAGTATAAGGTTGATTCAAGAATGACTTTGCTATGAGTACCTTCATTGTTGTAGCTAGAAGTAGTTGTAGGCGTTCCGGAGATCTTTTTGCTTTTATAGTGGTCACAAAGATGGATTGGGTGCTCCGCAAGCTCTTGTCTATGCTTTCGCTCCACTTTGCCAGGTTTTTGAACATGTATATTGCTGGTTCTTTCCTTCGGATTTTATTTTCAATGATATGGAATTCTGCTGCAAGTGTCTGGAAAATATATACCTGGCATCCATTAAGTGAAATAACGTTTGGTTTATTTTGTAATGAGAGTGCTATTAAATAATTGTTATACAGAAAGTGAGGCTTACCCAAGATTTTTCATTGGGGCGAGTTACCATCTGTAATGTCAATGATGAATTGGTTTCCTATTTGTTGGCATGATGTACAAATGGCAGCTATGGTTGTAGTCGCATAGTGGTCAGTAGTGGAGAGTAGCTGGTGGATGCTTGAATCTGGGATAAACATATGGTGAGGACAAATAGAATCAATAGATTCTATGGTTGTGTTTTTAGTAATTAGCAATATGAAGTCACAGTTGTAGTGGTCGTAGTCACTTTTTGGAGCTATAGTAAAGTTTGTTATGTGGATGACTTTTTGCAGGATTATGCTATGTTCATGGGTTTTAATGAAGGGTGCCATAATGTTGATAGTTAGTGTCAGCTCGCCTTTTTTTTGTCTGTGAGGTCCACTTACAACATGTCATTCCCTCTTTGCTTGTTGAGAATTGTTTTATATGCAGCCATGATGTCGCCCTCAAAAATTTCTCCAAATTTGTAGTTGTTTATATCGTCAATAGATATTAGTGTTGGGCTTTCATTCCTTGGCCTGCACATTTTTTAGAGGTAGGAAGTCAATTAGGAGTGGATAGCAATAATGTGAATAGAGAATGAAATTTGTAAACAACATACCACTTTGGTGATTGTTGTGATGGAAGATCAGCTTGCGCGGTTGAAGTTGCATCTGACATGGTGTCTGCAATGACAAAAGTTCTATAGTAAGTAATAGCTACAAAAAAAAAGGCTATGGTTTTAGGTATATACATAATACAAGTAGAAGTAACAAATACCTTTTCCAATGCATTTTGAAGTGTAGTTTGTATTTGCAATTTCTTTTGCAGTATGTATTCTGCTTTGTTACAAAATTGGAAATGAAATTAAAAGTGCATTATGGTCGGTCCAATATGCATGACTAATTTCAGTGGTGATTTTTGTAATATTCACATTCGTCCAACATTGGTCTATTTGTGTGTTGTTATCGGTTGTTGCGATGGTTGGTACAAGGAAAAGGTTTTGTTGCTGCATTTCATTGCGGAGTTGGGCTTGTTTGGTTTTGGCCTTTGACATGTCAATGTTGAAGTCACCAACTATTATGAGTTGCGTACCTGTTGGTAAAGTAGAGGCGATGGCTTCTAAGAATCTTGTACTTTTTATTAGTGGGCTCAATGGCTTCAAATATATGTTTTCTACTCGTATATGCGTATTTAAGTAGCAAATGTCAGTTGTAGTACTTTCAATGTGGGGTGTACTAAATGTTGTAATGTTGTGTGCGGTCTTTTTTTTAATTGTAGCACGTAAGAAACCCGTGGATATTCATGATAGGAAAAACATTGAATATTTGCAAGAGATTTGTATCGGTTGGCATTTTGCTAGTTTGTGTTTCTTGCAAGCAGACTATGTCTAATTGCATTATTGCAAAATCGTGTGTTATGTATTGAATATGTAGTGCTAAGCTTTTGGTATTGAGTGAGCAAATGCTCATGTGCTTAGGGCTTTTTTGTGTGAAATTGTATAATGGTGTCCATTTCGAAGAATGTATAAGCATGTGCATTTCAGTTTCTATGTCAGTGGATAGTACGAAGTTGGTTTGTTGTAGTTTATGTATAAGATACAATGATTCAATATTTTTAACATGTGAAAGTGCTATGTATACAAGGCCATGAAAATTCACGTTGTGGGGGTTGAAAGCCAGTGCATTCATTGTCAGTCCTTGGGCTCTATGTATAGTTTTGTCATAGGCTATTTGTACGGGAAATTGATGCCGAGTAATACTTTGTTTGCTAATTCGTATTTGTTTTGTTATAGGAGTGAAGTGTTTACTGATTTTTTCTGTGTACATGGTTTCCATTTTGGCACGTTTGCATTTACGAATGTCAATGTTGCTAAATTCTATCCAAAGTAAACTTGGTGTTCCAGTTGTTAAAAGCTTTGAAAATTTCCATCTTGCACCATTCATTACACCATCGTTTATGTTGTAATTTCCGCCAATCAATTCTATTCGAATGTATTGTTTTAGCGTTATAGTTTTTGGTAGCACTAGTTTTTTGGTAGGTACTAAGTTGTTTTGAATGAGGTTAGCTTATATGTAGTCAATTGCATTTAATGTGCACATTTCTCCTGGCAAAAGCATAAGGATGTTCTTGTTGTGGCGGTCGACATCAACATTTTTGTGGAATAAGTATGGGAAGCTTGGGTCTAGTGGCGGGGGGGTCTATAGCAATGGTGGTTTAAGTATTGAATGTTTGCATTTTTTTGTGTGCAAGTCCTAATACGCTTAAGGATTTATTTGAACATGTAATTTTGTTGTCGCATTACATGGTCCAATTGAAAGCATTCGACATAGTCTAGCCAAAATGTATATTGTATTGTTTTGTTGTTTATGATTGGTTTTTAAAATAACCATGAGTCTAGAATTGGCTGAGCTTGGTATAAGTTCCCATAGAAAATTGTGTTTACATTTCCAAAGGGTTTGGTTGGCTTATGCATAATTTCATGTAGGCATTTATCTATGTTAAATAGCATGTGGCTTCCAATTAACGATACTCGTCAATTAGTAGTATCTGTAATTCACTGTACCATTTGGTCATTGTATCTAAAGTATTTGCGTTTAATGGCAAAATCTTTGACATTTGGTAAGGTAGCTGGAGAATAGAACGAGCAGTTGAACCATTGACATTGTACGCTAATTTTTCAGTGTATGCTACGATATTGCCTTTTACTTTTAGAGGGTCACTATTTAATTGCCTAATGTAAAAGTGGTAGATTGCTTGGTATATTACTTTTGCAGTGTACGTTTTCCCTGTGCTTGCACCTCCTGTTAAGAATAAATGGAATGGGTCATTTGGAGCTAAGAAATTTTTTGTGCTAATATCCTTTACTATAATTTTTTGTTCTTCATTTAACTGTTGTTGGAAAGCAAAGTACTAGTCAGTATCCATTAAGAAAGGAATTTTGCTTATGTTGAACCTATTGTTTGGTTGGTTATACATTGTTTTTTTTTTGTGGCATATTGAAGGTCCGGTCCAATGTCATATTGTTCAAAGTGTTTAGGACCATCAGGCTCATTTACATTTTCATAGTGAAATGTCAAGTTGGGCTTGTTTTCAATGTTGTAAGCAGCGGTATCTATGTTTCCCCATTGAGTATCTGATTTTGCTATGAATTGGTTTTCATTTTTTAGGTACTAAAGTTTGGTAGGCAGTAAATGCTGAGCACCATGTGTCAAAATTATTTTTCAATGATTCTTCTGTTTCACGAAATGGCATAAACAACATCATTTTTTCTCTGTAATAGTTTTCTGCATCGACATGTTTATTGTATCTTACGTAACATATGATTTTGGCAGATTGCTTGGTATATTGCATGCTTGTTAAACACAACAATGGGGAAACACACTACCTTCTTGTTAAATGTAGTAATGGAGGAAGCATATTGCTTTCATGCACAATGGGTTCAAATCAACAATTATAGTTGTTTTGTAAAATAGATTCAAAGCATTGGTGCAATTTTCCCATACTTGATTTTGATAGGATTTTCATTTTAATTGATTCTGAAAAACATTAATATTGCAAATTTGTGATTTTCACCTTCCCACATAAAATGCAGCAATGGGGAATCATACTACATGCCTCTTAAATGAGGTGATAGGGAAATAATATTGCATGTCCATTGGATGCAGTAATCGGGGAAGCATACTGCATGTTGTGCATAATAGGTTCAAATCCTTGGTTGTCCAATTTCCCCTGACTTTATTTTTATAATTCTTTCATTCTCAATGACCATAAATTACATCTATAAGCTTAAGGTGTCTCATTCGATAACACAAATGTACGCCAAATTAAGTTTCTTGTAGACTATAATACTCCCATACCATGCAAAAATAAGTTATTTGGAATCAGGTGTTGTTATCTATTGAAGCTCAATGGAAAGGGTTTGTTTATGAGGAACCTTTCTTTGGCCAGTGATGACTACTTATTTCAAAGATTCTTTGATTTATGTGAAATTTTGTAGTTTGTTAAAAAAATATTGACTTTTTTTGGGGTTGATTCAAAACATGAAGGAGATTTTTTGTGATGGATATTTTCTGGATTTAATGTATGATGAATATATGTTTTGGTATTTTATGTTAATATTTCTGTCCATGTAGTTTGTAAGTGACGACGTCAATGCAATTTCCTATGTATTTTGTAGGAGCGGTGTTGGTTATGAAGTGAGATTTATTCTGATGAGTATGATATGGGTTTAGTGCATGATGAATATATGTTTGGGTTTTTAATTATGCTGATAGTTGTTGCCTCTATGAAAAATAGACCACCCCCACCACCTGTAGCATTCTATGAAATCTGTGGTGGTTGTTTAGAGGTCTTTCAAATTTCATGGGTGATTCGTTGATCTATGAAATCACGGTTTAATTTTTTCCAGTTGTACTGAACTCACAGTGTGAGTTTAAAGGTGGATTTTATGAGAATATAGGATTTTTCATCATCTACAGGGATGGACTGATTTGTCATGCCTTTTTTTCCTCCTCCTAGTTTGGTGGTTTGGTGCCCTGGTGGATTGCTTACATCTTGGTCTAGTGGTTTGGTGCTTTGGTGGTCTGCTTATCTCATTCAGTGCCAAAGACTCTTCCATGTTCAAAGGACCAAACTCTATGTATTTATTTTTACAATTATTTGTAGGAAAAAAATTGATGGGTATTCAGTAAAGGTTAATTTTACTGGTTTAGAAGTAGAATTAACATCATTTAATGGGTTCCCGGTACATATTTTCAATAGAGATACACTAGGTTACTTTATTTTACGCTTTTATAATGGCTCTTATAATATGCAAATTCATCTATGGATCTTGATTAGAAGTGTTTGGAGGAAGGTATGCTCCTGGTTATGTAGCTGATATGATTTTTCAGTGTCAGTGTTGACCTGTTTATGATTGTTGATGTGGGTATTTTATTTGTTCGAAAATCTTCGGTACACATGTACACTAGGGTTATGGGCTGCCTTGGTTCTGGGTTTTGAATCTTGACTGTTATAAATGGTTTATATTGTGGATGTTTGTAGAATACAGAGGCAGGACCTTAGTGGAGTGTTCCCCTGTTCTTGGTGTGACCTATGGACAAGTGGCGGCTGGAGTTATTTTTCAAGCCTTTTTTCCTCCTCCTAGTCTAGTGGTTTGGTGGTTTTGTGCTCTGCTTGCCTCCTGTTTTGGTGGTCTTGTGCTTTGGTGGTGTGCTTATATCATTCAATGTGAAACACTCTTCCATGTTCAAAGGACCAAACTGTATGTATTTAGTTTTACAATTATTTATAGGAAATTTTCTATGGGTATTTATTGAAGGTTAATTTTACTAGTTTACAAGTAATATTGACATAATTTGATGGGTTTCTAGTACATATTTTAATAGAGATACACTAGGCTAATCTATCTTCCCCTTTCATAATGGATTTTATTATATGCAAATTCATTTATAGATTTTGATTAGAAGTGTTTGGAAGGAAGATATGCCCTTGGTTATGAAGTTGATATGATTTTTTAGTGTCTGAGTTGACCTGTTTATGATTGTTGATTTGTTTATTTTATTTGTTAGAAAATATTTGGTATGAAGGTAGACTAAGGTTATAGGCTTCCTTAGTTTTGGGATTTGAGTCTTGACTGTTATAAATGGTTGATATTGTGGATGTTTGTAGAAGTTAGAGGTAGGACTTTAGTGGAGTGTTCCCCTGCTCTTCATGTAACCTATCAACAAGTGGAAGAAAATATTTCCCCTCCATCTGCAGTAGCACATCTGGTTATGAGCACTCAGATATCAAAAGTGAATTTCTATGGAACAGATCTTGTAATTCTCATAGCCTTTTCTAATACAGGAATTGGGATGGATGTGGGCATTACTAATGATCAAATTGCAGCTGAACCAATTATTTTTAGCTTAGGATTAGGTTAAGAGTAATGTTGTCCCCTTTGTTCTTGTAAATAATATCATTGTCATATTTGTAATAAATGAGGTTCTTTATAGTTGGGATAAGGCCTGGATTTCACAGCTTCTTCTAGCATTCTAGAACCTAAACTCAATTTGTTTCCTATGAAAAGAGTCTACACTTTTATATTCTCTACCATGAGATTAGATTTCTAGGCTATCTTTTTGTGTGTCTTGCATTAGTGCTATGTAAACTCATGTATAACGATGAATGATCTATTATGTGCCAAAAATGTTCGTAATGTTAATTTATGAATAAAGTTTTAAGATTCTTGGTTCATGCATAACATTGTAATGCCCACTTCCTTACGACACTTAGTTGATCATCATTTTGAGTTATGCAGACTTTAGATAAGGACATGACTTATACTTTGTTGACTAGAATGATGTTTTGTGACTAGATGCATTTGGATTATGATTGGATTTTGTTTTCAGTATGACCTACACTGACTCATGGATAGACTATTGGATACTGATATTATTTTTATATGGATATATTGCATGTGTTCTAACATTGGATTTCTTCGCCATGATGAAGTAGAATGTAGTTGTTGAATTTACATTACTATAATTTTGGATAATGATGAATTGCATAATTAAGTTGTGATTTAGACCTAGAATAATGCATAATTGAATTACGTATAGATGTTAATAAATTTCATGCATATGATTATTTTGGATATTTTGACATGGCCGCAAGGCCGAAGGAGGTATTTTGCATTTTGCAGGAAGCACAACCTAATCACAACCATGAGGGGGATTGGGAACCAAACACAACAGGATGTCGGGTGGTTACAACATTTGGTCGTCAAGGCAACTAGTAAATTGTATTGTGTTACCTTTATTCTTTTATGTGTTAAGAAAATTTCCATGAGGGGGAAATTTTCTAATGTGACCAAGGGGGTAAGAATTTTAATTACTTGTTTTAACTTACTTTAGTAGGTGATTTTATTTGTGATGTTCTTTTTTTAAAATTACTTTGCTAAGTGTGTTTTAGATTAATGTAATATCTTGTTTTAATTTTTAAGTTTTGGAGGGAAGTCAAGTGGGTGTAATTAATTTTGATGGTTGGCTCCTTGAGCCTTGTGTTTCCTCATGTATTGAATGTTTGGTTTTGAGTGTTGACCACTCCAAATCCTTTGAATCTCGAATTTGAGATTTTGGGCAATTTTAGGGGACTTGTGGGACAAGTTGAACTTGTCCCACACTTCCCAAAACCCCTTACCAACCATATCTATGGGTTGGGAATCCAAAAAGGGGATTATTTATTGTTTTGGGAAGGGAAATGTGACTTTGGAGTGCACTTTTCTTCTTTTGCATTTAATTGTGCCTTAGGACACATGGGGAAGGGATGGATTTGGATTAAAGATGTCATTCAACCCAACCACCCATTTATGGTGTTTTGGGATTTGAGTTGACTTTGGGAGGTGGTCTTGAGGATGTGTGATGTGGCATCCTACATGGAGCCACATCACCCTCACTCCTTCCTTTTGTCTATTTATTGAAACTTCCTCTCTTGTTGAGGGGGTTGGAGTTTTGTTTTTGTTTTGTGGAAGAGTTCTCTTTTTATTTTGGGAGAGAAAAGAATTGGGAGAAAGAGAAAGAAGAGAGTGCTTGGACTTGCATGCTTGGATTGATTTTGGAGGGAGCTTGGACAAATTTCTTGGTTTAGGCTTCTCCAATGGAGAGGTAGGAAACCTTCTCCTTTGTTTTGCTTTCATATTATTGTTGCTTCTATGCTAAATTTGTGAATAATGCATGTTTACTTTGGTGTATTGTGAAAAATGGATAGAATGCTTATTGTGTAGTATAGGAGAGGTCTATGGGAATACTCATGAGGGAGGCATAAGAGTAGATTAGGATATTGTGGAGGGAGTTTGAGAGGGATGCCCATCTTGGGTGAGAATGTTTACATTCTTACTTTGTTCTTGAGGGAGCCATAAGAGGAGGGAGGCATAAGAGTATGGGAGGAAAAAGGGGTACTTGAGGGAGGCATAAGAGTCATAGGGGCTTGAGTTTTATTGTGGAGGGTTTTGGATGGGCATCTCATCTCAATGGGGAGGCATAAGGAAAAACTTTCCCATAGTTCCTTCTCTTGTTGGCTTGGATGAAAGCCTTGTTGTGAAAAGTATTGTGTTGTTGTGTTTCCTTGTTTTTGTTGCTTCTTTTTAACCTTGAATGTTGTGAAGAAAATTGTATTGTGGAAGCAAGTATTGTTGCCTTGAGTTGGAGACCACCCTTCATTGTGTTGTGTTTGGGGCTCGGGGGTCAATGGAGGAGATTGCTTCTCTTCTCCATTGAGTTTTGGTTGGGAGGAGAGTGTTGCCTCTCCCCCTATCTTGGTTGTGATTGGAAATACTTGGAACTTGGAGCATGGATGAAGAACACCTTGGAGCACAAGAACCTTGTTGTTGACAATGTAAAAACATCATGCATCTACCCACCTTGAGTGGAGGAAAAATGTAATATTGTTTTGCTTTCTTTAGCTTCCATTATTGCAAATATGTTTTCCACATGAAGTAGGACATGTTGTAAAAGATTTGAAGGAAAAGTTGCATTGAAATGATAGTATTTCTTACTCTAAAAATTTATTGTAAATGTTGTTGAATTCTTGTGGAATGTTGGAAAGAAATTACAAAAGAAAATATATTAAAATTTTGTTTGAAGTACTTGGAAGTGATATGTTGGAAAGGTTAAAAGAATAGTGCATTATCCCTTCTTTTATACTTGATGGAAGGACTTAAGTTTTCAAATAGCTTTTAGTATGACAATGAAACATTGTAAGATCTAGTTCTTTTATGCTTTCTTCATTTATGAATCTAATACAAGAATCCATTACAAATTAATAAAGGGAATGAAATCAACCTATTTTGTAATCCCATACTATGTTATGAAATTGTGTAGAAGGAAATTGTAATGCAAGTCTATCAACTTATTAAATGTATTATCCAATATTCCCTTAATGTTTAATAAGGAAATTGATATTGTAAATAATATTCTTATTGGAACAATATTAAAAGCAATGGGTATACTAATATTAGATCATATTGACAGTACTAACGTGCTATCAATATTTCCTTGTATATTACATAGTGTAAAAATTAGTATAAACTGCAACAAAGAAATGAAATAAATATAATTAAGCTGTATGAACTGTTTTTTTTCCTTTTGTTTTCTAAAATGCAAGCAAACTGTTTTTTTCTTCTTTTCTCCTAATCCTTGAGTATTCTGACTGTCACTTCGAATATTTAAATTGTTGCAATGCTTACCAAGGTTTTGAACGTTTTTTTTTTATAGACTAGGACACTACGAGTGGTCTTAGCTTCACAAATATCCAGCTGCATGGCAGGCCTCGCCACTGCCCAAACAAATGTGAAGTTAGTCTCAAAAATCAAGACCAGTCAATCACCCTTAAACTCGATACGTTTTCCTAGATAGAACGTTAAGCGCTGCTGAACATTTAAATTGTTGCAATGCTACAAAAAAGATCAGGACAGCTGATTCTAGCAATCAGCAAATTCAGCTGCGTAGATATCGCAACTTTGCTAAACAAATGTGAATGTCATCGGAAGATGATAGACACCACCTTTTGACACACAAAGCATTCGAATTATTGTATTACATGTCAAACAAGAACTCTGAACTTAATTCCAATAAATTGGTTGCACCTGTCCCATTGCTGGAACCAAGTGACAGCAAAGACTAGAATGTTGATCCTAAACGTTCCCTGTCAACACTTTAGTTTCCATTTGATTGGATAATCCTGCGAAGGAGAAATGCATCTTGAAGAGCATTCAACACTGAACTGATCAAACCTGCTTGTTGGAACCTCCCTAGGGGGCCAAACATGTTCTAATCTAGTCGCCACTATCAAGGCCAGGGCCGTGGATCCCTTCCACCATCTGCCAAAGATTTTAATAACAAGAAAAACACAAAAAAAAAGAAGAAAATGACGTCTCCTTTGCTGCCCCACTATGCCTGACTAGTCAGATTGACGACTGAGCAGTGTCCACGCGCCTATTAACCTTCTTCCTTACCTCCCTGTGAGTTTCATGCGTGACCAGGTCAATGGGGAAAACTGCAGGCTGACTGTAGTACGCCCTTTTAGTTAATAAATTTGTAAATCTATTGAGATTCTACACCGGCTCAGTAGGTATAGCACGACACGCCAAGTAAAAAAGGGAGTTCTGACACGCGCCTGGGACTGATTATGACAGCCTGGTGGGTGAGGTCCACCGCCCCAAATCCAAAAGATTTAAACATGGGTTAAAACGCCTTTTCCCCCCGTATTTGACTCTTCAACACACATTTAATTTTTCAAATTCCAAACGCCTATGCTAAGCATGTGCAGCCAGTCTTATTGTAAGTGATCTGCTAAAATCAGTGCGAATATGTTGGATACCTGCTCTGAGTGGAGTTATTTTGGAAATAATCCAAGAAAGGTGTTAACAAGGGTCATGGTTGACACCCTATTTTACCAATGTCCAACTAATTCACAGGTAGCACTGTAGCTAGCCCTTTGCCATAATATTGCATGCACATTATATAACAAATTCTGTGTGCAAAACCCTTAATTTTGGATAAGACAATATGTAAAGACACTTAATTTTGTTTGATAGCGGACTATAGCTACCACTAGTATTATGTGTTCCCACGTAGTGTAGACTTGGGCCTACGAGGAAAATCCTTGGTATTTGCGAGCTGCTTGCTTATTAAACGTGAATCCTTGACGACGTGGATGAAGCATGATGTTGGTCTCACGACTAACTTCCATTAGCCGTTTTTCGGGCTTGACATAAGTGAGATTACTGACGTGGCGATCATACTTGCTCATGACGTGAAAGTAGTTTCTTACGCACACCATGGTATGACCTTGTTTGTATCCCTTTTGTTCTTCGCAACTTAACGCAAATTCCTGTATAGGCGCTATGATCAAGATTATAGATATTTAACATGTTACCTTTAAAATAAGAACCGACCATCTATTTAACCTTGATGGCGATATATGCTTATAAACTAAACTCTCGTTAACTGAGCCATGTGAAAACAACTCAAAACATGGTTTCGTTTGAATTGCAAAATGAATTATGATTAAATTAATAAAATATCCTTTTGGGTTACAATTATAATACCTCAAATGTTAAGTATAAAAACTTGTGATGTCCGTCAAGGGCATTGCTTACAAATACTTTAAAAAAAAAAAATTTGTCGCATTTTCGGGTTGGTTGTTTATGGCGCGTTATCGTCGTCGTCGTCAGTGAAGCGTGGCGTCGTCTTTTTGCGGCGTTACATTTTGGTATCAGAGCCAGGGGTTCGAAGCTGGGACCCTTGGGCACACGCTGAAAATGAAACAGGAACACTTAACTTAGTGCACAGAACATTATTCTTTTAAAATATAAAACCATAATGTTGATAATTATAGTAAACAACAAATTTTAGAAAACTAGACACAAGACCTAGAACAGTGAACTAACTCTCGCCTTGATCTGTGCAGGAGGCGCGGATTGGGCGAGGGGTCTCTTCACATAGACCTAGACATACCACCGCCAGAGCAGGCCGTAGCAGCCCTTCTGCCTCAGATCTTGCAGACACTCCAGGATGTCAATGCCGCTATACGCGGAGAGCCCTTGGGAGGACGACTTGCTAGGCATAGTTTGGAGCCATCAGTAGATGCCCAGGCATCCCCTCGACACAGTGAGGAGCACAGAGTAGAGAATTTCCGTGCAGAGTCGGCTAGGGCAGAGTCACCACAGAGAGGACATGGGGACAGGATCTCAGGACATAGGGACAGGTCTCAGAGCCCTAGACAGAGGGAGGAGCATACAGAGAGACCTAGGATTCGTCATACATCAGCTGCAGACCATATCAGGGAGATCCTGAAGCTACGACCATCTCACTATTCGGGTGATACAGGCGGTTTTCAGGCAGAGGCCTGGTTGGTGAGCTTGAGCGGATGCTTCAAGCTCTGTCCTTGTAGTAGCAACATGAAAGCTCGTGTTGCGATCCATCTTCTGAAGGATGGAGCAGGAGTCTGGTGGAGGACCGAGGAGCAGAAGCTCCATGTTGACTCAGAGACGGTTACCTGGGAGCTGTTTGAGGAACGTTTCAGGAGCAGATATTTACCGAGGAGATTTATACAACAGCGCATAGACGAGTTTCATGACCTCCGTCAGGGATCGATGACAGTAGCTGAGTATGAGAGTCGATTTCTGGACCTACTCCAGTACGTTGACTATATGCAGGATGAGCAGGTACGGATTCACAGGTTCATTCGGGGCCTGAATTTGGATTTAGGTGGCGCAGTGCGCATTCACTGCCCACAGACATTAGCAGAGGCCGTGGAGAAGGCCTATATTGCAGAGGAGACACGGGGGAAAGACACAGCAGGCTAGAGACAGAGTTCGGAGCCGTATCCAGCAGATGCAGGATAGTAGGTCGAAGGGGTCAGTTCCTCCTCCACGGGGTGGACAGAGTTCAGGGCAAGCTTCATTTAGGCCACCACAGCAGCAGCAGCAGCAGCAGACCCGCCCACCTTACCGACCTCCTCAGAGATTCGATGCACAGAGAGGACGTAGTATGGGGCCTCCTCCTAGGGGTCCCATCAGGACACAGGGTGCACCGAGAGCTCAGTCAGTAGGA
This sequence comes from Taxus chinensis, assembly GCA_019776745.2. Classification (NCBI taxonomy): domain Eukaryota; kingdom Viridiplantae; phylum Streptophyta; class Pinopsida; order Cupressales; family Taxaceae; genus Taxus; species Taxus chinensis. The sequence goes on from CM034151.1 coordinate 823,017,363, forward strand.
GCTCGTCAGCAGAGACCTCAGCAGTCCATAGCCGGATCGTCAGGATCTGTATCTCAGTCATCTAGAGTACCAGCTGGAGCTGCTTCCCACTGGAGAGGACCAGGCAGCTGTTATGGTTGCGGAGTTGTTGGACATATTTGGAGAGATTGCCCACATAACCCTACCAAGGGTAAGACATAGAGCTCAGAGCCTACTGTTGGAGATATGGCACGGAGTCATCGGATCTACGCAGCGGTCGAGAACCGCCAGGCTGAGCATCAGAGTACTGTGATTGAGACGACAGGTAGTATTGGTGGTATTTCCACCTCTATATTATTTGATTCTGGTTCTTCTGATTCTTTTATTGCACCATCCTTAGTAGAGCATTGTAGGCTGGTGGCAGTTAGGCAGGGCCGTAGTTGGGACGTTGAGATGGCTTCTGGAGCCAAGATTTCTGTAGACTCCTTAGTCAAGGAGTGTGTAGTGGATTTGGGACCCTTCACCACTACTTCTGATCTTCGGATCCTTCCATTAGGATCTTATGGCATCATTTTAGGCATGGATTGGTTGTCCGCTCACAGAGCTAGAGTGGATTGTTACCACAAGACTATTGCTTGCATAGATGATCTTGGAGTAGAGTCAGTGATATCAGGGGTTAAGAGACCCGTTTCTATTCGCACCATCTCCGCTATGCAGCTTAAGCGGTGTGTGCGACGGGGTTGCCAGTTGTATGCTGTTACAGTTAGTGACAGATCAGAGGATGAGTCAGGGGGGACCTTCCCTCGATGATCATCCCATCTTGTCAAAGTTCGCCGATGTGTTTCCAGGGGAGCTACCGGGATTACCTCCCCCACGTGAGATCGACTTCCATATAGATCTAGTTCCAGGCGCAGAGCCTATCTCACGAGCACCCTATCGGATGACTACTCCTGAGTTATGTGAGCTCAAGTTGCAGCTTGAGGGCCTTCTGGAGAAAGGCCTAATCCGTCCTAGCATATCCCCTTGGGGTGCACCAGTTATCTTCGTAAAGAAGAAGGATGGATCTCTTCGGTTGTGCATTGACTACCGTCAGCTGAATAAAGTAACGATCAAGAATCGTTACCCCCTTCCACGCATTGATGATTTATTTGATCAGATGAAGGGGGCTACAGTTTTCTCTAAGATAGATCTTAAGTCAGGGTACCATCAGCTCAGGATTGCGGAGACAGATATTCACAAGACAGCTTTCCGCACGAGATATGGCCACTACGAGTTCACAGTGGTACCTTTCGGTTTGACGAATGCCCCCGCAGTGTTTATGAGTTTGATGAATGGGGTATTCAGGACCTTCCTTGACCGCTTCGTGCTCATCTTCCTTGATGACATTCTGATTTACTCACGCACACGTGAGGAGCACGAGGAGCACCTTCGCCAGGTTCTGCAGTGTCTTCGCGAGCAGCGCCTTTACGGGAACTTGGAGAAGTGTGCGTTCTTTCAGTCTGAGGTGCAGTATTTGGGCCACATTATTTCTGGGGAAGGTATCGCAGTCGATCCTTCCAAGATTCGAGCCATCATGGATTGGCCAGCACCCACTAGTGTGACCGAGGTGCGTAGTTTCATGGGTCTAGCAGGATACTACAGGAGGTTTGTTCAGGACTTTTCTCGGATTGCGCACCCTATCACTTCTCTTCAGCAGAAAGGGAAGAAGTTTTTATGGTCAGATAGATGTGAGCAGGCCTTCAGTACACTGAAGGAATGCCTTACGAGAGCACCTATCCTTGCAGTGCCAGATCCTCATGGAGAGTTTTTCGTATGCACAGATGCTTCCTTGGCAGGAATTGGAGGAGTGCTAATGCAGGAGGGTAGAGTAGTTGCCTTTGAGTCTCGCAAACTCAAAGATTATGAGCTCAATTATCCGACCCATGACCTTGAGCTTGCAGCAGTGGTACATGCCTTAGTGCGGTGGAGACATTTTCTCCTTGGCCAGAGATTTACACTCAGGACTGATCACTTGAGTCTTCGCCACCTCTTCACGCAGCCCAATCTCAATGCTCGTCAGCGACGTTGGATGGAGTTACTCTGTGAGTATGACATGGAGATAGAGCATGTGAAAGGGAAGGAGAATGTGGTTGCCGATGCCTTGAGTAGGCGGAGACATGTGGCTATGGCCACCTCAGTAGGCACAGATTTGCGGAGTAGGATCTTGCAGCAGCTTCCTCAGGATAGTTTCTACCTTGTAGCCAGAGCAGAGATTGAGTCTCAGAGACCTCTTGAGGGGAGGTTTGATGGATTTTCACTAGAGGCAGATGGTCTTCTCAGACACAGAGGTCGAATATATGTTCCTAGAGATGGAGGCTTGAGACATGACATTTTGGCAGAGGCTCATCGTGCACCTTACTCAGCCCATCCCGGGGTGAAGAAGATGCACGCCACCTTGAGACAGTTGTATTTTTGGAGAGGACTTCGGAGAGACATAGCCTCATTTGTATCCCGCTGTTTAGAGTGCCAGAGGGTGAAGGCCGAGCATCAGCATCCAGCTGGCCTTCTCTATCCTCACGCCATACCGGAGTGGAAGTGGGACACCATTTCTATGGACTTCATTGTTGGGTTGCCGACGTCGAGATACCACCACGATGCCATCATGGTCACAGTGGATAAATTGACGAAGGTAGCTCACTTTTCTCCAGTGAAGACTACCTACACGGCTAGTGCAGTAGCACGAGTATACCTTGATGAGATTGTCAGACTACATGGGATTCCGTGGAAGATCATTTGCGACCGCGACCCTTTGTACACCTCCCATTTCTGGACCACCATGCAGTATGCCCTCGGGACGAGGATTAATTTCAGCACAGCTTATCACCCTGAGACAGATGGACAGACAGAGAGGGTGAATCAGATTTTGGAGGATATGCTCAGGATGTACGTAATGGATCATCAATCGAGATGGGAGGAGTATCTGTACTTGGTGGAGTTTGCCTACAATAATAGTTTCCAGAGTTCTATAGGCATGGCTCCTTTTCAGGCATTATATGGTAGAGAGTGCAGGACACCTCTCAGTTGGGACAGGATTGAGGACAGGGTTTCTCTTGGGCCAGCATTATTACAGGACATGGAGCAGCAGGTTACCTTGATCAGACAGAGATTGCAGGAAGCACAGGATAGACAGAAGAAGTATGCAGACCAGCATAGGACAGAACGCAGTTTTGAGGTAGGCACGAAGGTGTTTCTTCGTGTCAGACTGCATAAGAGCCCTATCCGTTATGGAAAAGGTTCTAAGCTTGCTCCTAGATTTGTGGGTCCCTTTGAGATCTTGGAGCACCTCGGCCCCTTAGCCTATCGTCTAGCACTGCCACCTAGCTTATCGCGCGTCCATGATGTATTTCACGTTTCTGTGCTTAGGAGATATGTTTCTGATCCTTCTCATGTGCTAGATTGGACTGCATTGCAGGTGCAGGATCAGGGGCAGGTGATGGTGGAGCCCAGTGCGCATTTTAGATCGCAGGACCCTGGGCCTTCGCGGCAGAGAGATTGATCAGGTTCGGGTCCAATGGGACAGGTACGATGAGACTGCTGCTACTTGGGAGGATGCTACATCATTGCGAGCTCAGTTTCCACACTTATTTCAGTGACTTCCAGGAGGAAGTCTAGTCTAAGGGGAGGGGGATGTAATGCCCACTTCCCTACGACACTTAGTTGATTATCATTTTGAGTTATGCAGACTTTGGATATGGACATGACTTATACTTATGTTGATTAGCATGATGTTTTGTGACTAGATGCATTTGGATTATGATTGGATTTTGTTTTCAGTATGATCTACACTGACTCATGGACAGACTATTGGATACCGATATTATTTTTATATGGATATATTGCATGTGTTCTAACATTGGATTTCTTCGCCATGATGAAGTAGAATGTAGTTGTTGAATTTACATTACTATAATTTTGGATAATGATGAAATGCATAATTAAGTTGTGATTTAGACCTAGAATAATGATGATTGAATTACGTATAGATGTTAATAAATTTCATGCATATGATTATTTTGGATATTTTGACATGGCCGCAAGGCCGAAGGAGGTATTTTGCATTTTGCAGGAAGCACAACCTGATCACAACCATGAGGGGGATTGGGAACCAAACACAACAGGATGTCGGGTGGTTACAACATTTGGTCGTCAAGGCAACTAGTAAATTGTATTGTGTTACCTTTATTCTTTTATGTGTTAAGAAAATTTCCATGAGGGGGAAATTTTCTAATGTGACCAAGGGGGTAAGAATTTTAATTACTTGTTTTAACTTACTTTAGTAGGTGATTTTATTTGTGATGTTTTCTTTTTTTAAAATTACTTTGCTAAGTGTGTTTAGATTAATGTAATATCTTGTTTTAATTTTTAAGTTTTGGAGGGAAGTCAAGTGGGTGTAATTAATTTTGATGGTTGGCTCCTTGAGCCTTGTGTTTCCTCATGTATTGAATGCTTGGTTTTGAGTGTTGACCACTCCAAATCCTTTGAATCTCGAATTTGAGATTGAGGGCAATTTTGGGGGACTTGTGGGACAAGTTGAACTTGTCCCACACTTCCCAAAACCCCTTACCAACCATATCTATGGGTTGGGAATCCAAAAAGGGGATTATTTATTGTTTTGGGAAGGGAAATGTGACTTTGGAGTGCACTTGTCTTCTTTTTCATTTAATTGTGCCTTAGGACACATGGGAAGGGATGGATGTGGATTAAGAGATGTCATTCAACCCAACCACCCATTTATGGTGTTTTGGGATTTGAGTTGACTTTGGGAGGTGGTCTTGAGGATGTGTGATGTGGCATCCTACATGGAGCCACATCACCCTCACTCCTTTCCTTTTGTCTATTTATTGAAACTTCCTCTCTTGTTGAGGGGGTTGGAGTTTTGTTTTTGTTTTGTGGAAGAGTTCTCTTTTTTATTTTGGGAGAGAAAAGAATTGGGAGAAAGAGAAAGAAGAGAGTGCTTGGACTTGCATGCTTGGATTGTTTTGGAGGGAGCTTGGACAAATTTCTTGGTTTAGGCTTCTCCAATGGAGAGGTAGGAAACCTTCTCCTTTGTTTTGCTTTCATATTATTGTTGCTTCTATGCTAAATTTGTGAATAATGCATGTTTACTTTGGTGTATTGTGAAAAATGGATAGAATGCTTATTGTGTAGTATAGGAGAGGTCTATGGGAATACTCATGAGGGAGGCATAAGAGTAGATTAGGATATTGTGGAGGGAGTTTGAGAGGGATGCCCATCTTGGGTAAGAATGTTTACATTCTTACCTTGTTCTTGAGGGAGCCATAAGAGGAGGGAGGCATAAGAGTATGGGAGGAAAAAGGGGTACTTGAGGGAGGCATAAGAGTCATAGGGGCTTGAGTTTTATTGTGGAGGGTTTTGGATGGGCATCTCATCTCAATGGGGAGGCATAAGGAAAACTTTCCCATAGTTCCTTCTCTTGTTGGCTTGGATGAAAGCCTTGTTGTGAAAAGTATTGTGTTATTTGTGTTTCCCTTTTGTTTCTTCTTTTTACCTTGAATGTTGTGAAGAAAATTGTATTGTGGAAGCAAGTATTGTTGCCTTGAGTTGGAGACCACCCTTCATTGTGTTGTGTTTGGGGCTCGGGGGTCAATGGAGGAGATTGCTTCTCTTCTCCATTGAGTTTTGGTTGGGAGGAGAGTGTTGCCTCTCCCCCTATCTTGGTTGTGATTTGAAATACTTGGAACTTGGAGCATGGATGAAGAACACCTTGGAGCACAAGAACCTTGTTGTTGACAATGTAAAAACATCATGTATTTACCCACCTTGAGTGGAGGAAAAATGTAATATTGTTTGCTTTCTTTAGCTTCCATTATTGCAAATATGTTTTCCACATGAAGTAGGACATGTTGTAAAAGATTTGAAGGAAAAGTTGCATTGAAATGATAGTATTTCTTACTCTAAAAATTTATTGTAAATGTTGTTGAATTCTTGTGGAATGTTGGAAAGAAATTACAAAAGAAAATATATTAAAATTTTGTTTGAAGTACTTGGAAGTGATATGTTGGAAAGGTTAAAAGAATAGTGCATTATCCCTTCTTTTATACTTGATGGAAGGACTTAAGTTTTCAAATAGCTTTTAGTATGACAATGAAACATTGTAAGATCTAGTTCTTTTATGCTTTCTTCATTTATGAATCTAATACAAGAATCCATTACAAATTAATAAAGGGAATGAAATCAACCTATTTTGTAATCCCATACTATGTTATGAAATTGTGTAGAAGGAAATTGTAATGCAAGTCTATCAACTTATTAAATGTATTATCCAATATTCCCTTAATGTTTAATAAGGAAATTGATATTGTAAATAATATTCTTATTGGAACAATATTAAAAGCAATGGGTATACTAATATTAGATCATATTAAGTACTAACGTGCTATCAATATTTCCTTGTATATTACATAGTGTATTAGTATAAACTGCAACAAAGAAATGAAATAAATATAATTAACGTATGAACTATAGGACTACCCTTATCCTTTTTCAAATTTTTGTTTTCTAAAAGAACAAGCAAACTGTTTTTTTCTTCTTTTCTGATCCTTTCCTTGAGTATTCTGACTGTCACAGCGAATATTTAAATTGTTGCAATGCTTACAAAGGTTTTGAACGTTTTTTTTTTTATAGACTAGGACACTGCGAGTGGTCTTAGCTTCACAAATATCCAACTGCATGGCAGGCCTCGCAACTGCCCAAACAAATGTGAAGTTAGTCTCAAAAATCAAGACCAGTCAATCACCCTTAAATCGTGTCTAAGAGAATAACTGCCCCGCACTAATAAAAAAAAAAAAATGATGATTCGTTTCAGTAGATATGCCTGATAGACAACTTGACACACAAAGCACTGATCTGTCACAGTGAATATTTAAATTGTTGCAGTGCTTGCAAATCGAGTTTTGTGGTCAAACGAGGATTGAACGACCTGAACCGATAAAGGTCCAGGGTGGACATAGTTGAAAAACCTGCTTGTTGGAACCACCCTAGGGGCCTTCACGTTCTGTCTGGTCGCCACTGTGTAGGCCAGGGCCGTGGATCTCTTCCACCATCTGCCAAAGATTTTAAAACAAGAAAACAAAAAAAAAAGAAAGACGTCTCCTTTGCTGCCCCACCTCTATCTGACTGTCCACGCGCCTATAACCTTCTTCCTTACCTCCCTGTGAGTTTCATGCGCGGCCAGGTCAATGGGGAAAACAGCAGGCCGACTGTAGTTTCCTTTTAGTTTAATAAATTTGTAAATCTATTGAGATTGAGCGGCTCAGTAGGTATAGCACGACACTCCAGGCAGGGAGTTGTTGATTATGACAGCTGGTGGGTGAGGTCCACCGCCCCAAATTCAAAAGATTTAAACATGGGTTAAAACGCCTTTTCCCCCCTATTTGACTCTTATGCATTTAATTTTCAAATTCCAAACGTATGCTAAGCATGTAGTCTTATTTAAGTGATCTTCTAAAAATAATAATGAGTGCGAGTTGTTGGATAGTGCGTGAGTGGAGTTATTTTGGAAATAATCAAAGAAAAGTGTTAACAAGGGTCAACACCCTATTTTACCAATGTCCATTCGCAGGTAGCACTTAGCTAGCCCTTTGCCATAATATTGCATGCACATTATATAACAAATTATATGTGCAAAACCCTTAATTTTGGATAAGACAATATGTACAGACACTTAATTTTGGTGGCGGAATAGCTAATAGTATTATGTGTTCCCACGTAGTGTCTTGGGCCACGTGGAAAATCCTTGGTATGGCTGCTTGCTTATTAAACGTGTCCTTGACGACGTGGATGAAGCATGATGTTGGTCTCACTATAACTCCATTTTTTTTTTGGGCTCGACATAAGTGAGATTATGCCTGGCGATCATACTTACTCATGACGGAAAGTGGTTTCTTACGCACACCATGGTATGACCTTGTTTGTATCCCTTTTTGTTCTTCGCAACTTAACGCTCCTGTATAGGTGCTATGATCAAGATATAGATATTTAACATGTTACCTTTAAAATAAGAACCGACCATCTATTTAACCTTGATGGGCGATATATGCATATAAACTAAACTCTCGGAGCCATGTGAAAACAACTCGAAACATGGTTTCGTTTGAATTGCAAAATGAATTATGATTAAATTAATAAAATGCCTTTTGGGTTACAATTATAATACCTCAAATGTTAAGTATGAAACCTGTGATGTCCGTTAAGGGCAGGTACAAATACTTAAAAAAAAAATTTGTCGCATTTTCGGGTTGGTTGTTTATGGCGCGTTATCGTCGTCGGCGCAGCGGAAGCGTGGCGTCGTCTTTTTGCGTCGTCACAAAAACCATCTCTTTGATGTTTTCATGTGATTGGTCATGACTCATAATAACAAAATCCTTATATTATTGCCCACATGGAAACCAAATATTATGTCTAATAAAGGATTCAATGGCAGACAAGTCTTCTTGTTTGGATTATGTGATTGTAGGATCTATCTAAATTATTTTCTTATGTATTTGTAGAATATTATATTTAGGTTATCTGGCTTGTTCCAACCTTTGTATGCTCCTTTTTAGTTATTTTTTCTTAGGACATGGTGTTTAGGTAGGACACATCTAGGTCATTGCATATATCTTGGATTTATCATCTTAGGAAAATATAATCCTTTATGGAAATGGGCTCTAGGAAGTTCCATTGATAATGTAAGCATACAAGTTTTGACAGAAATTCCCATCTTGATATGGGCTTGCTATTGGGGCATTGATATTTATGCATGAGGTGGGATATGATCATTAGTTGCAACAAAAACTTCTTCTATGGAAACAACAAAAAATCATGCAACTAATTTATGGGTTGATGCAGGCCTTGTAAATGGATCTACATGAAAAATCACTGATATTGTTTACGACACATCATTGCCACCACCAACATTACCATTATTTATTATTGTCAAATTTGACAGATACAACGTCCTATGTTGGGATCCCTCCAACCCATTTCATATTCCAATACCCCCTATTTCAAGAGGAAATTGAAGACAATTGCTAATTAAAAATGGATTGGGGATTATCTATTAACAAGGCCTTGTAAATGGAGCTATAAAAAAAATCACTGATATTATTTATGACACATCAATGCCACCACCAGCATTACCATTATTTATTATTGCCAAATTTGACAGATACAACGTCATATGTTGGGATCCCTCCAACCCGTTTCATATTCCAATACCCCCTATTTCAAGAGGAAATCAAAGACAATTGCCTAATTAAAAATGGATTTGGGGATTACCTATTCACAAGTCCCAGGGAATTACTTTTGCATAGAGAAACTATTGACATTGGAAGGTGAGGTCTGACATTCACAACTTTCTTTAGAGTTCCCTTCCTTGAAAATCTGCACATTTCTCCTCCTTTTTCATTTGAAAGGTACTAAAAAATGGCGCACATATCTATACTTGGAGAAAAGAAGAAAGGAGGATTCAAAACTAATTTCACTTAATAAAAAAAAAACCATCGTAAATACTAGCCTCTACTTGTATAGTACATCCACTACTACTTTTCACAACAAAACTTGTATCCAAAGTGGAAGTGTCATTCAAGAGGTACCATATGTATTCATGTTTAATGAAACTAAAATTATCCACAAAATCCTACCACTCATGTTTTAAAATTTGTAAATGTACAGAAGTCTTCATGTATTTGTGTTTAGTACAAATAAAAATGTTCGAAAAATGGTACCAGTCATGATATAATATTTGCAAATGTATATGTATGAATTTGTAAACAAATTTGAAATGTATAGATAGAACCTTTCAAAGTAATGTTTTCTTCTATATTCCTACACTTCCACTATCAATCACACCTCTTATTAACAAGTTATCAACAATACAATTAAGGTTTTTTCAACAAAAAACCCATCCAAAATACCGATGCAACCACCATCTCAAAACCACTGCAACACTAACACATTTTCACCCTAGCTAATTACAAACCATATCAACTACAAATGTAATTACGTATCCCTCAAAATCAGAAATAAAATTCCATTCGGCATTCACATTGTACTGTACACATGCGATTGCTAGTCTAGTTTATATGTTATAAAAATAAAGAAATTTAATAATATTAATTTTATTATATGCATATTACAAGAAATAAAACATTGATTATGTAGATACATTAATACTATATTCTTGAACTTTTATAGTGATATGATTGTAGAATACAACAAAATAAAATTTATTTGTCATGTTTTAAATTATGCTATATTGGAAGTTCCAATTCAATCTGCCCAAATTTTGCTTGATGTCTCAAAACTCACACAAGTGTTTCTAATCTTGTTAAAATGCATAATTAATATCAAAATAACTAACAAACATAATATAAGTTTAATTTATTCAAGTTCGTTCAAAGGACAATGGTTGTAGTTCATCTCATAGTTTTCAATTTGCATAAATAATTATGTATTTATTTATTCCTAAATTTATTTATTTATTTTGATTGAAATCTGGCAGGTCCGTGGACCGCCTTTGCCCACTATGAAGTGGGTAGATTTCTTAGGATAAGTGGCCAAGGACTTAGGGGTATCTATTCCGTCAAATTCATCCGGGGCACATACAGTGCATCTCGTGACTTCACTTGCACTGAGAAGTGAACCTTGGTGGGCTCTTTAAGAGCCAAACATCTTCAGCATGGATTCCAATAGTCATTCGATATTTTCCCAAATTTATTATTACTAACTCTATAATAGTTTAGAAAATAATTTAAAACAATGAAAAAATTTGATTGCAAAGAACCAACATCCAAATCAATTAATTATATATTTAAAAATTAAAAAAATAAAGTATAAAATTGATATACTCGATTTTCAAGGTTCTAAAATGTTAAAGCTTTGTCTTTGACCATTCTTCTCGTATTTGGGTTCTAATTATAGAAATTAGAATTTCTATACTTAATCATCTAAATAAATGAACAAATGTTCTCCTCTCTAGAGGACGCACGTAGCTGGTGTATTTAATGCACAAAAAAACGTACAATGTGAAATCACCAATATTCCCTGAAGTATACAATCTGATTCTAAATAAATGTAAACAACATCCTTAGTAACAAAAGGAGAATGCACATTCATCATAGAGATCATAAGTAATGATGGAATATACGTAAATTTTTGCAAATCTGAAGATCATTAGTAATGGTGGAATATACTTAAAAGTTTTGCAAATCTATAGATGAACCTCTAAACAATTTCCTGAAGAGATTATCTAAGGATATTCTCTTTTCGATATTTTTGAACATATGAGAATATGATGGGAATTCAAGCTTAATGGGGAAGTGTTTGAATTATAATCTTGATATATATTCATTTATTATTTTTAGACATTTAATATACTCCTGGTAGCTTATCTAAAAACTCAAAGCATTTAGTGTGATGTAGTGAGAGAGAGCTGGCCCGGGATCTGATTTTATTGATGGCCGTGTGTTCGGAGTACTCCTATTAATAAGTTGATATTTTATTTAATAAAACTCTCCAAATATGAGATTTTTTATTAGGTTTTGTTTTAGGGCTCTACTTTTCTATCGGATAGGCCGTTTCTTGTAAAATAAATTTGGAAAACTATTAATACATTATGTAGTTAGTTGGTGACGACTCAAGAATAACTAAAGGATGTATCTAAGACGTAAAGATTACAAAACAATTGTATCTTAAGTTTGTATATACATACTCTTATAAATTAAATTAAATTATATTTGCATTAAAATTAAATTCAAGTTTGGCACCAAAACAATCTTTTATGATTCTTTAGAAGTGCTTTAATTACATTCATAGTGAAAGTTTGTGGGTACATTCTCATAGGATTGGAATATAAAACTCTTAATAAGGAATATTATACACATGTTTGATGAATAATAAGGGATGATTTTAGGTCAAATGTATTTATTACGTTTTTAACCCTTAAACTTTGAGAAGTACACAAATAACTTTTTTTCATTCCAACCATTTCAATGATACCGTAATTTTCAAACATAAATGAAAGATTAAATTAGAGTAATACGTCAAAATTTCAAAGAAAAAATGGTGAAATCCTCTTCACTAGAATACAGTGGTCTTGTTTGCTTCCTCCTTTATTAGGAAAAAAGGCACAAAAAGTAAAACAACATAGGGAGCTTTGAAAATCATATCTTACCCACAAATATTTTATCATGCCCACAATGAAAAATTTAATGTTAAAGGATAAATACTGAACCCTAAATACAAACAATTAACACTAAATATTATATTTAAAAAAAAAAACCTTAAATCTTATAACCTTAACAAAACCCTAAATATAAATGCCAATGACACACAAATCACATTAGGGTATTTTGTTTAGGGTTTAAAATCTAGATTTATTATTTAGAATATATTATTTACTGTTTAGTGTTTACATTTAAGTGTGTATGTAGGGATGAGAGTTTGAATTGTTATTTTAGGGTTCAGTTCATCTTATGTAACACAATCGAGACACAGTAAAATGAACACCTAACACCTTCAAAGAGCACGTGACACCCTCAACAGTGTTGTGATACATTAAACACTAATGAGTTAAGCTAACATCATTAGTTATATGACATTGTTTGTTTCCAAAAATTCTATTTACAGTTACAAAATAATCATTAATACTAAACCAAAAAAAAATACAATAAAAAACTTTGTAAATAATAGTGTAACAATTTAAACACTCCTTTAAGGCATTACGAACTCATGTAACATTAGAACACAAAATGGATCACTTGCAATGACAAAAAAAGTTATAGGTCATCCTAAAACAAATTGTTTTTGTAAGTACTAGAAATTAACCTCAAAATCTTGAATTCTAAGAACTAATAAACCCCATCCCACCCTACCCCAATAAAAATAGATATTAAACTTAAGCCTAAACACAAAACCCAAAAACCTTTATATGTAAACATAACATTGCGGTTTGTCTTTAGGGATTTTTGTAGGGGTTAGTGTTTAGTGATTTGGATGAGTGTTTATAGGCTTGCATCTAAATATTAACCCCTAAACACAAACCCTTAATTTCATATTCATATCATTCATGATTAATTTTAGGATTCAAGATTTAGATTTAGCATTTAGAGTTTATTTTTTTACGTTTTATTTTATGCAAAGGTATTAGTGTTCATAGTTTTTTACCTAGGGTCTATGGTTACTCTACCCAACACAAAGGAGACATTCTAAATGATAGCCAACACCTTTTACATATAATGTGATGTCCTAAACAATTACAAGATTTACTAAAAAAACTAATAAATTAAAGTAACTAGACATAATCACATACATGAAATAGTAAGTTTCCCTACACCCTAAACCAAGAAAGCAAAAACATAAACACTAAACCTAAAATATAAAAAAATGGAGATACCAATAAACAACAAGGCCATGGAATGGCACATCCTGTCGTTCGGGCCTGAATCGACTTGGGAAGGCCCCAATTTTTTTGTTGGCTTTGTGGGTTGATGTCCAACATGCAGAATGAGTAGAAAGCTAAGAACATGTTGAGCAAAAAACACAGAAATTTCCAGCATGATGTCCAGCATTTTTGGCATGTTGTTTGAGGCGCTCAGCAAAATTTGCAAATGCGATGGCAAACACCATTAAAAATGCTACGAAATGCAGCTATAGAAAGACATGGTAATTTACACTTGTTTCAATATTTGCAAATGGAAACAAATTCCATGTACCCTTCACGGTTGAAACGACCCTCTGAAGCAAATAGAAATGGTAGAAGCAATGTCCATATACAAGTCTTTTGTTAATTGTGTTTAGAGTTATTTGTGTTCCTTTACCTTGAAGGAAAACTACAACAAAACAAATAATATGCTGCTAAGTCGATGTAGGGGAAATTTTCGCTGAACAGGAAACGAAAGAAAAAGATTCTAACCACAGATTTTTTGTTTTTTTGCAGTGAAATGCTAAATAAGCATATTCTAGTGAGAGTAAGGTTAAAGTGAAGCTGCTCCATATTTTTCTGGGCGCAGTGAATATTTTTTGAGTTTCTGTACATCTCTTATTCTCCATCCAACAAGGATGTAATTCACAGGTGTAAGCAGTTCAACCAGGTTTGCAAGTTCTGCTATGCACGAACATGTATGGAACTCAAACCATGCACGAACATGTATGAGAACTCAAACCATGCACGTGGTATAAATTGTGCATTCTAGAAAGTGAAAGTGAAAGTATGGAAGATGAGAATGCAAAAAACATATGAAAGATGTGTAGAAAGCTAAGATGAAATGCCAAAAAAAAGTTGCTAACTATTATGTATATACCAATATTGATATTTTTGTTTATATACTGGACATGAAAGAGTAGGTCTTTTCGAACAGTACAAAAGATGGTTAGCAAAACGCTATATCTAGGAACGATTGTGCAATGAAAACCAAGTCGAAAAATATGCTCTTGAACTCGAGAAAAACTAAAGAGACTAGTACTATATTTATTTACATGGGAAGGGTTGGATCGCAAAAGAAAGCTGGAAAAAGTTTGTATAATGCGCCTGTTAAAGTATCTGCACAGGTGAAGAGAATGGAGATATTAGTTATACATAAAATTTTGTAAATGAAAAAAATGCGATAGTATAAATGTGGGTAGGCAGAAACCTTATGGGCAGCTATCGGTGTTGACACTGACAATGGTGTTGGTTTGATCAAGCATGAAAGTTCCTTACAGAGAAAAAATTCAGAGGAGATGCACAATGGAGCATTTGTTTTGTACGTACTTTTCATGAGTTGTTTTAGTCAGTACAAGAAGCAGTCTGGACAACAAAGGACTAGCAAGAGTGCATTTGATAGTCGATGTAGATGTTGTTAAATAACAGATCAGTCGGTGGCTATGATGAAAAGTGCTCTCCTAGTTGCAATTTGTACATGTGATTGTTGTTTGTTGCAATGAAAGAAGGTCTTGAAATTCTAAGCTGAATTTTGTGCATACAATTTGAAATGGCTTGGAGTACATGTTGTAAGCTCTTAATTCACCTTGCCCATGAGAAATGTCAAACAGGAGAAAAGAGATAATATTCAATATTGTAAAAATGGAATACTGTATTGAATGGTAGTCCGCTGCAATTTGAATTTTCTCACCTCTATTGTTACAGTCACCAATGTGCGCATATCTTGGAGTGCTTTTTCAGTCCTCAGTGGGGTGATAAATGTAGATTGGCAAGTTCTCAAAGCCTTGTCGGGGCTGTTTCGCTTGACAATGTTCTTGAACAAATAAATAGGAACTTGTTTTCTCCAAGATACAAAAGTCTGCAAAAGTCTCGAACAAGTATAACTTGTAACCAATGAAATGTTAGAATGGTTAATTTTTTTAGAGTGAAGAAGAATAAGAAAAGGGACTTAAAGTGATGGAGATAATAGAAGGAGGTGAAGATACCTGTGCTTTTTCCTCTACGGAGAGGCCATCCTTAATTTCAAAGACAAACTGTGCTCTGGACTTGCGGGAAGTAGTGACAATAGCTGCAAGTGTTCCAATTGTATAGTTATCTGTGCTACGGAGGAGTTGTTTTATTGTAGTATTCGGTATGAACTTGAACTCGTTGCAAACTGGAGGTATGTTCTCTATGGTGCTGTTGTTATTCAAGAGAAGAATGTAGTAACAATATCCACGATCGTAATTGGTTTTCGGCGCTATATCAAATTCTTTTATGTTGACTCCTTTGGATGGTAGAAGCTTTTTTTAATGTGCCTCAATTTGATGTCCAGTCACATTTAGTGTCACGGTCAGTTCACCTTCTTTGTTAGTTAAATATATGCATAGAAGCTCTTTGTTCAGGTCTTTGTTGACTATTGCTTTGTATGCAATGATGACATCCCCTTGAAACAAAGTGCCAACCTTGCGACTGTTGAGGTCATCGGTCGATGTTGGTGTACATGGAAGCGTTTGTTGCCTGTAAAAAAGAATGTAAATGCATGAATGATATAGTAGGTTGTGAAGCGATGGTCGACAAGATATCTGTAATTTCTTACCTCTTTGCTTCCTTTTGTGGTGGTTCATTCACGGAAATGGTTTCCAAGTTCCTCTTCATCTTGCTGTCCTGGGAAGAATATTAGAAAAATGAATTTCAGTGAGTATAGAAAAAAGAACAAAGTCCAATTTGTTAGCCAAAAAAAAAAGAAAAACAATGGATTGTTGTTTATAGGAATGAATTTTCAAAGATAAAAAGGTGTGATAGTGTTATAAAACATAGGTTTTTTTGCAATGGAATACAAACAGGCAATGTATAGAGGTTCCATGGAAGTGGTACGCATTGAAAAACCATGGTAAAGAGTAAGGAGTGAACCTTTTTTTTTAGTTGTCAAACTAGATGAAATGGAAGACTTTTGCTAAACAAAACAGTTGTTGCAAGAAGGAACAAGTTTGAGTATAGGTCACAGTCAAAGTGTCAGAGGCTGATATAGCATTTGTATAATGTAATATTATTAGTAGCAGATATTATTGGAGCATTAAAAAAAATTCACAGTTTTTGTAGTGATGGAAAATATGTTTAATAATAAGTTATTTGTTAAATACCTTAAGTATCTTGAAATTGTTGTGAAATTGATGATAGTTGTTGTGATGGAAAAAATAAAAATAGTTCTTGTGAAAGTAAGAGTGGGTAGAAAATTCGTAAGTACAGGAAAGTGCTATGGAACTGCGAAGTTGCTTTGGTTGAAGCCGGAAAAATAAAGTTTTAGTACATCCACGTCAAGGGCAAGGAAAATGGCAGAGTGGTGAGTCTAATATACATGTCTTTGAAATATGTGGCTGGAGTTATTGCAATTTGACCATATGTGGTCGATACGTTTTTTAGTGAATGGATTTTCCTTTGCGATGCAAAAATGAAAGTTGTAATTGGACATGTGTTTATTAAAATCTCAGTAGTATTATTATGTTTTTGCATATCGATATTGAAGTCTCCAAATATGTATGTGCATTGTTGTTTAGATGAGTTTGATAAAGCTTGATCAATAATTGCAAGGATATTGTGAAGTTTCGCATCTGGAGCTGCATAAAGATTTATAATTGTTAATTGTTTGTCATGGAGATGAACAATAGCAAGCAATGCTTCTATTTTTGCGCCATGAAATTGCATTGTGTGCAGAAATGGTATATATAATTTAGCAGAAATCATTATACCGTGTACATGATGTGTGTGTATGTTATGGAAGGCTGAAAGTAGATTGTGTGCATTGCTATCAGATATGTGTGTTTCTTGTAAGCACAATATGTTAGATTGCATTAAGGTAAAGTCGTGTATGACATCTTCTACATGAGCATAAAGGCTTCAGGTATTCAAAGAACAAAGTAAAGTGCATGGGTGGATATCAGCCCAGAAGAAATCATTTTCAATTTGCCATTGTGCTTGAGATTCGAGGCAATTCATTTCAATAGTAACTTTTTTTCTTATGTTGAAGTTTTTATTTATCAATGGTTGCAGCAAATACAAGATTTTTATATTCTTCACACGCAATAGGGATGTGTAAGTCAATCCATGTCTCGTGACCCCAAGAGGGCTAAAGGCAAGTCCGTCTAATGTAAGTCCTTGGTGTAATGCCCCCAACCTACCTTGTCTCAGTCAGCTTTACCTCCTGCTTGGCGTGGGCTGGAGGGAATCCTTTTTTTTTATTGTTGTTAGGGGCCTCATTGTGCTGGCTGTCTACGTGGAGGGTGGATGCACTTCATTCATTAACCCTGATTTGCAAATCTTCCTTGTTCTGGTTGACTGTCACGTTTTTCTACCTTGCGTGAGAAAGAGGGAGTCGGTGGAGGCTTGTTTTCTTCACCTAGATATTTTTTTTATCCTTTCATTCAATGCTTTGGGCGCAGTCTGAATTGACGTACCAGCTAGTGAGATAGGCGTGGAAACCGCTGGAGAATACATGTGTTTTTTTGTTGTTTCCAGGATGTGTTTGGGGGAGAAAGGCGCACTGTTTCCTTTTACTGTCCGCTCACAACTACCAGCGAGTGAAGTAGGTGCATTTCCTCCATTTCCTTGGGTGCTGCGAGGTGTGTTCTTGTCAGTGATCCTCAGTAACAGCCGGCGACAGTAAGTAGCCATGGCAGTAGACATTTTGCAGAGTAATAGAGGTGTTTTTGAGCGCTTCCAATAGGTAGGCTATCCAACTTTGTTGTTATCTATTCAGCATCGACTGCATCCTCAAATTCGGGATTCTCCTTCAAGGTGACAAATCACACCCACGGGCATAGGAGATCTATGCAATGTTGGAGAAAATGTCTTGGGAGAGCTCTGGTCCCAATGCAGGATTCAAAACATTCTCTATTTGAGTCTGGAGAAGATTACTTGATTTCTTACACTCTGTCAATCTCAGGCATGTCAAGTTGGGCTACCATTATTTGATTAGAAATGCTCTGTATTTCTTTGTTGTCCCTCTTCTACTGGTGTTATTCAGTTCAGAGGTTGGAACGTTGAGGAGAAATAATTTATGGAGTTTTTGGGAGAAGCCCACCTTTGATGTTGTGAGCTTGCTCTCTGTATCTGGCCTGGATGGATGCATTGCCTGCGTCTATTATATATGTAGTCCAAGAGCCATATATTTGGTGGACTTTTCCTGCTATAAGCCTTCTGATGAGTTCAGGGTTACCAGAGACTATTTCATGTCTCATTCTAGAGATTCAGGGCTTTTGATGATAACAGCCTGGAGTTCCAGAGGAAGATTCTTGAGAGATCTGGCATAGGTGAGCACTCATACTTTCCAGGAGCCATTTTGGATTCTCCACCTAGGTTAACCATGAAAGAAGCCTGTGCAGAAGCAGATATGGTGATTTTTGGTGCCTTGGATGAACTATTTGAGAAAAGCAGAGTGAGGCCCAAGGATATTGGGATTCTTGTGGTGAACTGTAGCTTGTTTAATCCAACTCCATCTCTTTCTGCCATGATTATCAATCACTACAAGATGAGAGGCAATATTATGAGCTTCTTCAACGAGTCACTAAGTTGGCAGGCATAAAGGTTTCTGTTGGAATTATCACACCTTACAAGCTAGAGCTGAAATGTTTGCACTGAGAGTTTGATGCTGTCCCCAATCTGATGAAGGAAAAGGTTTATATATATATATCATTATGGTAAATGCCATGCTTTTTCTCCAAAGTGGTAAAAGGGATGCCTCTGTAGCCTTTAGACATGAAAGCATAAGCAGAAGTGAAGATTGCTTCTCTTCTGAAATCTGTACTTCTGAATCTGATGTTGTAACCCACTGTTTTCACTTTCTGTGGGCGGGGGTGTTGTGCCATATTACCTTGATAGTATTGCAATGGGTTCCTTTGGGGCTGGAGAGGTGTGTGTTTGTGTCTTCTTCTGCAGGCTCTGTATAGTATGGATATGTTGAAATGGCTTTATAAACTTACAAGCAAATGCAAAGAGTAGGTGTAAAGCCAAACTCCACAACCTTTGATTTCATCTCCACACCTATACCAAAGTGGGATTGTTTGAGCAGGGCATGGACGTCCTCCAATGCTTTTGAAAAAGATATTTTTGTTGCTTGTTGTATCTACTAGTGTCCTAGCCGCATAACTGTCTTAAGACGGATTTTTACTCCTGATCTGGATGCTCAACGAAGTGTTCGGATGGTTTGGGGCAAAAATTGAAAGAAATGTGGTCTTTTGGACAGCAATGATTGTTGGTTGTGGACAAATTGGGTGGGTTGAGACACCTTGGAAACTTGGAAAATAATGGAGAAGGTACAAGGCTGTGTCAAATGCTTTGTTTTCTGGGCGTTGGTAGATACTTATGCAAAGTGGAAGCAAGTATAAGACACCCAAACTGTTTGACAAAAATCCTCCTCAATTGCATGGTCTCGCGGATCGTGAATGTGGACCGCTTAGAACTGGTGCACCCGGATTCCAGTACCTACAGTTCTTATGCATACCCGTACGGAGTCTGTACGACCTGTTGAAGCTGGAGAAACAGGAAAGATATTTCTACACTTTTCTACTGCTATTATATTTATAATTATTGCGAAATTGAACTACTTTTTCCTTGCATTGATATGTCAGTTGGATGTCATGATGGGATATTTCCCTTTTCTGCCTATTTCTCCTTGTTTTAGCTTTTATCGTTGTCAGTATGTTGGTCGAAAGGATGCGTGTGCCCTCCCCTCTGGGTGTTATGTTTCTCTTGATTGAGTGATAGACCTTCGTCTACTTGTTTATGTATTATTCTTCTCAGCGATTGAGTTGCAAGTTATTATGTTGATCAAACTAGTATTTTCGATAACATGGAAGTAATTTTACGATAAATATGAAGCCCCTCCCTAGCACCCAAGTTTGTCTTTGACGCTTTTTGTTAACTCCTTCGCAAGTCCCTTTGATAACCTTTTGGCATCAAGAAAGAAAGGTTGTAGGATCATGTGAGCGATGCGTGGGCTAGCCAGCTTAGAGTTTTGGTATTAAAACTGGTAGAATGAAAAGGTTATGTGTGCAATGTGTTTTTCCGTCTCGCGTGTTTAGACTCTTATACTATATTTCATCTTGTTTCTAGGATTTTAAGGCCATCCTAAAGAAGTACCTTGACTATCCCTATCAACTTGAACCATAACTAGCTTTTTGGATCAACTAAGCTGGAGGTTTCATTGTGCGAATCCAGTACCTCGTTGACACTAGAATAGTTTGGTCTAATCCCCCTCTCAGAATTATTGCTGATGGTGCTCTTCTATTATTCCTAACTTGCATTATTTTCTTCCTTGTAATGTTAATGCTATTAATTAATATTGGTCGGTTTTATGCACGTAATTACCGTAATAGTTTGTGATGGAATTTTTCTTAAATGTGATTAATCTTCGGGAAAAACTCAGCTTTCATTTGATAGTCTTATAGATTCATAGCGGAAGGTTTTGTTTTGATAATGTCACTTAGAAATTATGTTTGTATCCATTTGTGCGACGCTTGACTGTGTTACCAAGGGTTGCCGTAACATATGGTTGTTTTGGGATATGGGTAATTTATTTTAAATTAACCAAACATTAGTATTGTAGTGGAGGTTTGCAAATCTTTAGTGTTATAAAAATTTGTTGATGACATTATTGTATACTCTTGTTGGACGGAACCCCCTTCTTCTCTCGCGTGTTTTCTACTAGCCTGTAAGACTTTGACCCTTCTTGGATGCTTGGAAAATATTTGTAGTTAATGGTCAAAACTAATATACTTTGCTTTCGCCTCGAAACTTATGTTGTGTGTATACTTTATTTGATTTCCGGTTTGAAACTCGATTATACATGGCGTTTTGTGTTAATTTTTAAAACCCGTGGTTCCCCTTTCTTGGGCCGATCAACTCTTGTTCTTTTATAAATATATTAATTTAGTCTATGCGTTTGGTACCTTTGATAAATTTCTAGATAGCTGGTGTATATATCAAATCTTAATCTTGTAATTATGGTTTGATTACTTACTTGATGGGAATTCTATTTTGTGCTAGATTATTTGTTTTCTCCTTATAGGGCCAAGGGCCATTCTCTTACGATTACTATACTTTCGTTAATTTTATTCCTAACTGAAGTACAAGGTCTTCTCCTTCTTTGATTGGCATGATGAAGACTTTATTATAACTTGATGTGTTGATAGTGTTTAGAGGTTTGAACCAATTCTTGTAATTAAGTGCTTCCTTTTCGTGGTATTGTTAGATAATAGTTATGGTGGTTTTGTGTAGCCTTATCTTGCTCAGTTCTCGTGAACTGACTCTTGTAGAAAATTTGCTGCAGATGGATTTTGCGTGTAGATGAGGGATAGATTTGTATACTTTTTTCATCAACCTCAGTTGAGAAGATCCTTTGCTCGAAACCTTTTTATGTTGTTCAACTATTGTTAATGTCCAGTGGAAAGTTTAAAAGAGGATTAATGTCTTAGTATAAAGTATTGTGGACTTTGTCATCTGAACTTTGGAAACCTTGTATTGTTTGACCATCATTGAAATTATAAGAAAATTTGTTTATTGTTGTTGAGTGACTTTGTTGGAGTATCAGTATTCTAAGAATTGATGTAATCTTGTTTTGTTCTTGTAAATGAGTGTTGCTACAACTTTGCCTTGAGAATAAATTTTGAGTTAAACCTGGTTATGACTTAGTAATTAAGTGTCATAAGTAAACTAACATAGGATTGTTTAATACTTCTGGAAGTTAAATTAAAAATTGTATTCAAATAAAGTAACGTAGGGGTCACCAACTTGAGAGCAAGAAATTCTTTAAGTAATCAAGGGCAAGACTATCATTGCAGGTAAACTTTATAACATGATAACCCTAGCTCCTCTAGTGAACATTTTTCCTTTTATGGTGAAATTTGTAAAATGACCCTAAGGTGAAATGAATTGTTAGTTGTTTGAAGATGATAAGATTTATTAAGCCAAAGAAAAAAAATTGGAGACCTCACCATCTTTCTCACCGCCATTTGGAAAGTAAATTTTTACTCCTTGTTAATACTTTTAGCGAAGCCTAAGTAAAGTTGTTGATAATTCTGGTTAAGAGCCCTAGCTTCATTTAAATACTGGCAATAACTAATGAGGTCCTAAAGATGTTTCATCTCGACCTTCTCCCTCTAACCCTTTTCCAAGGCACCTTGTATCTCTTCTCTTAAGTGTGTTGAACTTAAAACCATGTTGTCTTGTGGGCAAGAATGAATCTTAGTAGCGTTAGTGGTGAGCAGATGACCTTGTGGAATTTAAATACTCTTTTTTCTTGATAAACGAATTAAGCAAATAAAGGTCATAATAGAGAAGATTTAAAGATAATTACTCTGTGTCAAAAGAATAAACTTAACTTGGTAAGATGAATTGTATGAATCATATCTTGAGCCTCCTTGAAAATGTAAGCTATGAATTGCAAGATGTCCTTTAAAAATAAATAACCCTCAAGAATATCTCATTGTGGATGGCCCTAACTGTAAGTGTGTTTTGTGACTGGACTTCCATGTTGTCATGTCAGAAAGAAAAAGTGTTGTGAACGTTTCCGCGCTGCCCTTATGGCCATCCTTGTATCAAGTTGTTCACAGTGTTAGTTGTATCCTTGGTGACGACATGTTGCGTCATGTTATGTGTCAAGCAAGTCAAAAAATAAAAATTCTCCTGTCTTTTACTGTGTTGTTCTTGTGTGGATGATTTTGGGTCGTTACACTTGGGATCTGTGTATCGTGTGGGCACATGCAAGCTGGACAACGAATTGGCTACGAATTGTCAAAAAAAAATTTATTTAGAGAGTGTTGTAAAGGCCTTGCAATTCATAAGATAGGCACAGATTGTGGGTCAATGTTGGCAGGATGCAAGTGTGCATGTTTGGCAATTTGATGTTGGCCAATTCTTAAATCGTTGAATCAGATCCATATGATGTCCTAATTTTTTGTAGTAGTGTAAGCATCAAAAGTGCCATCTGACCCGTTGACCAATCCGTCCTGGATATCATAGTTACCAGCAAAGAGTTCAACCAAGATGCCTTTTTTAAAAGCAATTGTCTTTGGAAGGCAAATTGTCTTAGCGTATGCATTTTTTTCATCATACAAAGAATCTTGTTCGTCAATTGTGTTGATGACAATCTCCACTCTAGGCATTTGTGAAAGCATTTTCTTGTTATGGTCATTGATATCTATGTTTTTAAGAAAAAGGTATGGAAAAGAAGGATCATTCAGCGGTGGTCTGTGACACCTATTGTTGAGGTATGAAATGTCAGAATATGTGTGTGAACATGTTCGAATTCTATTGAGGATGGAAACAAAGAGTTGGTCCTTTTGTCTGATTGTTTTAGTCAATTCATAGACCTTGACCTTGTCAGCCCAAAATTCATATGGAATTGGTTGTTTGTCTATACGAGGTGTTTCAAATATGAAGCAGTCATTCATAGGTTGGGCCTAGTACAAACTGCCACAAAAGACCATGTCAATGTTCCCGAAGTGCACTGTGGGCGTTTGTTTTATATCCCTGAGTCGATTGTCAGTGTGATATAGTAATTGCGCACCAAAAAGTGATATTTCGTCTATAAAGAAAAGTTGTAATTGTTGAAAGTGCTTTGACAATGTATCTAGTCATTCAACACCTAGTGGTGTCAGCCGAGACTTGTTAAACGGTAATAAGAGTGCTGAATGAAATGTTGTGCCTCCAGCATTGTATGCTGTTTTTCCTATGAATGCCAAAATGAGACCTTTTTGATTTTAGTGGATCACTTTTGGTAGAATTGCTATAGATACGAATCAAAGTCTCGAAGATCATTTATGCAGTAAATGTTTTTCCTGTTCCTGCACCTCCTGTCAGGAAGAGATACAAAGGAGTTATAGGATCAATATGTTTTTTCAATGCAATGTATTTTACGATTTCCTGTTGTTTTTTGTTTAACATTCTCATTTTTTTGTGATATAGTGCGTTATCAGAGATGAATGGATGTTTTCCAATTTCAAATATTTTAGTTGTTTTTTGGGCGGTATCAAATGACATGAAGGAAGATCTAGATGTATGTCATATGTTTCATTGACTGGTTCGGTTTGTTGTTGGAAAGAGGATGTTGTAGAAGCATTGTTTTCTTCATTCTTTATGTCTTGAAGGGATGATTTTATGTCACCCCATGTATTGTTGATATTGTGGATAAAGCGTGTCTCATTTTGCCATATAATTTTATGATGGAAAACGTATGCATCTTGGCATGTCAATATGCCATTCTTGAGGCTTTCCTCACTATTTTGGAATGAAACATATAACAAGACCTTCTCTCGACAATAATTCTCTTTGTCCACATGTTTGTTGTAATTGAAAAATCGGATTACACGCTCTTTTCCTTTTTTGAAATCTGGTTTGCCATCTTTAGTATATCTAGAAACAAAATCAGCAAGGCAAATGTCGATAATTGCTTGTGGCCGTGTAATGTAGTGGTCTATGATAGATCAACACATAATTCTTTTGGAGTCATCAGGTTCTTGACTCAATTTTTTTGGATGCTTAAAAATAAATGTTTGGTCTTCAACACAAGAAGTGTTTATGAACATGCATTTCCTAGAACTACCATGTAAGGGTATTGACAAAACAATATGTGTTGCTTGTTGTGCAGACATCTGGTGCGAATTAAGCATTTCATTCGATAATTTTTTGTATCATTTGGGCTGCATCAATGCATGATGTGTAGTGTTCTTTACGTATTATTTTGAATGATTTTGTGGTTGATCTATCAATTTTTGTCACGTACGAAGTCACATAAGTTGCAGCTGCATATGCATTAAGGATAAACTATGCATATGTGTTCACCTTCCATATTGGTGGCTTTTTTTTGAAAAGGTATTGTTCCATACTTGTGATGGTTTTCTTTGCAAGAATAGTGTTGGTCACTTGATAGTGCTTTGAATAGCTTGTATGTATTCAACTTCATTCATGTTCAAATCATCTAGAAACATATCAAAGGAAAATGAGCTGTCATAGCGTTTTTTTGCCAAAATTGAGAAAATGTGTTTTGCATTTTTGGATACCAATGGCTAAGTGGTTTCTAGTGGTTCGAGTATTTGTGTTTGTTTTATTGGAGGCTGGGGGAAATTGTACCTTTATTTTTTTGTTTACCTTTTTTGTAACTCTATGTATGGTGATGTTCATGCAATTTCACTACTTTAGGAGCAAAAGATTCTATGTTACAAGTTATGTAGGTGTCGACAAAGTGTGAAATGGAGGAGTTTTTGTCTTTTCCATATACAGGTGCGTATTTTTTCCATACTAACCAATGGCTATGGGAATTTCCCCAGCTTTGAAATTCATTAACCTAGAAATAGTCAGCAATGTATTCAAAGAATGTATTATCATCACACAAAAATTTTTTGAGTGCGTTTAGTCGATGTTTATAGTAGCGAGTACATGTGATTGGATCATGTTTGATGTGAAAGTTTTTGTCATTATAATCATTAGGCTGCGGTTTTCCAATAGGAGAAGATTGCGTATGCTGGTCATATATGTTTGACAGTGCGAGTGAAAGGGGTTTCCAACAATGCTCGACACTTGAAAAGGTCAAAAAAATGTTGGGGGTCCTAGTTGTCGTATCATGGCAAAAACATTTTTTTAACTTGTTGCATGTAGTCTGGGGAAATCCATATTTTTTTCAAGTCAATGTATTAAATATCAGATTTCAATAATTTTTCTAAGTTGGGCTTGTATTTAACATCTTTTGCTAAGAGTTTTCTTCCTTTCAGTTGCCCTTTTCGATTCTGAACCCAAATGAAGGCTCGCACTTGGGCAATAATGATCTTAATTGCTTTGAAAAATAAGTTGGTGATATGATAAGAAAATCACCGATCAGTATGCAAGACTTCCCATTGAGCAATTTTGTGAAAAGAAATTGATTTCACAGCATTTACATGACGGGGTTCACCAAAAAAAAGAGTGGGAAAGTTCATTTCCTTTGAAAATTTATCTTGGAATATACCAAGTAGACGTTGGGTCTCTGCCGGAGCAATTTGTATTAGCTTATCTTGCAGGTCAATAATGCATTGCACATTTGTAAATCCATGGACTAAAGTATCACCGATATATTCGTTGTCACTTTCTTCATCCATATCACTATTGCTTGAAATTGTTTGATTGTCTAAATCAACATCAGTAATTGATGGAAGGAATTGAATCCATTATTTATTGACATGAACTTTTTCCATTTGGTACAAATTTGTTTTGCAAAGTTGATGCTGTAATGCCCGTTCATTGTTTATTCCTGGCAAGCGGCCTGTCCCCAAAGCGTGGGGCTCCAAAAATAAGATAAAATAAATTTTTTTGCTATGGTTAGCTGGCAGTTAGGTGGCAATTTATGTTTCCTATTTGGCGTGGGACAGTGGGAGTCGGTGGAGTCTATTCAATGCGTATGGGTCTGACATGATGGTTAGATGAAGCTACAGGCTAGTGTTGCAGGTTGTCCAACTACGTTGTTATCTGTTCAGTATCAATACATCCTCAATTCGAGATTCTCCTTCATGATATGGTTATCAAAATCGACTGTGACAGTGAGAGAGTTACTAGGAGATCTGGAGAAGATTATTGCAGATATTCTCTATTGACTTCTTGCTTGTTCTATGATGAAACTCATGGAAGAGAATCTCATTGGCGTGGATCTGTTTCATTTCAGTGTATCCAACTGTGCCTTTTTACAGAGCTTCAAAGGCATCAAGCTAGTGCGAATGCCCTTGCGTGGGCGCCTCACAGCCCTGCCAGTTTTGCACCGTTGGAGATGATGCGCAGGCACTCATATGGGAGCTATCAAGTGCGAGTCAGCCCCTAGCAGAGGGAGGGAGCGTCCTGGGCGGTAAAGGCCTCCCAGGACACGGAAACGTGGCCCTCGATTTGATAATAATTTTTAAAAAGGGAAGTGTTTTTTAAGGAAAAATTCAAGGATGTGTGAGAACGGAATCCAGAGAATGAACATAGGCCTGTATAAGGCTGTAATGAAGATGAGGTGTGCTGAAGAGGTCGAGAAAATAGCAAAAGATAGTCCCCAGGCTCTTACAACGCTCACACCTCAATGAGATACAGCTCTCCATTTGGCCGCGAGTGCATGCGACATTGAGAATGTGAAGGTATTGATTTCGCACAACCGTGCATGTTGATAAGTAGAGACGTGGAGGGAGATAGTGCCTACCACAGAGCTGCAGCTACTGGAAATGTGGAAATGGTAGACTTTTTGCTGAGTCTTCCGAGTCAATTGGAATGTAAATGTGATGTAGAAGCCATCACTCATTACGTTGATACCCACTCAATTTGGTTGGGTGCGAACGCCGAGAAGGAGACATCATTGCATAGTGCCGCAAGAAAAGGATTTGCAGAGATTGTTGAACTTGTGATGCAGAAGGTGCAGGGTATTGCGCTAATTTGTACTGATGCCGGTGAATCTCCACTCTATTCAGCTTGTAAAGAAGGCCATCTGAGTGTAGTGGCGAAGATTCTGCAGCAATATCCTTCTGCTAATATTTCGGATTCAAGGACGGACGGCCGTACCTGTCTGCATGCTGCTATTCTTTTTCCTGACCCTTTTGTATAGAGAACTGTCGTATGATCTTTTCAAGTGGATATTTCACAGAGGGGAAACAGTGAAATTGAGACAGAAAATAGCAGAATGGGAATGGGAGAATTTGGCTTTGCTGTTGATCAGTAAAAGATCTCGCCTAGTGAAAAAGGTAGACAATTTAGGAAACTCTCCACTGCATCTAGCAACACAATATGGGAATTTGAAGGTAGTGAAAAAGTTAGTAGAAGCTAATTCAGACATGTGTTTCCGGTTGAATGAAGAGGGAATGGTAGCGATACACATAGCAGCGCAGATGGTTTACGTGGACAGAGCAAGTAGTTTGCGTTCCACGGAAATAGTAAGTTGTTTTCTTGGGGGCGCACCAGATTGTATACAGCTGTTAAGTAAGGATAAAAAGAATGCTTTGCACTTTGCTGTACAAAGTCGCCAATATAACCTGGCTTTAAGATGTCTTCTCCGGAACGATGTTGAAGCTTCTATTTTAATTAACCAGAGTGACAATCGAGGCGACACACCACTGCACACATATTTTAGACGCCCTCCCCCGTTTCGGACTTCGGAAGAGAAGGGAATGAGAGCCCAGGTAGTGAGATGAATGGAGGTGCGTATGACTTTAGTACCAAGCTGCTTCATTTTCCGTGACATCCTTGCTAGGTTCTTCGCTGAATATATCTCCTCCAGCCTTGTGTAGATCACTTGTATTTGTGGTAGCACGTATAGGGTATGTGAGTTGGTTGTCGAATCCCACAAGAAGTAAAAGCTCAAGGAAAGCAATAGTTGAGCACAAGGGCATGGAGTCACTTCGAATACAATAATGCTCGTGAACTTTTTGACAAAAATCCTCTTCAATTGCATGGTCTCGCGGATCGTGAATGTGGACCGCTTAGAACTGATGCACCTGGATTCCAGTACCTACAGTCCTTGTGCTGACCCGTGCAGATTCTGTACGACCTGTTGAAGCTGGAGAAACAGGGAAGATATTTCTACACTTCTCTACTGTAATTTTATTCAAAAATATTGTGAAATCGAACCACTTTTCCTTGCATTGACTTGTCAGTTGGATGTCATGATGGGAGATTTCTCTTTCTGCTTGTTCCTTCTTGTTTTAGCTTCTATCGTTGACAGTATGTGGGTTGAAAGGATGCGTGTGCCCTCTCCTCTGAATGTTATGTTTCCCTTACTCGAATGATAGACCTCCGTCTGTTTGTTTATGTATTAATTCTTCTCTGCGATTGAGTTGCAAGTTGTTATGTTGATTAACTAGTATTTTCGATATCATGGAAGTAAGTTACGATAACTGTGAAGCTCTTCCCTAGCACCCAAGTTGTCTTTTGACGTTTTGTTAGCTCCTTCGCAAGTCCCTTTGATAACCTTTTGGCATCGAGAAAGAAAGGTTGTAGGATTGTGTAATCAAGGCTTGGGGCTAACCAACTTGAGTTTCGGTATTAAACTTTTTGAATGAAAAGGTTGTGTGCAGTGTGTTTTCCGCCTCGCGGGTGTAGACTCTTATACTATCTTTCATTTTGTTTCTAGACTTTTAAGGCCATCCTCAGGAAGTACCTTGACCATCCCTGGCAACTTGAACCATAACTAGCCTTACGGATCAACTAAGCTCGAGGTTCTTTGTGCGAATCTGGTACCATCGTTGACACTGGAATAGTTTTGGTCTATCTCCCTCTCAAAATTATTGCTGATGGCGCTCTTCTGTTTTTCCTAACTGGCATTATTTTCTCCCTTGTAACGTTAACGCTATTAATTAATATTGGTCAGTTTTTATGCACGTAATTATTGTAATAGTTTGTGTTGGAGATTTCCTTAAATGTGTTTGACCTTCGGGAAAAATTCAGCTTTCGTGTGATAATCTTATGAAATTCATAGTGGAAGGTTTTGTTTTGATAAAGTCACTTGGAAATTATGTTTGTATCTATTTGTGCGACGGTTGACTGCGTTACCAAGGGTTGCCGTAAAATTTGGTTGTTTTGGGATATGGATAAATTATTTTAAATTAACCGAACATTAGTATTGTAGTGGAGGTTTGCAAATCCTTAGTGTTATAAAATTTGTTGATGACATTATTGTATACTCTTGTGTGACGGAACCCCTTCTTCTCTCGCATGCTTGCTACTACCTGTAAGACTTTGACCCTTCTTGGATGATTGGAAAATCTTGTAGTTAATGGTCAAAACTAGTATACCTTGCCTTCGCTTCGAAACTTATGCTGTGTGTATACTCTATTTGATTTTCGGTTTGAAACTCAATTATGTATGACTTTTAGTGTTAATTGTTTAAACCCGTGGTTCCCCTTTCTTGGGCCGATCAACTCTTGTTCTTTTAGAAATATATTATTTTAGTCTATGCGTATGGTACCTTTGATAAATTTCTAGATGACTGGTATATGTATCAAATCTCAATCTTGTAATTATTGTTTAATCACTTACTTGATGGGGATTCTGTCTTTGCTAGATTGTTTGTTTGCTCCTTATAGGGCCAAGGGCCATTCTCATATGATTGTTACTTTCGTGGCATTTACTCCTAACTGAAGTACAAGGTCTTCTCCTTCTTTGATTGACATGTTATAGACTTTATCATAACTTGATGTGCTCATAGTGTTTAGAGGTTTGACCCAAATTCTTGTAATAAGGTGCTTCTTTTCATGATATTGTTAGATAATAGTTATGGTGGTTTTGTGTAGCCTTATCTTGCTCAGTTCTCGTGAACTGACTCTTGTAGAAAATTTGCTGCAGATGGATTTTGCATATAGATGAGGGATATATTTGTAAACTTTTGTCATCAACCTCAGTTGAGAAGTTCCTTTGCTTGAAACCTTTGTATGTTGTTCAACTATTGTTAACATCCAGTGGAAAGTTTAAAGGAGGATTAATGTCTTGGTATAACGTATTGTGGACTGTCATCTGAACTTTGGAAACCTTGTATTGTTTGACCATCTTTGAAATTATAAGAAAATTTGGTTATTGTTGTTGAGTGACTTGTGGAGTATCAGTATTTTAAGAAATGATGAAAATCTTGTTTTGTTCTCATAAATGAGTGTTGCTTCAACTTTTCCTTGAGAATAAATTATGAGTTAAACCTTGCCATGACTTAGTATTAAAGTGTCATAAATAAATTAACATGGGATTGTTTAATACTTCAGGAAGTTAAATTAAAAGTTGTATTCAAATAAAGTAACGTAGGGGTCACCAACTTGAGAGCAAGAAATTCTCTAAGTAGACAAGGGCAAGACTATCATTGCAAGTAAACTTTATAACACGATAACCCTAGCTCCTCTAGGTGAACATTATGCCTTTCATGGTAAAATTTGTAAAATGACCCTAAGGTGAAATGAATTGTTATTTGTTTGAGGATAATAAGATTTAATAAAACAGGAGAAAATAATTTTGAAACCACACAATCTCTCTCTTAGCCATTTGGAAAGTAAATTCTTTTACTCCTTGATAATACTTTTAGCGAAGCCTAAGTAAAGTTGGTGTTAAAACTGGTAAAGAACCCTAGCTTCAATTTAATACTGCCAATAACTAATGAGGTCCTAAAAATGTTTCATCTCGACTTTCTTCCTCTAACCCTTTTTCAAGGCACCTTATATCTCTTCTCTTAAGTGTGTTGAACTTAAAACCATGTTGTCTTGTGAGCTATGAACGAACTTTAGTAGCGTTAGTGGTGAGTAGATGGCCTTGTGGAATTAAATTAGTCCCTTATTAAATAATGGAACTAAACAACTAATTGTCGTAAAGTGAAGAATTTTAGTGAACTTCTCTACAGTGTATAAGAAATTAACTCTATTGGTAAGATGAATTTGTGGCGAATCATATATTGAATATTTCCTAAAACATAAGTCATGAGTTAAAGGGTGTTATATCAAAATAAGTAACCTTCAATCATTCTTACTGTGGCTTGCCCTATTTGTTAGAGTGTGTTGTCGTTGGACTTCTATGTTGTCTTGTCAAAAACAAAGAAAGGTGTGTTATCCTTTGGGGTGTGAACGTTTCCGTGCTGACCTTGTGGTCCTCTCCGTAACAAGTGGTTCCTAGTGTTGGTTGTAACCTTGTGACGACATGTTGTGTCGTGTTATGTGTCAAGCAAGTCAAAAAAAAAAAAATCCTGTCTTTTACTGCGTTGTTTGTGTGTGTGATTTTTGGGTCGTTACAGATGCAATGCTTTCATGATGGCATTAGGTCGCACATTTCCTATATGAAAGGAATCTTTGTGTTGCAAACGATGTTTGAGTTCGACAACAATAGTTTTTGTTTCTTCAACATGTCTTGGCAATGCTTTTTGTATTATATCCACATCGGAAGGCATGTTTATTATGGCTCCTTTCAAGGTGAATTGCGGTTTTCTATGTGTGCAATGCCTTATTTGTGCAAATTCTATTCTCATAGCAACTAGCCTCTCTTCAAGATCACTAAGAACTGCTACAGAAGCAATCTCGGAGTTCAATTCTATGCAAAAAGGTGATGCAAGTTTTGGCAATCTTCCATTTCTCAAACATCTGTAGCAATCAACACATATGTTTTTCTGTTCTTTTAATTTTTTGTCTTTACTCAGATCAAAATATGTTTTTTTTGCTGGATCTTTAAACATAGTCATGTTGGACTTGAATTTCAATTGCTTACAAACTGGACAACCATGTATTGGTGTATCATTATTATTATTTTTTGAAATTTTGTATATAAATATTAGATTTTGATTGCTTGTTTCTGTTTTGGCAAATTTGAATTTTAAGACAACAAAGTGAAATTCTAGAGTGGTTTATCACTTTTATTTTTTGGTCAATGGAGTGTTTTGAAGTTTGTGATCATTTACTGCTTTTTTTAGTTCGTATTTCATGTTTCATCTTGCGTAAAGAATTGGTTAATTGTGATCTTTGTGTCTTCTCATGTAAAAAGGAATTACAAGTAGTCAACGTAGTTGGCGATGCTTGAATCAAACCTTCATAATGAGAATGACCTTCATTCGAAAAAAAGTACAAAAGATTGTATGTGGTTGCTGGTTCTGATAAACTAGAATACACTTCGACAATGGTAATGGTTTGTGCATCCCATACTTGTATTTTTACATTAAAAATGATCAACAACCATTGTAAGAAAAAATGATTTCCTTCAATTCTTCCATTTTTATAGGGAATGGTGATGTTTATAATAAAGCCTTTCCAATCTGCAATGTGCGGTATGCTTTCAATTATAGTAATGTCAAGGTAATTGTGCAAGCAAGACAAAGCATGCAAATTCTGGGACAAATATGCATTGAAAAAATACTGTGCAACATATCACCTCAGGAAATGAATGTCAAATTCATGATTGCATAGTTGACAAATAGAGTCGAACAGGCTTTCACCACAGTTTAAAGTAGCATGTTTTATTCTGTGGAGGCCTGCATTCTGTAGACTATGGTAAACATTGTTCTAATTAGTATTCAGTGCAGCACAAGAATCTGAAATCATGTTTCTTTCAAGTGTAACAAAGGAGTCAGGTTTTTTTTTTTCCAATACAATGGCTCATAATGGCCGCAACTAGGATTTGCATCATGAAACAACACACAGAATGGAAGCAGATGGCTTTGTGCGTTGAATTGGAATTAATTATTGCCTATTGTTTTTTACCAGACCCATATTGGTATGTTAAGCCATTTCGCCAACTAGTTTATACAGAATTTTTCGCCCCATAGACCAATCTCGGTTGCATTGCAATGGGAATTACTGAAAGTCGCATTCGATGGAAATATGTTTGTGCATTGTGGATGTGATGCAGAGCGCAAAGGGTGTCATGATCTAGTTCCAGATGGAGTGATTTAAAAGCATCTACATCGCCTCTAAGAAAATAATGTAAGAAGTGATCTATGATTCCAATTCGGAGTTCAATAGAGGTATAATGAAAGTGTAACAAAACAAAAAATGTATCAAAAAAGCAATCGCCCATGTTATACTTGAATGTAATGTCTCTAAAAAGGTTATGTTTTTTTAACATGTCATCAATGTGAGCTGGTTTCTTTTTCGCAGGGACATATCCTTCTACAAAAATGTAAATGGCAGCCATAGTTTTATTTTTGGCTTGTGTTCAGTCCAATAGTGAAAAAAGTAGCAACAGTGAGAGTAAAATTACCATAGCATGAAAGAGAATTCCAAACAATGAAAGCACACATTGTCAAGGGAAAAAGATATAGCATGTCGTACTTACAATGTATGTCTGTTGAGTTCAAATTTGAAAGCCTGGATTATGGCAATAGAGAAGGGGTTTCACACACTGATGTTTGATACACTATTCACTTTATGAATACGTTGCCTCCCTGCAAAAAAAATGTCCACATCAACTTCGATGTTGCAGAGACACATGATAACAACTAAATGCACATGATATTAAACCGATTCTGATTGCCTAAAGAAAATGTTGGTTGCCTAGCTGCATTTTGCACTTCACATAGTTTTCAGAGCACATGAAAAATCAACAGAAATCACCTTAGGCTGTTCTGCTATGGAAAGACATGAAGACATGGATTCCTTTCATAGAGCATTTCTTTTTTGCTTTCAGCGAAAACGAGAAGCCTACTTGCATGAACGTATTATATAGCTTTAATAAGATGTTTTGGGAGCAATTTTCATTTGTTCAAGTTGGCAGTCAAGGAATAAGCCTTACTGTTTATCAACACATATGGTATAATTGTTTCAAACGAATAGAATTCAGCAAAAAGAAAAAATGTATAGATATCATCTTCTATTTCACAAATTAGTTTAGTAACTATAAAATTTTTGAACCAGGTTAAGAGTCTGATTGGGAAGTTGAATAAAAAGGAGGTGTTTTATGAACACAATGATGGCGTACGGAACTAAAAGAACCTAACTTGAAGATTGGAGTTGAAGTGCAGAAAATTGAAATTACAACATAGAAAATTGAAGTAATCTAAATTACATAGGTAACGTTTTATTTGAAGGAGGCGAAATTTTGCACAATGATGCTAAACTCATGACCCCAGAATTACAGTTTTTATTGGTAAACATCTACTTTAAAAACATATAAGACCCACATAACAATATGTCCACACATATTGCATGAATGTTGATCGGTTTTCTTTTCTCTCATACTAAAATGTATATTTTTACTCTCATCACAGTAGTTTTAAAAATCCATGAATTTATATAAGCATTCCATGATTCGCTGTGAAAAATACATTAGCACTAACGATCACATAGTTGCTAGCAAAAGTAAAATACAACAAGAAGGAGGAATCTAATATGAACATGTTCATCACCTTAGCTACAATAGCATTGCAGAATGAGGAAACGATATATTCATTACAAAATTTTTTGCATAGACACCTACAAAAGTTGGTAATCACAGTCCTTGTGAAAATCAAAGGTTTGGTTTAGCACAATCCATCTTTTTGCCACTGTCTGATAATATCCAATCACAGAGAAAAAAGAATCTGGGAACATAAATTGTCTTGCGTCAAGAGTGTTTAGTAGGATGTACAGACAAGGTAGAAGTAGAGATTCTTTGTTTTTAGTGAGTGCTATAATAGGTGTTAAGTGATGTAGATAACACACAGTCTCGAATGTAATAGCATTTAGTATTACAACTTTATGATGATAAGCTCGCCTATTTGGATTTTTTATCCATTAGAGACTATTGTTACAGGGTATTGCATTTTATTGCCATCTCAAACTCTTACAACATATAATGTCCAAGTAAACAAATACCATCCCAGATAGTGGTAGATATTTTAGTAATAGTTCAATATTGTAGTGACAGATCAAGCAACAAGAGCCTGCAAACAACTTCTTTGATATAAGTCAATATTGTAGTAATAGATTAAGGAAAAGCATCTTGGGAAAGTTGTCTCTGTACATTCCAACGATTTCATGTAGCTCTCAAATGCACCTCTAAAAAGATGTTAGGCCCTGAAGTAAAGTCGGTGAAGCATCATCAAACAATGACAAACTCCACCGATTACACCTTCCACTGTGTCTGTCTCTCCTTAGCAACCACTGTTGGGAGTTGGATCAAATCTCAATCACCATAAAAAGATGACATAGTATTAAAAAAAAACCAGAACCAACAAGCAGAAAGTGAAGTAGATAAGCCCCAAACTGCATAACTATGCTGGAAGATGTATCTAACATAAAAATGGAAAGAAGAAGGGGAGTATAATCAACAAGCTTGAGGCTACAGACTGTCAATTCCAAACCAAGGCAGAGGGCTAGGAAACATTGACCATTGTATGTAGAGAAGGCGCCGACGAAATAAAGAATAAAATGGTTGCAAGAAACTACCACACACACAATGACCTACAGAATGCCCCAGAATGCCAAGCATTGTCATGGGAAGGTCCAAGGTTCGAGCCCTAACTGCCCAGTGGAAAATAACAAAATAGACATAAATTAACAACCCTAAGAAGGAAGGCCATGCTTTTACTTAATTTAAGTTTTTTAGCTACACAGTTTATGTACTAACGCTTGTTTCTTATATATGTTATGGATTACAGGAAACTTGAAGTCTGTAATCATTAGGGGTAGATTTTCGTATGCATCAGACCACTAGAATTGACCCTGTGACCTCCCGATAAACCAGTTGTATTGTACTCAAATAATTTAACCTCTAAAATTTCATAGACATAAATTCAGAACAGTGGAAAATATATACTTTTACTAACTTCGATTACATACTGAGTGGCTACAGTGCAGTTGTTTAAGGCAGCCCATTGTAAAGCATTGTAACCACCAGCATAAGGAAGAGAAACAGGACACCCTTCATTAACCACTAGTATATTTAATTTATCCAAATCACCGCAAGCGAAGACCATGTAAAAATCACTTTGAGGCACTCTTCATCTTCTATTACACTGTTTATAACCCCATTTGAATTATTATGATGGCAGTCCTCCTGGCGCTCTGTTACCACTTTGATCTCAGACGCCGTATTTTTCAGCCGCACTAGCCTTTAAATTTGTTCTTTTGTAAAGGATTTATTTCTGTTGGCTCATATGTAGATCCATGTCAGAGCCTTTATATGAATGAAAAGGGGGATAAAGAAAGGGAAAAAGAACATAGAGTTAGGTTAAAGAGTTTACAGATTCCTCCTCTTACTGCAGGCCTGTGGGATTTGTTTTTCAGTTACATAAATTTTCTATGTGTTCTACTACGACAATCGGTATTTTGAGCTCCTAAGAAACCAACTAAATTATTCCGCTCAAATAATTAAAGCTTTGATGGTAAAACAAAAAATTCACTAACCATAGAATAGAAGATAACGTTGGAATTGTATGTACTTTGACTAAATACTGAGTAGATACTGTACATTTTTTCAAAACCATATGGCACAGAATAATGCACGCAGTTATAGTCTGGAACAAACAATTAGTTATGTGATGTAAATAATTAAGACCTCGTTTCCTCGGAGTTGTACATACCTTTAGAGTTGGAAATGTTCAATAATGCCAGTGTTTAAGCTAGGTATGAGAATGTATCCATGTTCTCTATTGTTAAAGAAGCCAAAATCAAAAATAAAAATTTAGTCTTTTTTTCCGGAAAACAAAATTAGGATAAAAGTTGTATGTGTCCGACCGCGAGAATCGAACCCGTTACCTCCCGTTAAATCATGTAAACAGAAAGATATCAACAACCCTAAGAAAGAAGGTTAAATTTTAGTTACTTCAATTAGATACTGAGCAGCAGCGGCGCGGTTGTTCAAGGTAGCCCACTGCAAAGAATAGTAACTGCCGGCATCAGGTTGGGAAACAGAACACCCTTTATTTTCCACTAATCTATTTAATTTATCCAAATCGTCGTAGGCCGAGGCCGTGTAAACATCATCTTTGAGTTGGTCTTCGTCTTCTACTGCTACTCTGTTTACAGCCCCATTCAAATTATAATTATTACTGTTGTGATGATGATGGTTGTGTTGGTGGTGGTGGTAGTCCTCCCGCTCCTATTGCCGCTCCTGCCCCTCTGTCACTACTTCGATCTCAGATGCCATTTTTCTTTTGCTGTGTTACCCTTTCATCTTGTTGTCATGTAAAGGGATATATTTTTACTGGCCAAGATGTGAATTGACGTCAGCGCCAGCGTTCAAACGGGATGGGGAAAAATAAAAGGTTAATGAAATCCCTGCTAATCGATTTAAATGGCCGTATGAGTCGAGAAATGCAGGCGAATAAGGTTCAGAACGAGGCTGGCTTGTCAACGGAAATATCGAAGGCTTGGAGTGAGAAAAAATGACTGAGATAAAGAGTAGTTAATAAGGTTGCATTCAAGGTTTCATCTGTCGCAAATAAAGAATAAAATGGTTGTAGGAAACTGCCACGCACACAATGACCTACAGACAGACGTCATTACCAGAGCAGGTTTTTATGATTAAGGTTTCAATAGGAGAAGTCAGTCGCAGGCACGGAAGCTGTAATAAGTAGATAAGATTTATGATTCACTGTATTATTTTTCATTTTACACATCAATTTCTCTTAGTTTCCACTGATGAGCAAAGATGCGAAACTAGAGCCTACAGTCTGACGCCATCGCCATAGGGGTTTTTTACTGTTAAGTCTTCAATTGATTGAAAAGAGTTGCCCAACTATTGGGATTTCTGTAGAAAGAGCAGTTCAAGTAAAAACCAGGCATATGGGGCCAGGCACGAGAGCAAAAAGAAACTATTGCAAACCAATGAAAACAATAAAATGAAGAACAACTGTACCAGAACAATAATATGCCGCTAGTGCAAAGGGAAAAAAACATAGCAAAGCACAGGAAAACAAATTCTTACCAAGGTAAAATAGTCTCCAATCTACCAGATCTATTCAACACACCAGAGTTATCAGCCCAATGTCATTCACATCAGCCTCAGAGTCTGCACAGATTCATATAAACAACTAGCATCCACTAAAAATAAATGTCATAAATAAGATTTATTCATGCAGTGGTGTAATCATGATATTTATGACATTTATTGTCTTTTCTAATGTTCACACTATGCATAGGAAAAAATTTCAGAAAATCATATTTTTTTAATGTAAAAAATCTAAAAGGCCTATAAAATTAATTCAACCAATTAGGAAATTGCATTAATTGTTTAAAAATGAATAAATAAATATACATTTATAGTAAACTATACAATAGATATATAAAGTGCCACTTGGAATTTTTCAATTGGCTTCTTCATACAATGAAATGATTTTTTTGGTTCCTATAAGACCTGCCTATGACAGGATAATAATGCAATGCTTTAACAACAACGAACTCTATCCGAAATTAATTGTCAATCTATTCGCGTGAAACAGATATTTCCACATCGTACTGGAAAAAAACATGTGAAGTCTTAATATAAAATATCACAAAGGCCAATAAATCCACAGTAAATTATGGTTTTACTCCGATAAAGTCCTTAAGGCATAGGCCATTTGTGTTTGGTATTTGTGAAATGAATTTTGAGTTTAGGGTTTACCTTTACCGTTAATCTTTATTTTCCTTATTTTTATATTTTGGGATTATGGTCAACGTGAATAAAAAACTGAGACACTATAAACAATAGTATGATAATAAAAAATACCATTCAACACCCTATCCCATTATGTGAAACCCTAAATAGTAATTGGTCAGCCTCCCCTTAAATTTTAATGTTATTAAAAATATTACTTTTAAATAAAATATTATTATAAATTATAATTTTTTAATAATTAAATTTAAGAGTGCATGTAGGGAAGGGTTTGCATTATTTTATTTAGGGTTTAGTGTCATTGTACATAACACGATTAACCTATATATATTAGACAACTACTGACACCTTCAAAGTTTGTAACGCCCACAAATTTCACTTGAAGACCACACCAAGGTCTAATAATTCAATGGGAAATTTTTTGTGATTTTTTTTTTGTTTTTAAAATTTGTAAGGGTTATAATCATCCACCATGTTTAGTTAATTGTTGTTTACAAACATTACTCAGTGATAAGGTGGTCTCAATTAAATTAATAATTAAATATTATTAATTTATTTATAACAACATTTTTTATATTGGTTTAAAAGTATCCCATTAAGTTCATTTACTCAATTTGAGTATCTTTTCAATTATTTAATAGTCATGCCCCATTAAGTTATAGAACTATACCGTTTTCAATACTTATTTAAAAATCCCTTTTAGTTCATTACTTAGTTTCCATGCACAATGTTTAATTTAATTCCTCACACAAATGTTTAACAACTTGGCCTAGCCACTAAGTGGCCCCATTCAACCAATTACTCATAAAGTGTTAATTTAATCTCATTCCAACAAAAACCCCATCAGTTAAGTGGTGTAGGGTTTATTTTCAGCCATTAGATTTGATCTATTTGGGCCATTGGATCTAGATTGCCTTATATTTCCTTATAAGTTTATTTTATTTCCATTTGTCCTAATTTTATCTCATTTTAAATTTTGCAGGTTTGGGGAAAGAGGAAGAGAGAAAGCCATGGAAGCCATTGAAGAACTATGTAGGGTTTGATCCACTCCAACATATTTTGTAATATTTTTGTGCTAAAATGAGAGATCTCCACATTTCTCTTTGTGCGTATAATTTACCTTATTTTATTTGGTTATTTGAACTTTTTTCTTACAGGTTGGATGTATATACATTATGTATATTCCTTTTTTTGGGTGATTATATGGGCCATAAGTGTATTATATATATATACTTTTATTTTTTTGATTTTAAAGAAGGATTTCATAATCTATACAGATATATAATAATATAATAATATATTTACATATACTATTATAAATATATAATAATATATATAATATATTTTACATTATTTAATTACTGGAAAATATAGAAGTTTTTCCTTGATTTTTATATAGTGTGTCCTGTTTGAGTTTATTGGCCACGATAGAGTGTATATGGGTCAGGTTTATTAAATATTGGGGGTGGGAAGACGCCGCCCCCACCCCACCCCATATAATATGGGTTGCGGTGGGGGCAGCACCCTGACCCCCCACCCATACCCATAAAAACAAACAAATTACAGGGGTTGGGCCATGGCCCAACCACACTCAACTTTTTTTAATTATATAAAAACTTTAATGCATAGCCATATGGTTATGCCTACCATTTCACTTTGTTTATTTTTTTATATATAAACTTAATTATTAATTAATCCATTTCGGCTATATATACATATACATACATATACGTATACATATACATATACATATATGATTATGCCTACCATTTCACTTTTTTTATTTTTTTATATATAAACTTAATTATTAATAAATCCATTTCGGCTATACATACATACATACATACATATACATATATATATATATATATATATATATATATATATATATATATATATGTGTGTGTGTGTATATATATATATCTATATGTATATATATGTATATGTATGTATGTATGTATATATGTATGTATACATATATATACATACATACATACATATATATATATATATATATATATACCACACACATATATATATATATATATCTATATATATATATGTATATGTATATATACATATATATATCTATATATACATATATCTATATATGTATATATACATATATATATATATGTATATTAGATATAATATGTAATCTATTCTACATATACATATAACATATACCTATTATATAATATCCTCCTATCTATATATATATATATTATATCTACGATGTCTATATGCCATATACATATAGATTATTATATATATACTCTTACAGGGGTTGTGGGCATGGCCAACCACACTCCATTTTTTTAATTATATACAACTTTAAAATGCATAGCCATATGGTTATGCCTACCATTGCAACCTGTTTATTTTTTTATATATAACTTATATTAATTAAATCCGTTTCGCTCATATATACATACTACAGATACTTAACATATACATTCCCTATATGATTAGCCTTACAGTTCACACTTTTTTTATTTTATATATAAACTTTAATTATTAATAAATCCATTTTCGGCTATACATACATCCAACTACATATATACATCCAT
Organism: Taxus chinensis; assembly: GCA_019776745.2. Taxonomy (NCBI): domain Eukaryota; kingdom Viridiplantae; phylum Streptophyta; class Pinopsida; order Cupressales; family Taxaceae; genus Taxus; species Taxus chinensis. The sequence continues at coordinate 823,059,348 of CM034151.1, forward strand.
ATACATATAGTCTATCTATATGTATCTATATATATATATAACATATAGCTTTATATAATATATATCTATGTATATCTATATATATGTCTCTCTTCTCTACTCTATCTCTCTCTGTATCTGTCTGTACATATGTCTGTCTGTCTCTCTATTTGTTGTCTATATCTACCTACTACCTCCTCCATCCCTCCCTCCATCCCTCTCTCCTCTATATATATATATATATCCTCTCTCTGCTCTCTCTATTATATATATATATATATATATTAATATGTATTGTATGTATGTATGTACTATACAGATATATACCATACATATATATAGATACATATACTATACAATATATATAGTATATATATATATATACATACATACATACATATATATATTATAATTACAATACATACATACATATATATACATATATAACATTAATTATACATATATATATATATATATACATATATATATATATGTATGTATGTATGTATGTATGTATGCATGCATGTATGTATGTATGTGTATGTATGTATGTATGTATATATACATATATACATACATATATATACATGTATGTATGTATGTATGTACATACATACATACATGTATATATATATACATGTATATATACATACATATATATATATACATATATATACATGTATGTATATACATACATATATATATATATATATATACATATATATACATGTATGCATATACATACATACATACATATATATATATATATATATATATGTGTGTGTGTGTGTATCTATGTATATATATACATGTATGTATATATATATATATATATATATATGTAGATACATACATACATACATACATGTATGTATATATATAGATGTGTGTATATATATATATATATATGTATGTATATATATACATACAAATATATATATGTGTGTATGTATGTATGTATGTATGTATATACATTATATGTATATACATACATACATACATACATACATACATACATACATACATATATAGATATATATATATATATATATATATATAGTTTTGTTTTGCCTTACCTGAAATAACCCATCAATTTCAAATTTAGTTGAATGTAGGTATATTAGAGTATATAAACGCTTGATAAAATGAAGGTAGCGGGAAATTTCCCAATTAACAGAATAGTGATTTTATCTTGTTAATCAAAGAATTTGTAATGTTTGCGCTATGTAATTCCCTCCTAAATGTGTCAATAACTTGTTAAGAGTTTATTACTTGAACTATTTTACAAAGGAAGAACAAGAATGAAAACCCAACTATAAACAATCTTATTTCATCTTTCAAACCAAGTTGCCAATTTTTACAAATAAGTGAAATGAATATAAAATTTCCATAATACAACACCATAATTTAAAAATGAAGATCCATAATACAATATTTTAAATAATTTCTTCTTTTAAAATGTGTTAATTCTTAAAATTAAAATGAGGAAGTGATAACTCACACCATTTCAATATTACAAATTACAACTAGGTAACAATACACTTTTTTCTTAAGAATCTTATTTCATTCTCTTACATGATAGTGGTTACTCTTTCAAAAAATTGAAATACTAAGTCTACAAGAATGCTTCCCTTAAAATACAAGATTACAATTTTCACTTAACAAAAAAGGGGGTAACATTACAAAGTTAATCTTTTGGTTTTAACAAAGCATAACTCCTCCAATCTTTAACTTTTGTATTCCTATCATCTATCAAATTTGGATCACAATGCAATGAAAGGAGGATAGGTGACGCTCTCCACCCAACCTATAATCCAATAAGAGGAGAAACCATCCTCCTTATTGGCCCCCGAGCCCCAACCAAATAATAATGGGGAGTGTTATGCAACTTTGAAAAGTATTACAAAGCGACTTCCAAAAAATATGCTATATAAAACACATCAAATAAACACACTCAAACAAGATTCACAATCTTCCAATAGACACATAGGCTTGAAAACAAGCCAAAAGGAGAAACCAATATGGGAACCACCTCCTTTTACCTCTCAAGTGAAGTAGGAGTTCCACCCAAAATCCTCAATATGCACAATACAAAACATTCAAATACATCCTTATCTCTCCCCTTGAAAATATGCAAAAATATGTCCATGTTTTGCTTTTCACTTCCCATAGGTGGAACTCTTAATCACAATACCTCTAAAATTCATTCCTCACAAATCCCTTTTCCCTCCCCAATGGTCATATATATCCATATCCCACACCCTCCTTAAGTAAAGCTACCCATAATTTTAGCCATAAATGGGGTGCCCAAATTTAGTAATGGGGCCCATGGGTGTGATAGTCCCACCTGGGGGTGCCATCATCCTTCTAGTATTTTCCCGAAACTTTTCAAGCTTCTTCTAGTGATTTTTCATATTTATATTTCTTGGGGTTGGCCCTTTTGGGGCTAATTACTAAATTAGATCAAGAGAGCCCTATAAATATAAATATATGAGACCATGATGAGGGACCTAACATCATACACTAATATTATTCCATCTAGAGGTACATCCATCTGTTACATTAGAATCCACATAGCTCTATCAGCAAGGCACAAGCTAGGACATTTGCATCACACTTCATAGGGGGAGAGATTCTATTCTATTCTATGCACACATTATATTACATTTTCTACATTTAGTTATTGCTTGTTATTTCACATAGTATGTCTGAAACAAGAGCACCTAGGGCACGATATGCACACACACACACACACTAGAAATACATTTGTGTCTAAAATGTAGAGTAGTTCTCAAAGTAGTAAGATCACTATTGTGGCAGCTGAGGTCATTCTAACCCATTCATTCTACATATTTATTTTTATGGTTTTGATACCCATTGTCTTCTTATAGATCTCTACATTTGTTTGTATTATTGCCGACATACAACGAGGGACAACAAACCTGATGTGAATCATAACAAGGGTTCAGGAATACCTTCTGACCCTGTGAGAATTAGTTTCAAAGCTTTTTCGTAGACCAGGTTGCCTAGATTACATACTAGAGAACCCGTGGGTGCTCAATTCCTGTTCTAGGCACCCGAGTCCACACATATCCTCCAGATCCAGTCTTTACATGACCTCTACATAGTTGCTCCTACTTTTGTTTTCTTGAATCATCTATGCGATAATCTACAAGAGATGTAAACAATTAGCTAAGTTATTTCCTCACCTCCTTCTTACATATTATGGTTTTACTTTATTATTTTTATCATTTAGTAATTCATATACTATTTTATCACATTTTTTTACAACATTTATTTCCTCCTAGATTATATTAACTTATCCTTAGCTAACCTAGTTTAAATAAATTTTAGTTAATCATTTTGGTGAGCCTGAATTTACCTACATACTCTTAGGATCCTAATTCTTCCTAGGGGTTCATCATCATGGCTATATCCATTCATGAATTTTTACTTCTCCATCCTAAATTGCGAGCTAAAATCATTAATATTTTACTCACTACTCTAATTCCCAACTACACCCATCCTGATATAGTATATAATACCTTTGTGGATGCATTCTCCCATGATATTACTCTCCCATATATTCCTAAGGACGTGCTTACTACTTTTGAATATGACCCATTGTTTCATATCATATGTCATATTCATAATGTAGGTTTAAAATGCACCTTAATTGATAATGGATTTGAGCTCAACTTGTGTCCTATGTGATTCCTTGAATTTTTGGGTCTCTCCACTCGTGATGTTAGCCCATCTAGTATTTCATTTCATGATTATGATGGCTCTTTCCTCCCATGTCTTTGTCACATTACATTTCCTATTATTTTAGCCCAAAAACTATCCACATTGTTTTCTTTGTCATTGATTTCCTAGTTTCTTATTAATGTCTGCTCGGTAGACCATGCCTTCATGTTATGCAAGTCATTCCATCTACTGTAAATCATTGTGTTAAATTTATTCATGATGGAATTGAACATACTATTCTTTGTGATCATGACTCATTTCAATAATGTGATTATCCTCCTAATACTAGTGTCCCTATTTCGTGTACTAATACTACCGATGATGCCCAACCTATAGAAAAATACGTCACTTACCACCACTTGACAATACTATTTATGTGATAGATGTAGTTTTTCATATGCCACCTACTACTACTACTAATACTACTATTGTGACTCCTTATCATGTCTTGTCCCATCTACAAACGCCAATTTATCACATTCATCTTCACCTGAACTGCGTATATTAGCATGGTCACTATTCACTTTTACACTTTTCATGAACAATTCATACTGGGAACACATTCCATTATATCCTACATGAAATGTCACTAATTGTTCCCATTATGATCTAGCTAATCTTGGTTTCACTTTTGAGCATCTTAATCCTTCCATTCATGGCCCTCATCTCTATTATCGCTACATCACAATTACTATCAATTTTGGTTTGTGAGTATTTCATCATACCATCTACTTATCACGAACCTATCAATTTTTCCACTTACACTAAGGGAATCTTTTATTACTTATATTGGAGGCATGTTGGACCGTAGTCATATAGAAATTTCATTTTCTATGCCCTTCAGTCCTATTTTTATTTACAACAGTTCTTTTCATGGCTATTCACAACATTTCACTCATTGGTATGAACACGGATTCCCACTTCCCCCATTCACTGATGAGGAGTATGCTATGGGCATGGAAAAATTACACCTTAATGGCTCATTGCATAATCAACCAGATATTATTTCTTACCAAGTCACCAATTCTCATTCGTATGACTTTGACCCTAAGGATGAAGATCTTCTCGATGAATTTACTTGATTTTTTTCCACAAAAACTTGGGGGGCATAACACTCACATAACCCCCCTCCTCATATTAGCATAAGTGAATCTCTCATCTTTGCATTATAATACATTCGTACCCTCAGATAGGTATACTCATCACATGTTCTAACATTTTCATTACCTGATGACAGACTATTGTGCTTCGGTTCACACTTTACTATTGAGAGCTTACAACATTGAACCCCACATACTACACCATAGGGATTACACATTGTAATTCATCATACAATACTCATCATACACCATACATTCTATAGTCAATCTACAAAATTTTGACATTTTTACATTTCTATATCATAAATCATGTTATTCGTCATCATACCATTGCATACATGTCTTACATCCTACATGTTGCATTATTCTCTTATCTACATACCATACATATTACACCGTGCATGTTCATACATATTTGACATACAATAATAGTCCTCATCCCACATGAGTCTAGCATTACATCATCTGACATACTATATTACTAGTCTATTTCCATACATTACATACCACCTTACACATTACACTTTACATATTATAAAATTTACACTTTACACATATTACATATATTGCGTGACATTCTAGACATAGAAAATTTACACATTCCACTCATCACATGGTTGAATATTATCGTTACTACATTATCTTCTATGTGTTACACTCATTACCCGATGATGCACTTTAGTTCCTTGGTCCATTCTCAACTTTAAAAGGTTTAAAAATAAAATGGAACTCCCATTTACAATTTGACATTTCATCGTATGACATTCCTAGGCTAGTGACATATGCTTTAATCTAAACAATCACCCACTTTTTCTATCTGGTAGTGGTATATGATTTAGGCTGGATCACCACCTACATTATATCATTTAGTAGTGGTATACAACTTAGGTTACATCACCACTCCTTACCATTCATCTGATAGTGATATACACTTAGGTTAAATCATCACCAGTCATTCATCCTTTCATTTTGTAGTGATTTATGCTTAGGTATAAATCATCACTCCTCTTATTCATCTTGTAGTGGTATACGTTTTAGGATAAATCACCACTCGATAGTATTCATCTTATTGTGATCTACAATTAGGCTAAATCATCATTCATCCATTCATTAATTCATGATACACACTTCCGATATAAAGTTCATGCACATCCTTTCTCTATGTCACACTTCATTACTCCACAAACATATTCACCACAACGTGTTAGACACAAACACAACTCAACAATTTCCTAATGACACGCTCTCGTTTACACTTCATTCTTGATTGTTGATGGGGAAAAGAAAATGAACCTCACTGGATACATTTTTATTCAATCGGGGGGAACACAAATCCTATCATTCAATCTTATATACTATTCCATCCATCCACAACAGGCTGCATAGTATGGTTTCTTATACTATTTCTTACTTTTTTTTGTTCATGATCACTTTATTACACATGCTATTTTCATTACTTGTATGTCATTTATCTATACCATAAAAACATGTCCATTCACGTCATTTTATAGTTGTGATGATAAATACAGGTCCTTTTACACACGACATGGATGCTCACCTTCTACCCTTCCTACAATTGTCACTAAGGGCATCCACACATTCATGTCTTCAAGGTATTATTGTTTTGTTTCATACTTATAACTTTACATTACTTGATTCTACATGCTTTTGACATACTAGCTATCTTTCTTACATGCTAATAGGTGCTTCATGTGCAACATTTGTTATGGAGGGATATTGGTTTCTATACTTGTTTGTCACATTGTTTGTTACATTGCTTGACATTATCTTCCAGTGTTTGCTATAGTTTGTGGGCCTTACCCTATGTTTGGTATGCACACTTATCTATTGTTTGTGGCCATGATGGCCTTGCGTGTCTTGAAAAATCATGAGTGATGTCCCATGTTTTCAGCCTTCTTTTTTCTTCTTACTTTGTCTACTTGCATGTTTACTACATTATTTAGTAGCTTTTACCCTGTGTACATAGCTTATACATTATTTTCTACATGCATGTGTATTTAAAATTATCTTTGGATAGCCTTTTTGTTTTTGTGTGCCTTGGTCTCTGCCAAGCACTTTTTAGTGTACATGCAGTTGGCCCTCTTTTGGGGTTGCATTTCTACTATTAGTTACGTCGCATGCACCCCAAAATAGGGGGCAATCATGCTATCCATATTTCCCTTGGGTAATATGCACAACAAGGAGGATAGACCCAAGCACTAGAATTAGGGCCATCATAGATAAATCTAGGTTTGTAGGAATTTATCATGTTTTTGGCAGCATCCGGGAACATTTCGAGAGGTTAAAATCATTCAAGGAATTTTTTCCTATTCTGGGTTTTAAAAAACTCAGTTTGGGTCTTAAAATAAAGAAGGCCCCCGACAGACCCACATCTGGTCAATAATGGGTAGAAATGGAAAAAATTACAAAATCTTGTTTTCAAAATTTTCAATGGGCCTCCATGACCCCTGATGTGAGAAAAATCCAAAAAATCTAAAGATTCGACATCCCAGGGAAAAAGAGTAAACAATGGCCCTAGAATGGCACCAAGCTAAAATGGTTCATTATGTAGCTTGAAAAACTACTCAGTGAGCTGGTTCAAGATGCAGGAGTTAGAGGCCTTGGGGACCAAGATCAACACTGAGTTCACAAAAAGGAATGGGGTTGATCCATGAGGTCATAATAGAGGTACTCAACGAGCTCATGTCACAGGTCAGGAGGCTTAGGTTCACAAGGAAGGGCAACCCAGCCATAACATTGGGGGGTTCGTGATATAGCTCAACATTGGTTGAGTCTCTCTGCACAACGTAAAGTCCACAAAAATTAATGCAAAAGGATCTCACTGAGTAGCTCAAGGAGATCCTCATCAATTCAAGCCACATTAAGGCCAACCCATTCCAAGGGTACAATGTGGAAATCTCATGGTAAAGTGAGCTTGAGGATGAGTTGAGTGGGGCTCAACTCGTAATTACATCAAATAACCAAGGTGATATAATATCTCAATTCACGATAAATATTAGTCATATGAATAAGGAGCTTGCCCCGCTATGACGAATAAGTAACATGGCTTGGGGGTAAACATTTCACCATGGAAAACTGTGGAGTCAGCCCATGAGGGACATGGCAAAAAACATGGGGAGCTCAGCGGAATGAGAAACTCAAAAGGATCGAGCTCGATGGCTCAGATGTTGAAGGCATACTTTGACAGTGTGAATTCGAGAAATATAATGGAAGGTTGAGCAAGGAAACCCATATATGGGTGAGCTAAAATAAATCTTAGCATAACAAAGGTGAAGCAATAACTCAGGGGGGTTGTTGCATGGCCAATCCAGATCAAAAGACATGAAAGTCGATGAATAGTTTGGAGGAATGAGCTCACAGGAGACCTCGGCATCAGAAAATGGAATTGGAGGCATTGGCTTGGGCCACACATGTGGGAATTTTTTTGGGAGAAAGGTCTACAGCAAAAAAATTCAATGTAAAATGGGGAGCTCGGGTGTCTGAGATAGATTAGAGAGGCCTGTACAATCAACAAGAGAGCCATAGGATGAAGAAACACAATGAAAGGTAGATGTAAGGAGTGGTTTCAGGGGAAAATTTGGTGAAGTCATGGATGGAAATCATGGAGAGGTAGAAATATTTTGAGGAGTGGATGGAAAATCTAAGCCACGTGGCTAGCAAAGGACCTGAAGGCATCATGAAAGTTGTGCTCACACGATTTGAAGGGACGCGGAACTGGTAGGGATGTTTACCAAGCCTAGTGGCATATGATAAGGACATAGGTGGGGAATCCAAGTGTATATAAGATCAAGGATGTTATAAATTTGGATTCGATGTGAAAAATGAAGCTAAACATGAAATCAAAGTGAAAACATGAAGCTAGAGATCGCTAGGCCGATCTCGTGATACCAACGTGGGAAATAATAGGGTCAATGCTAAAGATTTTGAATCGATCAAACACAAAGAGATCTTGGCGCCAAAAAAAATGCAAAGTAAATTGGGGGATCTCGGAAGTGTTTCTATAGGAGGAAGCATGTGGACTTTGGTGGTTGTAAAATGCCTGAGAGTTCAGGGAATCCTAAAAGTTGGTAACTATGAGCTCAGTGAGGAACTTGCAGAATGGGAGGTAAAAGGAGGGGATGAGAGAAATTTTGAGAGGCACTATGAATGAAAATCAAGGGATATCACTCCCCCCAGCTCGTCTACCAGCTCTCCGAGCTTCTCGGCAAGCTACTCGCTAATAGAAAATAATGCAGGGCAAAACATACAAAAACCCTCTCACAAAAGGTGTCATATCTTGAGCTATGATCACCATATTTTCACAAACTCATAGTCATTGGAATCGTGAAAATGAAACCTTCTTGATGCAAAAAAAAAATGTTTTTTTTGAAGGTTTTGAAATCTAAAAATTGTAGGCTCCGCAAAAAACCTAAAATGGTGTAACTTGAGCATAATAAGTCCGTTTTTCACAAAAAAATAGTCGTTAGAATCGTGGAGAGATAGTCTACAACATGATCTAATCATAGGATCAAGTTAAGAGGTTTTGGATATCTAAATTTACATTAATAGTGAATAGTTCCTTGGGTAGGTGAGGATCACTAATGAATCTATGGGCATGCTTTCTTCTCTAACAAGGTAAGATACATGTAGATATGTGTTTTTATAGGTTAGTCCATCTTTATTAAAGGGGTAATGATGGATTTTATAGGTGGTTAGAGTAGATTTTTGGATTCTTCCCTCTCTCTCTCCTCAAAATTCTTACTATAAATGTAAAGGGGTTGCAACATTGAAGGAGTTAGTAAAATTTCCTCCTTTGCACCCCTATTCCTCTTTCCTTCATCTAATATGTTGTGAATTTATTAGGGATTATGGCCCTCACATTGTATTTTGTAATGGAATTTATTTCCTCCTGATAAAAAATGTATTCTGTATATACTTGGATTATTAAAATGGCATTTGTGGTTCATCTGTGAATCCTTTCATCATTTTGTTATTTTTTAACCTCTCATTATGCTTGTAGGATCTGTGCATACTTTATGTTTCTATTGCAGGGTTTTGGTGTTATTGTGTCTATTTGGAAATGGTGTAATGTTTGTATTTTGTTTTGTCGTGATTTTCTAACCTTTACAAGTGCATTATTTTCTATTTTTTAGGTTTGGGAATCTATCTAGCATCTCCTTTTCTTGGTGTATCATCGCTCTTATTGTAGGTTTTATTTCATGCATCTCTCTCCCTGTCTACTTTGTATGTTAGAATAGGTTTAGACAAGTATTTTCTTGCATAATAATTAGTTGTGGTAGGTATTATTAGGAAGAGGAACCGAACTTCTCTTGAGAGCTATACCATTTCACAATGTCCCATACTTAGGAGAGCTCCATGTTGTGCAATGACACCGGATTCCCCAGTTTCAAAATGAGGCTATATGGGGGGGTTTTTTGATTTTGCATCAATAGTTTTGGCATAGCCAGTGGGACAACATTGAAGTCAGGGTTTCATTTTTATATTTTTTCCATTGAATATTGCAATCACATGAAACCAAAGGTCAAAACAAGTCAATTTTGGAGAACCCTTAGCACTTCAGATTTCAGGACTTCAAAATTTTGGATTTCAGGGTTTTTGTTGCAGGGTCAAAGTTCAAAAATAAATTTTCAAGGGTTTCAATTGTGCCAAATGGGCTCAAATTTTCTCAGATTATAGATCAGGGTTTGGAGCATGCAAAACAAGCCTAAAATTAAAATTTTAGAATTTCAGAGTTTTAAGATTTTTAGAATTCCAGGTTTTAGAATTTTAAAACTATTAGGGTGTTTAGGATTTCAGACTTCTGGCACTTTGGATTTTTGAGATCTCTCATTTCAGATTTCAAAGTTTGCATATATTTAAGAATGTCAGGGTTTTTCTAATTTGGACTTTCAGATATTTTTTGCAGGAGAAAGGTTTCCAAATTTTGGATTTTGGGGATGAATTGCAGCTTATTCAGTTCAACCTGTGTAAGAATTTTTTAATCACTTCAAGGTGTGCATAAAGGTGTTTATTTCATTCCATCAAGTTTCATTGTGCTCTTTTTTGAATGAATTCCTTTAGAAGAACATGAAAAGAACAACTGACGACTCCATTTGGTAAAAAAGCCACACTAAGATTTACATAATTTCCCTCTCTTTTCCACGCATTTCCATCCATTTATCCTTTCCATCTCTTTCATTTTCTTCCATTTCATGAATTTATGTAATTATGGCTTCATTTGTGTCATGGGATTCACATTTCCAATGGTATTCTTAGCAGTTCAACTTGCCTCGAAATTTACAAAATCCATCTCCAAGTTATTACATGAACCCCGCATATCAGTACTATAATAAATATTAAAAGGATGCCTACCCATATGATCATGATATAGGTCATATTGGTTATTCCCCAAGCTATGCGGGTTTATAATAACATGAGTATGTAGACTATGGAGGCCATCCTAAACCTCGAGATGTTGAGTTGCAGCTAAAATTTTAAAAAATAGAGGTAGGAATTGTACAGTCTAGGGATTCATCTCAACTTAAATTATTCAAGGTTTGATTCAAGTTCCCTTTCTTATGGGTAGGTCCCTTTCCAATTCATTACAATCTATAGGAGAAACTTGGCTTCATACTTGAAATGTTACCCCAACTTGAAGAATGGACTAAGGAAATTGAATATTATGCAAGTCAATGAGAAAATTCAACATTACTACCTTATGGTCCTTTACCTTGTCCTCAATCAGTTCCATTTCAACCTAATCCACACTCTCTAAGTTCTCCATCCATTTCCCCCATTGTGGAACCCACTTCTCCATCTTCTACTCTTCCACCTCATCTTAATTTTTATACCCTTTTCCCTTCCAAGAAACCATATCCTCCACTAAAAAAAGAGATGAACCTCCTCTCACACCACCAAAAATTAAAAATCAGTGGATACCCCACCCACTGCTCCTCTCATAGTCCCAAATCCATGTTGGGAAGAAAATTAAAAAACCAGTTAAGTGGAGTAGCAAGAAGAAGATCCAAACAAAGAAAAAAAGATGAAAACTTGGTGAGCTTGGCCCTAAGATTCAGGATTTATAAAATCACATTTTTGGTTAAGCCTATGCATAAGATTGAGTTCCAACCACAAGTGGTACATGATGAATTTGCAGTGGAAAAAGAGTAATAACAAGTGGAAGAAGATTAAAAAAAAAAAATTCCGAGTGTAGTGTCCATGAGGGAAATTTTTTAGAGATTGTTGATCAATCACCTACTAAAAAATACATTGAGGAAGAATATGGAGTAGATCCAAAACCAAAAGAAGAGGAGCATGATATTTCCACCTAGGATAATTATACAAGTTCAAAGGATTCAAGCACAAGGAAGGATATGTAAGAAAATAAAAACCCTTCTCTCACTTCATCCTTCTCGGATTCTGATTTCGGGGATAAATTTGAACTCTTAAATTTTTTCTTGAAGGATGAGAATGACCATCAAACACAAATTATAAATCTAGAGGAAACCATGGAGGAGAATAAGAAAATTTCAGGGGCCCTACAAGAGGATGAGATCATAGAGATATTTTTTCTCTCTTACAACAACGAGAATACGTATTTCCTTCTTTCCCCAATTTTGGTGGGAAATGACTTGTTAAATGAATCCATCAAGGGGAGAATCTTGAAGACCTTGATACCCATAATAGCCCTTTGAGAGCAAAAATAAGAGGATTTTGACCTTTCAAACTCCAATTTTAAAAAGGAAGGTAGATGTGTAGGACAAGGTTGTCTTCAAGAGAGGAAGGAGGAACTCTAAATCCCAATTAGTGAGCATCCCAGTATGTAGGAGAGTTCAAAAACTTACAGTTAGTCAACAATGTTCCAATTAGAGGATGTAAATAGTCCCTGAATAGTTTCATGTCATAGAGGAGTATCCTTGTTGCCACAGAAGGGGACACATGCAAGTACCAAACTAAATCTCATAAGTGTCCTCTTGAGATCAGGATTGGAGGAATTGAATCTTCCAAGTTTCCCAATAGTGACAGGAAAGGAAAAGAACAAGAAAGCTCCATCACTCATTTCATACCATTCACTAAGGTGAAATATCAATTGTCTCTAAATGTGTAAAATGAAGAAAATCAAGTTGTACAAACAGTCACCTTTTCTAGGAAAGTCTACAAGACAGACTTTCTTAATGAGCTTGGAACTAAGAGCACTGATAAAATCTGGTAGACCAGGCCATGACCTATAAGATATCTAAGCTTCATTAGAGTTATAGCTCATAGTTTCCACAACCGGATCATGTTCATTTCTGAACATGAGGGTGAGTCTCACAAATACCAAGGATCGGGTACAATTCCTTCAAGAGCCCAATATAGATCATTCTGAGGAGGTATTTGTTCTTATTTCCAAGTTGATACCTTGATGATTTGGGTGTAAACGTTGCTGCTATATCAATTTTTCACTCACGTGTATGACCATGCTCATTTTCAATGTCTAATCAGTCTGCATGGCTCACAAGTTGTAAGAGAAGAGGAAGTTACTTGGCCATATCTAGTGTCAGGGTTTGTTTGAAGTATTCTTTCTCTCCGGTTAGTGTACGGTAGGTTTGGGTTTTCTTTTTGTATAAGAATTTATCTTGCACACTTTGCATGTCTCATTTAAGCATGTATGATTTGTTATTTAGTACATAGTTTTTTTTTTGTGTTTTCTCTAGTACATTACACCATATTTCATTTAAGCATGTATGATTTGTTATTTAGTACATAGTTTTTTTTTTGTGTTTTCTCTAGTACATTACACCATATTTCAGTAGGTCTCCCATGTGTATGATACAAAGAAGAAGCTCACATCTGTACAGGAGAACAGTTGTAATCTATAAAAACAATCCAAATACAAAGTAAACTAAATTTCACAAGGGAAAATAGGTTTTACCATAGTTCTCATCTCTCTTGTTCCTATATATCAACTACAAATAAGCTTCTAAGTGCACTTCATGGGATCAGAAAATCAGCCCCAAGGACAATTGTTGAATGGAAAATGACAGGTTTCATAACAACAACATAGGTCTAAGTTTCAGGAGTAGCCCCTAATCATTCAAATTTTCCATGTGATTAAAAAGAAGAAGATCAACCTGTCAAATCCTTTTGCAGTCATGATTTCAGCTAAAGATCTTGATTGGATTTGTAGGGAAGCTTGAATCTTCAACAATGTTCTACGAATACCATATTAAGAGATAGAGAATAAATTCATAACTTGAATAGATTTCAATGATGTCCCTAACTTAACAAAGGTCTTACTCAAAACTACTATAATGTGCACTATGCGTGTTCCAAGAAATCATTTTTTTCAACGTGTACTACATGCTTGGAAAAATCAATTTTTAGGATAGGTTCAGAAGTCCTATTTTCAACCCCATACATCAAGATTGTACAGGGAGAAGAAAGGAAATCTTCAAATCAAAACAATTTTCCACTCATCACAATTTTAGCTTTGAAATTTTCTTCTGAGAAATTAGGAACATGAAGTAGTGGCAAAGAAGGTTTCAGGTTCAAGATCAGTACTAAGTAGTCTTTGGGATGAAGTTCAAGAGGGTAACATCAGTTGTAGGTTATCACTTATGTCTCCATGGTCCAAATGGACATATCAAGGCATAACTGGATATAGAAAATATAGTATGGTAGATGCCCCCATGTGAGTCACAAAAATTGTTATCCATTCCCCCCCCGAGTCAAAATAGATAGCGAGTAGGACAGACCCAGGCACCAGGAATAGGACCTGCATTATGGAGAAATATGAGGGTTTTACAGGAATTTATTATGTTTTTGTGAGCATCCAGGAACATTTTGAGAGGTTAGCATCATTTGAGAATTTTTTTCCTCTTCTAGGTTTTGATGAAGACTCAGTTTGGGTCTTGAGCAGAAAGAATGAACCTCGACAGGACCAACATTCAGTCAAAATAATGGGTAGAAATGGAAAAACATAACAAAATCTAGCCCTAAAATCATTTCACTCAGGTCTCCATCTAGCCAACTAATGCGAGAAAAAATTGAGAAATCTTGAGAAGAAACCCAAATTCGGAGGATAAAATGTTGCAAAATGGTGCCAAAAGGCCATCAAGCTAAAACTAGCTCGCTGAGTAGCCCAAGTGTTGCTGAAGTGGCAGAGTTGCTGGTCCTTAACAGGGCTCAGTGAGATCATTATAGTGTGGTCTTGGTGGGATAACTCCCAGGATGAACAGTGATTTCACGTCAACGGCTTGCGGGTTGGTAATGCCATTGGGGTCAGAGTTTAGTGTAATGTATCCGCAGTGGACATGAGGATCAGGCTATGGCGGCTTAGCTTCACGTGCATGATACTTGAGCCAATGATAGCATTGAGGTGTTGCATCAAAGTAGCTTAACATCTATACAGTGGGACTCCACAAAATTGCAGAGTTCGTGAGTGGAGTCATGTGATAGGTGGTTCTCCAGAGTAGATCTCAGTGAGGTACTAAGTGCAAGTCGAGTTACATTAACCCGATAGAACAATCTACAGAGAAAAGCGCGTCATGCCAAAATCAAATTTTAGCGTGCTCAAGTGCCAAGTTAAGCAGGACTCAACTTGACATTGAGCTCAGAGTGGGGCCCAGGGTTATTGGAAGAGCTAAAACCCTGATCATGGATGAGGCTATGTCAATAGTGAGCTCACCCTGCTACGAAGAGAAAGTAAAACAAATTGAAGGGTAAATATTTCGCGATGACAAATTGTGGAGTCGGACCATGAGGTACATGATACAGAACTTGGGGAGATTGGTGAAATGAGCCACTTAGAAGGATTTTATCTCAATGGCTCAGATATCGAAGGCATAGTTCGATAGTGCAAGTTCAGACAATATAATGGAAGGTTGAGGAAGGAAAACCCACGGATGGGTGAGCTCAGAGGCATGATAGTGTAGCGAAGACAAAGAAACAACTCAGCGGGGGAGGGGGAGTGGGGGGGGTCTATTCAAAGGAATCATCTCATAGGTGAGCTCGACATTAGAAAATGGCATTGGAGGCATTGGATTGGGCCATGTACGTAGGAAATTTCTCGAGAGGAAGGTCTACGGGAAAAAAAATCGATGCAAAATGTGGAGCTCGGGTGTCTTAGCTAGATTGGAGAGGGTTGTATCATTGACGGGGAGCAATAGTGTGGATAAAGAAAGTGACAGGTAGATGTTAAGGGTGGTTTTAGGGGTGAATTCGGTGATGTCATGAACAAAATTCGTGGTGAGGCATAAATCTTGCGAGGAGCAGATGGATAAGCTAAGCCATGTGGCCAGCGGAAGTATGTGAAGGCGTCATGAAAGTCGAGCTCGCGAGATTTGAAGGGACACGGAACTGGTAGGGATGTTTACTAAACTGAGTGACATTCAGTATGGCAAAAGGTGGGGAATCCAGGTGCATAGCAGGCTAAGGAGGTGAGAAATTGGGATTTGACGTGAAAAATGAAGTTGGCCGTGAAATCAAAGTGGAAACGTGAAGCCGAGGATTTCTAGGCTGATCTCATGAAATTAACGTGGGCAAAATTTAATAGGGTCAGTGATAAAAAAAATTTAACTGACTGAAAAAAATAGAGCTTGG
This sequence comes from Taxus chinensis, assembly GCA_019776745.2. Lineage (NCBI taxonomy): Eukaryota > Viridiplantae > Streptophyta > Pinopsida > Cupressales > Taxaceae > Taxus > Taxus chinensis. The sequence goes on from CM034151.1 coordinate 823,075,757, forward strand.
CGCTGAACACAATGCAAAGCAAATAAGGGGAGCTTGGAAGTGTTTCTGCAGGAAGAAGCATGTGGACTTTGGCAGTGGTAAAACGACTGGGAGTTCAGGGAAGCCCGAAAGTGGGGAAGTGTGAGCTCCGTAAGGATCCTGCAGAACGAGAGGTAAAAGGAAGGGATGAGGGTAATTTTTAGAGGCATTATGAACGAAAATCAAGGGAGATTTCTCCCCCCAGATCATCGACCAGCTCTCCGAGCTTCTCGGCGAGCTACTCGCCAATACAAAAACAATGCAGGCCCAAGCATACAAAAACCCCCATCAAAAAAAGGTGCCATATCTTGATCTAGGAATTGCCATATCTTCACAAAATCGTAGTCATTAGAATCGTGAAAATTAAACCTTCATGATGGAGACAAAAAAATGGATTTTTTTGGAGGTTTGGAAACCCCAAAATTACGCTCTCCCCCAAAAAAAAAACTCGAAATGGCATATATTGAGCACCGTAAGACCATTTTGCACAAAAAAACCAGTCGTTTGAATTGCAGAGAGATGATCTTCATCATGAGATAATAAAAGGATGAATTTCAGAGGTTCTAGATATCTAAAATTACATGAACATTGAATAGTGCCTTGGGTAGGTGAGGATCGTTAATGAAGGTATGGGCATGCTTTCTTCTCCAACAAGGTAATGAACAAAAGGATATGGGGTTTCAAGTTTTCCTATCCTTGTTGCAGGGGTAATGATGGATTTTTGTGGGTGGTTAGAGCAGAGTTCGGGTTTCCTCTCTCTCTCTCTCTCCTCAAAATTGTTCCTATAAATGTAAAGGGTTGCAACATTAAAGGAGTTAGTCATTTTTCCTCCTTTGCACCCCTATTCCTTTTTCCTTCAGCTGGGTTGTTTTTAATTTCATGGGACTTAAGGCCTTCATACTATAGTTTTGTAATGGAATTTCTCGCCTCCTTATTTACTAAAACAATGTACTGTGCACACTTGGACTAATGAAATTGGTGTTTGTGGTTCATCTGTCAATCCTTATATCATTTTGTTATTTTTTCTTACCCTCTCATTGTGCTTACAGGTTTCTATATTGGAAATGTTGTAATATTTTTATTTTTGTCTATGGTTCTTGTCCACCCACTCCAAGCACATTCTTCTCTATTTTTTCAAGGTTGAGAATTTTTCTAACATCTCCTTTTCTTGGTGTATCACTTCTCTTAGTGTAGGTTTCATTTCATGCATATTTCTCCATATTTCCTTAGTATATTAGAAAAGGTTAAATATGTGTTTGCTTACATTAGGAGTAGTTGTTGCAGGTAGGATTAGCAAGAAGAATCGGCCTTCACTAGAGATTTATCCTATTTCGTAATGTACCACACTTAAGATAGCTCCATGTTATGTAATCATACCAAATTCCTCAGTTTCATAATCATGCCATTTGAGGGGGAGCTATGATTTTGCATTAAAATATCATTTGGGAGTTTCTACTAACACATCGTATTTACACTAGTTCAATTCAGTATAATATCTGCCCTTGGCATTGTGGGTTTAAAATACAATGAATGGGTTCAGACTAGTCTACAAGCCCCATACACAACGAATTTTATAGGAAATGTCATCCTTAGCATTTCTAGGATGTAGTTACATGATTGGAGGAAACAGAGAATTTCCTCCCTACACTACTTCAGCCACTAACATCGGATCACCCAAAAAACTACGATGATATACATATTTCTTCACACACATTTCATTAGAAGCAGTTAGAGATTGGAGCACAGAGAGCATTTCCTCGCTACATTTCTTCAACTAGGGTGGTGTGTGTTAGGAATTAGAGAACAAATATGCGGAAACAATTGCTCAAATCAAAGCAAATAATAAACTATATAGCAGAAGTATACATGCAGAAATATAACAACATAAATAAATAATGCACAAAATAAAACAAGTCAAGATTTAACATGGTTCACCCAATGTGGGCTACATCTACCAAGAAACTTGCTCAGATTTTATTATTAACTGTTAGTGTGAGTTAATCCTATGTGTCCTCCTCTCATGTTGGAGGGTCATCTCACATGGGTTAGGTTTAGGGTTTCATATGTGTCATGCACTAGGGTTACTCAGCACCCTATATGTACCCCTTTTCTATTCATTTATGAGCATGCCAAGACACTCCGCTGTCTTTCTTCTATGCAAGATTTGTTTCTGTTGAGTAAGTTCTTCCTTAACTGATCATTTTTTCCTTGCTATCGCTGGAGCTTTCACGATTCCGTTGGAGTGCAACTACTTCGTGGTGGCCTCGTTTCCAATTCGAATCTCACAAACTCTTTTCATGGTATCAGAGCTGATATCGGGTAAACGTGCACTTGATTTGTTTTTTTTTTGCTATTACTCTTTCTTGGTTTCGTTATTTTATTCTGCATGTAAGTCTTTTGTTCACTATTTTATGGAAATTATCTTGCAAATATCTCTAACAAGCTTTCTCGGAATTTTTTTTTGTGTTTTTTTTCTTGTGCATGTGCAAGTTTTTCAAAATACCTTGAGAAATTAGGTTTTTTTAAACTACTTTTTTGTTGGATGTATCAAAATCCAAAATAGAGATTCCTTTCATTTATTAAAATGGAAGAGAATTTTTTTTAAGCTCTCTGATTTTTGCAGGATTTGCATGTTGTCTGTGGTTGCAGGATCCTTGAGTTCTTCAGTCATGGTTGCTCATCAACGAACTACTGTCCCTCTGACCATTTTTTGGATTGTTCAAACCACCATCACTGTTCATTCACGCGTGCCCTGCATTTTTTCTTTGTTCCAGGCATTTTTTTTGTTCAGGCATTTTTTTAATCATCTGCCACGTTTTTTTTGCTTCACAGGCATTTTTAATCACATCTGCCATGTTTTTTGGGTGTGGGAAAGCTAAAACACGGCTGTACAGGCATTTTTTGGGACTGTTCTGGCATTTTTTTACTGTTCCTCACATTTTTTGGGTGTGGGCAAGCTAAAACGCGGTTGTACCGGTGTTTTTTTGGACTGTTCTGGCATTTTTTTACTATTCCTCACATTTTTTTGGGTGTGGGCAAGCTAAAACATGGCTATACACTCATATGTGCGGCCTGTACAGTCAAATTGGTAAGTATTTGGTAAGTTTTCACTTTCTTTCTTTTTAATCTTCCTCAAAACAAAAAAAAAAACCTCTGCTTTTATAAAAATGTGCCACTTTTTTTCATGCTGAGTTTTTTTTGTTTTTATTTGGTAAAAACAACTCAAACCTTCTTGGTAAGTTTTTAAAAAAAGTTTCTAATTTACCGTGATTTTTTAATCAAGTTTCTAAAACCCATTTAGAAATTTGTTTTTAATTAAAAGTTTCCATATATATTTAAAAAATCTTCATCTAAAAATCTTCCTTAGATTAGATCTAATTAGATTTCATTAAATTAGATCTAATTTTATTTAATTGCACATTATCTAATCACTAAATTTCTTTGGCACTATAATTTGGTCTATTGGCTTTGTGTATTTTTAACCTTCCGTCGAGTGTCGAAGACGAAGGGTGAGGTCCGGGATTGGCAAGTGGCTAATCCCCCCTCGCAATACAAACAAACCTTATCTCAAATTCCATGCCGTTTCCAAAGAACATACATATGGACACCCTTTGCATGCATTTAGGGCACTTTTTTAATCCGTTCGCAGGCTTATTGGCTTTTTCTCATCAAATTGCGAGGATTGGTTTTTGCTATAACTTTTGACTCGTTGCTTGGTTTTGAGCACTTCTTTAGTCAAAAGTTGCATGGTTTTTCGCACTCTAGATGATGGGATCATTAGATTTGTAAATGTACTAATTTTATAAAGTTCCGCATTCTGGGGGGTGTCTTTGTATTGCTTAAGTCAGCTCAATTTTTTAAGCTTTGTTCTATTCTTTTTTTTTCGTGGACTTTTGAGCGCGTCCGCCACAGTTTTACGACAAAGAGATTCTTTCATGTGACGTGAGACGCTTTTTTTTCACCACCAGGGTTGGCTTTCACCTCCTTTCTATTTTTTGCTTGTGCTTGTTTATGGTGTTCCTCTTTTGTTGCGCTCCACGAAACACTGTTGTGGTCTCCTCTCTTGCGCGTTATTACGCTAATTACAAGATGAATTACCAAGTGTTTCAAACCACACGCACATACCCAATTGTGATCAATGCACTCAACTATAAATTTCCGAAAGTAGGGGGGTTGTTATTGTCCTGGGTGGTTTTGTTTCTTTTGTGAATTTCTTTCTCTCTCTCTCTCACTATGGATGCACTTTCAATTCATTTGCTTACATCGTTCAATTTTTATGAATGGAGATCAAAAATAATAATGAAACTAAGGGGTAAAGGGTTATACCACATCACCATGGGAAACTGAGACTGAAACCAGACGACGAACCTGAAAAAATATGAGTGGTTAAACCGTAGTGATGAAGCTTTAGGTCTTCTTTGCATGTCTGTTTCTCTTGACTTGCTCTTCCACATTGAGGCATCTGAAACACCTACATCTACGTGGAAAACGTTGGATGCGATGTTTGGAAAAACTAGATGACATGTAAGCGCATGAGTTGGAAAACGAACTACTAGGGTTTAAAATCCTAGTGACTTTGAAAGCCTACAAGCCTTCTTCTCGAAATTTGTCCACATTAGATTATTGTTAAAAGGATGTCAAGTAGAAAAGAAAGATTCTCAACTGATCTTGTCGATTCTCTCTAAACTAGGTCCCGAATACTCTGTCTTTGTGTCAACTTTCTACGCTACAAAAATTTGCTTTGGGCGATACTTGGACAATGCCCTCCTTTGACTATTTTTCATCCCAACTCATTCGAGAATAGGGAAAAACTCATTCAAATGGGGTCTCTCAAGTCCAAGTCACATGCCCTTGTAGCAAGTACTAACAATGGAAAGAAGACTGAAAAGAAGAAAGAAACTAAGGATCAACCTAAGAAAGAAACCAAGATCAAAACCTAAAAATGACACAAACACTTCGACGTCTGAGCCTAGGGCGCAGAAAAGAAAGTATTTGTGTTCCTATTGAAAGAAAACTGGTCACGATGAGCAACACTATTTTAAGAAACAGATTGATCACTTATCTCATTTAGTTGAGAAAAAATAAAATAAGTGTTCCTGAATCAATAAAACAAAGTGCTCCGAAGGTCGAGTCTTCTGCTGCAAAAGGTGCTAGAAATGATAAGAAGAAAGGAAAGGCCCTTGTAGCCAAAGTTACTACTTCATCGACATGGATTATAGATTCTGGTGCCTTGCACCACATGGGTTCTTCACATGTTGGGTTTTCCAACATCGAACCTTATGGAATGTCCCAAATCACGATGGGTAATGACACGACAGTGTCAGTTTCCGATAGTGGATCAGTAGAGATGGATGGGGGAACATTTAACCAAGTGTTGAGTGTTCCTGATCTCTCTACCAATCTCCTATCAGTTTACCAAATTACTCACCTTGGTGAAGGAATGTGAGTGGAATTTGGTCCTAACCTCGGTGATTATTTGTGTATGAGCTTAACAATGACACTACAGTGGCTGAGGGAAAGGTAGGTCACCGTTCATGGTTGTACACCTTCTCCCACTTTAATTTTGATTCTACACCCACTGCCTTACTCACTCATGCAAATGAGGTTAGTAAGCTATGGCATGAGCATTTTGGACATCTAAATTATCGCTATCTTGAACAATTGAGTCAAAATGAAAATGGTCAAACGGGTTGCCTCGCGCCAAGTTTTCTAAAGGTCTTTGTGAGGGTTGTACCCTTGGAAAGCAGCCTGAAAAGAAATTTGACAAACGAAAAGCCTCGAAAGCCACTTCGTCCCCTTGGATCTTGTTCACAGCAATGTTTCTGGTCGATTTTCCTTCTCCTTCGTTTACTAGAGCTCTTTATGTGCTAACCTTCATTGATGACTATTTATGATATACTTGGGTATATTTTCTTAAGCTTAAGTCTAAAGTCTTTGAAAAAATTTTAGGACTTTAAGGCTCTTGCTGAGAAACAGGAGGAATGATCTATCAAGGTTCTCTGAATCGAAAATGGAGGTGAATATGTAAACAATAGGTTCATGGATTTCTGTACTTCCGAAGGGATCTCTTTGCAACATATAATTGCTTATAGCCCTTCCCAGAATGGAGTCGCAGAAAGAAAGAAACCGTACTCTGAAGGAGATGGCCACTTGTATGACTCACTCGAAGTCTCTTCCTCCGCAGTATTGGGCCGAAGCAGTGAATTGTGCAAATTACATTCAGAACCGTGTTCCACACAAGGCAGTAAGAGGGATGACACACTTTGAATCCTGGTTTGGACGCAAGCCTGATGTTGAGCACTTTCGAGTCTTCAGATCCAAGGCTATGGCTCGGATTCCCAAGAAGAAATGCAAGGCCTTGGAACCACAATCCAAACCTTGTATCTTTGTAGGGTATCCTGATGGTGTGAAGGGATATCGATTGATGAATTCTACTTCTCATGAGCTATATATTGAGAGAAGTGTTAAGTTCGATAAGTCTTCTCCACCTATAGAGGTTCTTCAGCTCACTGATTCAGATTCTGACTCATTAGATGATGATACTGTTGAGTGTGCTCCTCTTCCGGATCCTCCTGACCATCAGATCCTTGAGTCTTCTGATCCTGATAGTAGTGATGACGAGGACTATGTCCCTTCTCACTCAAGTAAAGAATCTTCTGACTCTGAGCCTGATCCTCCTAGTCCCCTTTGGGCCAGGAAAACTTTGCAAAGTGCTGGAGATTTAGTTGGACATACTTCAGATATGAGATGTACTCGCTCAGATTTCGTTGGACCCCACTCTTTCTTCGCCTCTGCTTCTGATCCACAGTCTTTCTGGGAGGCTTCTGGTATTTCCTAAGTGGGATTCTACCATGGATGAGGATTATTCCTCTCTCATGAAGAACGATACTTGGGATCTCACCACTCTTTTGAAAGGAAGAAAAATCATTCGGTGTAAGTGGGTGTTATGAAACAAAGTATGGAGTAGATGGAGACGTCGAAAAGTTTAAAGCACGATTAGTAGCTAAGGGTTTCTCCTAGATAGATGGGGTTGATTATACAAAAAACCTTTGCTCCGGTTGTGAAGATGACTTCTATTCGACTGACCCTAGCTATTACCGCAAACAGATGGAAAGTCCATCAAATGGACGTTAAGAGTTCCTTCCTTCATGGTGACCTAGAGGAAGAGAACTATATGGAACAACCTCTGGGTTATGTCCAAGATTCCTCCGTCGTTTGTAAGTTAAAGAAGTCTCTTTATGGCCTTAAACAAGCCCCTCGGGCTTGGTATGCCAAGATGGACTCCTTCTTACTTACATCAGGGTTTACTAGGTGTCACTTTGATCCAAATGTTTATATTCTATGGAAAGATGACTCCATACTCATTCTTGTTCTATATGTTGATGACTTGTTGATCACAGGCAGATCTTCCTCTATTATTGATTATGTGAAGATCACCTTAGCCAGCAAGATTTCCATGACTGACTTATGTCTACTTCATTAATTCCTTGGGATCTATATTTCACAATCTGACTCAGGAATCTTGATTTCGCAACCTAAGTATGCTCTTGATTTGCTAGCTTGGTTTCAGATGTTTGATTGCAAGTCTTCTCCTACTCCTTTTCTTTCTGGGGTTAATTTGGTTTTCAGATTGCTCTACTCCCTTGGTTGATGGTACTATTTATCAACAGTTAGTTGGGAGCTTGATCTACTTGACTCACACTTGACTGGATTTATCACATGCTATTGGGATCGTGTCTAGATTCATGCAGGAGCCACATGAGCTACATTGGAAAGAAGCTAAATGGATCCTTCATTATGTTCGTGGCACTTATGCTGATGGCATAGACTATCATGGAGGGGTTGATATTGACTTAATTAGATTCATAGATTCTGATTAGGCTGGTGACTTAGATCATCAGAAATCTACTTCTAGCTATAGTTTCTCCCTTGGTTCAGGTCCTATTAGTTGGTCTAGCAAGAAGTAGAATGCAATTGTGATATCATCTATAGAGGAAGAATACAGAGGAGCAGTTAACACTGCCACAAAAGCTATTTGGCTACAGGGTATTCTGATAGAGTTTGGCATCCACTTTCGGTGGCCTACCATTATCTACTGTGATAACACGAGCACTATCTCTATTTGCAGAAATCCAGTTCAGCATCAGCAGACGAAGCACATTGAGATCCATATGCACTTCATATGAGAGCTTATTCATGATGGTATCATCAACATTCAGTACATTCAGACAACTGATCAGATTGCAGACTTATTCACCAAGCCTTTCACTGAGATGAAGTTTCTTCACTTATGGTCTCTTCTTGGGGTGAGGTCTTCTGTAGCTGCCCATCTTCTTAGGGCTATTTAGTCCTTTTCTTCTTCTTCTTTTAGGAATATTGTGCTTGTATATGGGCACCTTATCAGGCCTTTAGTTTTCGAGCCCCATTGGCACATCTTTCTTAGTTGTTTAGGAGTATTTTTTCTCTTCCGTATGACTCATCACAGCTGCTACCCCCAGCTTCGATGAAGGGGGGGGTGTTAGTGTGAGTTATCCTATGTGTCCTCCTCTCATGTTGGAGGGGTCATCTCACATGGTTTAGGTTTAGGGTTAGGTTTTAGGGTTTTCATATGTGTCCATGCACTAGGGTTACTCAGCACCCTATATGTACCCCTTTTCTATTCATTAATGAGCATTGCCAAAGACACTCCGCTGTCTTTCTTCTATGAAAGCTTTGTTTCTGTTGAGCAAGTTCTTCCATTATTGATCATTTTTTCCTTGCTATCGCTGGAGCTTTCATGATTCCATTGGAGTGCAACTACTTCGTGGTGCCTCGTTTCTGATTCGATTGTCGTAAACTCTTTTCATGGTATCAGAGCTGAGATCGGGTAAATATGCGGAAACAATTCCTCAAATCAAAGCAATAAGAAACTATATAGTAGAAGTATGCATGCAGAAATATAACAACATAAATAAATAATACACAAAAGAAGACAAGTCAAGATTTAATTTGGTTCACCCAATGTGGGGCTACGTCTACCAAGAAATTGCTCAGATTTTATTATTAACAAGAGTAAAAAAAAATCTCATAGTCTTCTCTCAGTTATGAACTCACAACAAAATTTCAAAGATGGTAAACCACATCTAAACCACAATTGACACCCAATTGCTTAACCTTGATCATTCTTGATCACCTCTTGATCACTAAGACTCAAGAACTCTTGAACACACAAGATATATTTAAGATACCCTAACACCTCTATTTTATAGGATTACAATCCTTTTAAGAAGTCTAAAAGCCGACCCTAGAAGTTTGGAAGTCATGATATTTCATCTTCCCAGGGATGGAAATGAAACTGCAATGACCTTTCATCTTCCCACGGATGGAAAAGAAATTGTCATGACGTTTCATCTTCCCATGGCTGTCATGATCTTCCATCATGACAAATTTGAACTCCAACACATCAATACCTATTTAAGAAGACCAAAAAGCAGGTTCCACACCCCAACAATCTCTAACTTGGAGACTGTTCCTACTGAGCAAAGTTCTCAACCCTTCATTATCAACCACGAAGGCCAATCAAAGTTGAACACAACTTCAAATTGTCCCTTTTGGACCGCTTTGGTCATCATATCCATAGGATTTAGACTGGTATGAAATCTTTTCCAGATTCAACTTATCTTCTTCCAAAGCTACCCTAATGAAATGATATCTCAGCTAAATGTGCTTCATCCAAGAATGCAAAACAGAGTTCTTCCCTAAAGGAATAGCGCTCTGAATATCACTGTGTAGTCTCTCAGCTTCCTGCTTATGGACCCAACTCATTAAGCAACTGTTGTAGCTAAATCATCTCCTTTCTTTCCTTTATGGCAGCAACATACTCAACCTCTGTGGTTGACAAAGCCATAACTTTTTCTAACCACGAAACCAGACTCACCGCTATATCACCAACCATAAATACATAACCTGTCATGCTCCTCTTGTTGCACAAATCTCCTGCCACATCCGAATCTACATAACCACACAATGTAGTGTCCTGATCCACTGAAACACAATTTTTTCTCCCATGGTCCCTCTCAAATACCGAAGGATCCACTTCATTGCGTGCCAATATTTCTCTTTACCTGGATCACTCATAAACCTGCTCATTACTCCCACTACATGGGAAAATGTCATGCCTAGTGCATACCATATCATACATAAATCTATCAACCGCTGATGAGTATGGTATCCTAGACATCTGGTTTTTATCCTCCTCAATCTTGGGACTCTGCGCCTTTGATAATTTAAAGTGACCCTTACCGAAGGAGTACTAACCGGTTTAGCATCCTACATACTAAACCTCTCCAAGAGCTTCTTTATGTTCTCTTCTTGAGATAATAAAAGCTTCTTCTCCTTCCTGTTTCGAATTATTCTCAAACCAAGGATTTTTTTCTCCTACCCCCAAATCCTTCATAATAAAGGAGTCACCTGGCCGCTTCTTGAGTACCTTTATTTCTTGCATGTTATTCCATGAAATAAGCATATCATCCACATACAGGCACAAAATAATATAACTATCATCAAGAAACTTCTTTATGTACACGCAATGGTTTTGAGTGACACCTAGAGTAACCTTGCTCCTGCATAAAACTATCAAAATTCTTGTACCACTACCGTGGAGCATGTTTCAGGGCCATACAAGCTCTTCTTCAATTTGCACACTAACCACTCCTTCCTTTGACCTCATAACCTTATGGCTGCTGCACATACAATTACTCCTTCAAATCACTATGAAGGAATGTGGTCTTCACATCCAACTTCTCTAAGTGCAGGTCTTCTACTTCTACTAAACCAAGAATAATCCTAATAGAAGTAATTTGTAACAACAAGAGATTTTTTTTTCATAAAAGTCTATTACATTTTATTTTGTGTAAATCCCTTGACCCACCAACCGGGCCTTGTATATTTTCATGCCTCCATCTTCCTCTTTAATTCTATACACCCACTTGTTCTGTAATGCTCTCTTTCCCTCGGGTATCTCTACTAGATCCCAAGTCTAGTTTTCCGTAAGAGATCTATGCTCTTCATCTATGGCCTGCTCCCACTTCTTCCTAACATCCACCTACACTGCTTCCTCAAAGAAACTCTGGCTCTCCACTATCAGTGAGCACTAAATAATTCAAAGATGTAGTAAATATTTCAGATTTCCTTCTTACCCTAGAATACCTTCTCACCCCAGGAGTTTGGGGTTCCTCATGAGTAAGTTCATGAACTGGTTGTGCCGAAACATGTTGCACCTGAACCGCCCCCTTGGATACCTTGATGTATGCAATGTCTGTTATTCAAAATTCACCCCTCAAGGTAATTTTGATAATATGCATTAAATTCTCAAGTCCCAGGCAAATAGATTGATGCAAGGCAAAAATCATGTTTCTAGGGTCCCCTCAGATTTTTTCTAACTCCCCTGTCCAAGAAGAAAGAGCAAGTTCTGAGAAAAGGTGGAAAATTTGCAGAAAACAAGCTTGGGCTAGAAAAAAATCATGAAAAATGGCTAAGTCCTAGTCCGTGGGACAGTCAGGACATGAGGGACATCTGGGTACGAATCAGCCGAAAATCCACCAGGAAGTCCGTGGAGCAGTTGGGACGAAAGGACGCACGGGACGTGAACCGGCCGGTTCGGCCGAAACAGAGGACTTTCGTACTGGGACATCCGGGCCAAAAGTACGCGGAGGACGCGAAAAGATGAAAGAGCTGAGAGCGAATGGAATCTCACCACGTGTCTTCACCACAAAGAGGGACAAGGAAGCCCGAATCAGCCGAGGCAGGAGATTTTCATCTAGAAAATCTGGGAAAAAAGTACGCGCAAGACGCGGGGGACGCAAAAAGCCGAAGCGGCCGAAGGCAAAGAAGAAAAGTCAACGTTTGACCCATGAAACTTCAAACGGCCATAACTTTTGACTCCGAGCTCCGATTTTCACAAAATTAGACTTTCTGGAATGAGCACAACATCCTCTAGTATATTTAATGAGGGTAGATATATTTAAATAAGAGAAACATGTTCGGCTCCAGTCAGTTAATGCTCATTCCTGTCAAATGACAAAAAATGCCTGCCAGACCCAAAACAGCTGCCCGCACTCAGAAGGCCATAACTTTTGCATTTCTCAACGAAATCACACAAAATTGGTACCGTTGGAATCATGGATCCGATCCCGACGCACAAAAATAAATAAATTCTGGATTTGGTGAGAGATTGATGGAGATTTTTTTATAAAACGTGGCCGAGTTCATAACAATGTTTCATTTGGTGGTTGGGAGTGCAATTAAGAGGCATGGTCATCATTCTTTCTGTGCTGCAGAACCTGGGACAGTATGGGGAGCCTTTTGCAAGTAATATACAATAATTTTACTCCATTTAATGCCTCTTACAGGTGGTTGAAGGACAGATTTCAGGATTTACATTTTCCCTTCTCTTTTCCTTCTCATTTTTCTATAAATTGGAGAGTTGGGCTCATTGTAAGAGGAGGTAGTTTTTGTAGCAAATCTCTGCCAAAATTGCTTTGTGAAGCCAATGTGTTGCAGGCCCTTATAGTGGACTCCTTGCATGGTGATCTAGGCCCTTACCTTGTAATAGATTGAACTGTGCATATCATGAAGCAATAAAATATTAGTTTGTGGATGTATCTTCCCCTGCTGTGTTTTCTCGCATTCTTCTTGCCCCTTTAATATTTCTACAAGAATATTGTGTCTATTATTTTGTTCTTGCAGGGATCCATTATCATTGTGTGTGCTTGGAATATTGTTGTGAATGCATTTTGCTAGATTATGGAGAACTGTCATCACCTCTTCTAGTGTGCACCTTGCTTCTGTATTTCACACATTTGGAGAACTACTCTCACACCCTCCTTTTCTGGTGTATCACCGCTTTAGTGTAGGCTTTCATTTTATGCATTCTCTCTCTCTGGTCCCTTGGAAATTTAGATTAGAATAGTTAGTTTCCCCTGCATTAGAGTAGATTGCGGCAGGTAGTTTAGGAGCAAGAAGCAGCTTTCTCTGGAGGTCTATCTCAAGTAGCAAGTCCCACAAATTGGAGATGGTACCCATGTTATCCAATCACACTGTGAGTTCAAGTATATGCACTTGTATAAACACAGGGGTGCTGTGATTCAGTGATAACAATGTCCTATAAAAATTTGTATTCTTTCTTTGATTCCTCTTTCTGTTCCTGCAACAGATTTTTATGCATGACTTTTTCATTAAATACAATATCTCTAGACCAAAATATTTTCTTGTCCTTAAGACTCCAAACACGGAAACCAAACTCATCCTCACCATATCCAAAAAAGGTGCATTCCTCAGACTTAGCCTCTAACTTGGTCCTATCATCTTTATCAATGTGAACAAATACCTCACATCCAAATACTCTAAGAATTGAGTAATCTATTTTCTTACCAGACCAAGCCTCCTCAGGTATACCTCTGTCCAAAGCCATAGAGGGTCCTCGGTTAATTAGATAAACAATTATGCTCACCGCTTCTGCCCAAAATATGAGTGGCAGCCCCGCATGTAACCTCATGCACCTAGCACGCTCCATGATTGTCCTGTTCATTCTATTTGACACTCCATTTTCCTGTGAAGTATTTGGAACCGTTCTTTTCCTACGGATACCATTTACCGAACAATAATCAAGAAAATCATTACTGCAATACTCCCCTCCATTATCCAACCTGAGACATTTCAACATGAGACCTGTTTCATTCTAAACCAAGGCTTTCCATCTTTTTAAGGTTTCAAACACATCAAATTTATTTCTAATGCAATATACCCAAAATTTTCTTGTTACTTCATCAATGAAAGTGACATAATAACATGAAACACCAATATATTTTTCCTTAGCTGGCCCCCATACATATGTATGCACTAAATCCAACTTACTCTCCTTCCTGGTAGGTCCAACCTTGAGGAATCTCACCTGCTTCTTTTTTCCATAAACAGAGTTTTCAAAGAAGTCTAAATCTACCTCCTTTAATCCAGACAACCTGTCCTTTATAATCTGCATTCCCTTTTGACTCATATGAATGAGTGTCTGGTGCCACAAAGTTGCATCTCCATTTGCAGCAACTAAATGACAATAATCAGCACCACTGGTTAAATATAAAGTACCAGTTTTTTTACCTCTTACAACCATAATAGCTCCCTTGGTAACCTTCCAAGAATCTACTGTAAAACTGACTGTACAACCATCGCTACCGAGTTGACCTATTGATATCAAGTTCTACATCAACTTAGGCACATTCCTAATGTCTTTAAGTAGCCATGTGTTCCCATTCTGCATTTTCACCTGAACACAACCTTTCCCTACTATGTTGCATGGTTCAACATCACCAAGATATATGTGTCCAAAATATCCTTGAAAAAAATCAGTAAAGTAATGTCTATGTGGGGTGGCATGGAAAGACGCCCCTGATTCTAATACCCAAGATTCAACAATATTATCCAAAGAAATCATTAAGGAATCCTGACAAACATCACCTGCTACCACATTTACCTCTTTAGTTTCCTCCTTATTCTTCTTATCCTGAAGATCCCAACAATATTTCTTAGCATGACGAACCTTCCCTCAGTGCCAACATTCTAACTTACTCTTGGAATTTAACCTTTCGTGATCATTCGACTTCCCATGGTTACCTTTCCCTCTGTTCTTTTGTCTCCCTCTTATCTCCACCGTCAAAGCATTTCAAGAAGTAGAAGAATCTCCAGTGCTCTTCATTTGCATTTCCTCACTTATGATCACACCTATTACATCCTAAAACTTTATCTTTGAATTATTAGAGACTGAATTACTTATAGCCATAACCAAACTGTCCCAGCTATCTGGTAAGGAACAAAACATCAACAAATCCCTGACCTCATCATCAAAGTCAATTTTTACTGAGTTTAACATACTCAAAACCATATTAAATTCATTCAAATGAACAACAATAGAACCATTATCAGACATCCTCATATTAAATAAATTTTTCATCAAAAATATTTTATTAGAGGCAGAGGGTTTTTCATATAACTTCCCCAACGGACTCATGAGACCTTCCGTGTTCTTCTCTTGCGATATGTTGAAAGAAACTAAAGATGCAAGGCATAACTGAATCGCCCCAAGTGGATTTCTATCAAGAAACTCCCAATCCTCATCTGACATGGCTTTAGGTTTCTTTTTTTTCTAGTCAAAGGAACATGGAGGTCCTTTTGATATAAGTAATCCTCCATTTGCATCTTCCACAAACCAAAGTTCTGCCCATTGAACTTCTCAACAATCGATCTGCCCTCATCCACCATAGCTCCCGTTCAAGCTAAACTTTCCTTGTGATTTACCACTTCAGAAAAAAACCACCAAAGCTCTGATACCACTTGTTAGGAATCAGAGAACAAATATGCAGAAACAATTCCTCAAATCACAGCAGTAGGAAACTATATAACAAAAGTATACATGCAGAAATATAACAACATAAATAAATAATGCAAAAAAGAAGACAAGATAAGATTTAACGTGGTTCACCCAATTTGGGCTACGTCCACCAAGAACTTGCTCATATTTTATTATCAACAAGAGTAAAAGAACTCTCATAGTCTTCTCTCAGTCATGAAATCACAATAGAATTCCAAAGATGTTAAACCACATCTAAGCACAATTGACACCCAATTGCTTAACCTTGATCACTCTTGATCACTTCTTGATCACTAATACTCAAAACCTCTTGAACACACAATATATATGTAAGATACCCTAACACCTCTATTTATAGGATTACAATCCTTTTAATAATTTCAAATGCTGACCCTAGAAGTTTGAAAGTCATGATCTTTCATCTTCCCATAGATGGAAAAGAAACTGTCATGACCTTTCATCTTCCCATTGTTGGAAAAGAAATTTTCATGACCTTTCATCTTCCCATGGCTGTCATGATATTCCATCATGAAAAATTCAAATTCCAACGCTTCAATACTTATTTGAGAAGACAAAAAAATAGGCTCCACACCCCAACAGTGTGAGATCACCCAAAAAAATCGTAGTATAGGATATCCTTTTACACCATTTCTTTCGACATGGATCATGTTCCATTCACACTCTTTCATTTCACATGTTTTACATTTACATAATTTACACACACATGCATCTTTTACATAACATTTTTAAACTTACAGACATATATATTTGAATACTTGATCGTCTTCTCCTTGTAGTTCCGGTCGTATGAGAAACAAGCAGTCAAATAGGGGCAACAAAAAAATGGCAAAAACACTTTGCAATATCACAATATAACACACACATCACACTTTTATGCAATTACATTACACACACTGTAACAACTACACACACGTGTTCTTCCATAGCTGCACTCTCATCACTTTTTGTTTGTGCATTTTTCATCTATAGTTTCCACATTCCTCAATATTTTCATCGCTCCACGCTTTGTCTAGTCCTTTGATGCATTTATACTATATTCTTCATTTACATAAGGTATGCATATCTATCTACTTTATGTTATCAAGAATTCCACTCAACAACATAAACTGGGGGAAAAATTTAGTGAAAAAATCATGCACTTTAGATCCATACATGTAGGTTATTAAAACAAAAATCTACATCCCCAAACTCTTAATACATCCTTTCCTATATTCATCTACCCAATTATATCCTAGTTCATGCAGTAATTCTACAGAGCTCCGCTTCCTAACTTGTGTCTCTTTTCTCTACCATGGGTGCGCGTATATATAGGCATCTGAAGTGCTAAAAAACTCTTATGCAGCCTCAGATCTGGTGCAAAGTGTCAATGTGTGAATCATCATAGGCGCATGCTTCTCCAGGCCTGCGCCCACTACTCCCTGTCATGATGAGCTTTTTAGGATCTTCTCTCGCAAAGTATATTCCTTCCAGGTCACCCTGTCACCAGGATGGAATCTTATCCATTCAAAACATGCTTTTCATGAGTTCTACCTAAAAGGCCAAAAATGGTTGAGTCCTAAATTCTGCTTTGTGGGCGCGCATCCTAGGTTCTACAAAACCCCATTTTTAACCTTGCACTGTGCACCTTGTCCAGCATGCTTCCTCCAGCCGTGCGCGCTTATGCACCTTCATGACTTGGTACATATTTTAGGGGCCCAACGTCACCCCAAACTTCACCCATTCTCCACCCTATGAAATGCTTAAAGAATAGAATACAAATGGCAAGGCCTTGCCTTGGAAAAGAATGAAGGGAAAGAATAAATAATGGGGGAGAGAAAGAATAAAGGGAAAATTGTATTACTTAAAGAAGTAAGAGGGGAAAATTCTTGCTTAGGTCATCCTCCAATGTATCCCATGGCGTGACTTCATCCTATGCTCTCTTGTAAAGGTCACCAACCAATGTGTTCACCTCATCGAACGTTACTCCCTCTCCTTGTGTGCTTAGGGTGTCTACCATTGTTTCCATCTCCTTTCCCAAATCTTCCAAGGCATTCATTCTCCTTGTGATAACCAGGTATATCTCTTTAATCTGGGTTTTGATTGAGCCCTGCATGATCTCAATTGCTTCTAATTTCTTTTCTACCTCGGTAAGGACCTTTTCCTGTTCTGCTCTATTGCTCTTGTTATTTTCCCTGAAGTCCTTCAACTTTTCTTCATCGTTGGCAAGCAGCATGCTTGTCACTTTATCTTGATCCGCATAATGTTCGTATGCGACCCCAGCAGTTTGGGGGGCTATCTTTATGTCAGCAAGAACCTTGCTGTATTTTGTAATGAATGCGATGACCTTTAGCTTGTCTTCTTGAACCAAGCATGCAGCTACATCTTCAGTGGACTCTAAGACCAGGGGCTTTGTTTCCATGGTGAGGATCCTAGTTAAGTCCTCAAGGCACTCCAAGGAAGAACCATACTTCTGCGGGGGAGGGTTAAGGTCCAAGTGCTTCAAGATAATAACATGTGAAATGAGCTCCACCTTCTTGTGAACCTCGTGCACCTTGGATTTTTCCTCCTTCAATCCCCGCTGCAACTGAGCATTGATAAATTTTTTTAGGTTGAGGCCCTTTCTTAACTCAGCTATCTCTATTTCCTTTTTATCCATTAGGTCTTCCAGGACTTTAACCCTATCACTTTTGCATAAAATCCTAGCCTCCACCTCCACAGAGACTTTGGTGAGCACGTTACACACTTTCTCATCTGATAGTTATTGTTCATTTATAACGGGGTTGATCCCCCCTATCTCGGATAGCGCCATAATAGCTTCATGGCTTACTTCAAACTCAGGGTCATCTAGGTGGGAGTCGAAATCCCATCAAAACATCTTCCTTGTCCGAGGGTATCTGCCCTCAGGATCAAAGGATTCCATCCCTGTGAGTTCCTTGGTTGGAATGGTACTTTCGAAATGCGCGCATAATACATTATTAGGGTTATTATCATAACCCATTACCACCCTTTCTCCTCCCGCGCACTTAATTCCCGTGCACATGCCCTTGGGAACAATTACCATTAGTATGGGCCCCTTAGTGCTGCTGATGCTTTTCTCCCTCTGTTCCTCCTTGAACTCACCTAACACTAGGTCCGTGCTGCGTTCCAACTCTTCATCGACCAAGGTTTCAATAATATTTTCTACCTCCCTTGTAACTTTCTCATTTATTTCCTCCTCCGTTAGCTTGGGCATACTTGGTTCTTTGGTACTAGCCTCCTCACTCCTTTCTCCATTTTTTGCGCCTTCTTCCTTCTGGGTGCCCATCGTTCGTGCAAAGATGAATGCATCCTTTTCTTCCTCTCTATCTTCCTCCTCCCAGTCATGCACATTAATCAATTCCTGATTTACATTAGGCTCTTCTCCTTCATCTTCATCCTTCTCACCTTTATAGGTGCTCAAACCTTATGTTTCTTCTGAATATACTTCCTCTACATTTTTCTCCTCTTCCTTTGCTGAAGACTTTGATGTAAGGGATGTTGTTTTCTCTTCATCAGAGGATTCTTCTTGAGTTGGTGGGTTTGCTGGTTCGAGGGTCTTCTCCTTGACCACCATCCTCTTTTTCTTCTAGATGTAGGTACTTGGCCCATGGGTACCTACAACTTGCTTCTCCACCATACTTGGCTCCTCCTGCTCTTCCCTTTCCTTCCTCTTAGGCGCGGGCTTCTTCCTACCAGTAGGGTCATCGGGAATGGATATCTCATCCTCCACATACGCGCCCTTCTCAAACTTCAGCCTTATGTGTAGGTATATCCTTGCAACATTACTCCCAACAATAGGTAAGGTTAAAGGCCTTAAAATTTGTACATCATGTGAAACGTATCTTTCAATGTATGTGCTCTTTTCTGGGTACACAAAATTCTTTCTCATCTCTCTATGTTCCCTGTCAAGGTTGGAAAGATCCAGATTTAGCTTCTTTGATTCCTTAAATCTATTTACTCCTGCCTGAAAGAATTGCGCAGTGAAGGAGAAGGGGAGCTTGCACTGAGGACTCCAGGCGCCATCAATTAAAATAAATCTGCCTATGCAGAAATGTTGGTATACCGCGAACTCTACCTCTCCTCTGGTTGTTGCTGGGAGTTGTTCTGGAATCACCCATTCAGCGCCAAATGCATTCCTTAGGTGCATATACCATTTTTCCAAGCGCGCCTTGTGTACTGTTGTCATGGATTCACATGTGTACTTCTCAAACCTCTTCGTGGGTGAAGTGTTTTCAGCAGGGTACTCCCAAATGAACTTGTCGAATGCATCTGGCACTCCGATTTATGAAAACACTATGGTCAATAGAACATTACCAAAGTGGATATTAACTCACTCCTCCATGCTGCTTATAATATCATCTACAATATACTGGGAGAGTTTATAGATGGTGCCCTTTATAATTTTCCTACAGACATTCAACCAGGGCTTGTTCACCTAGGTCCATCTTTCTTGTCCATTCAACTTGGACATGAGGTGGGCAGCCATCTTCATCACCGGATCTCTGATGTCTGAGATGTCATAGTAACTCGATCCCTTTTTGTACTCTTGGTATGTGATGGTTTCCTTGATTGCCTCCTCATCCTGGAGGTCATCTTCCAGAGTGCCCCCTTCACAGATTAGGCCTGTGAAGCATGAAATTAATTACGGATTTATGTGCATTTTGCATCCTATGAAACAGAAGAATTCCTCATGAACGCGCATCATTAGCCATTGATACAAGCGCTCGGGCTTCCCAAAATACGGCAACTCATAAAGTTACAAAAGTCCCACCTTCTCCATTTTTATTTTGACCTTGTCATTGTATATTAACAACCCATTTGATGTTCATTTGTTTTTTGGGCGCACCAACTCTAGCACCATCTCCTTTTCAATTGTATTTAACTGATGGTTATAGTCATTTATGGTCATTTTCCTTATGTGGGATTCCCATTCATGCCCTAGCAACACTCCATCCGGGTATTGCATCTTTGAGTACCACTCCTCATTTGTTTCAACCGGTACTTCTTCTTGTTTTCTCTTACCCTTGCCTTTACCCTTTCCTTTCTTCAATTGTTCCACTTGTTTATTGGCTGGTTTTGTGGCTGTCATCTCACCCTTTGCTTTCATCTTATCTTAAAATGTGAATTGGCGAGGGATTCCTCTTATGCCCTGTGCCCTAAAATTCAAACCCTAATTCTGATTTCTTCTTTTCACTGCAGTGCTTCTCATCAAAGGTTCCTACATCCGTGAATCACTTATGTTCTAGTTTGCATATCAAACGGACCGATTGTGCTCGAGTTTTGGTGATTTTCCTTCACACGAGTCACTTCTTAAAACCCTAGCTCTCAAAATAAAATAGCTCTTCTCGTATACACAAAGTAAAATAATGAAGTGCCCTCTATTGTATTTATAGCTTTTCCTACTTTTACGCATTAAAGGCTAGGCTACCTACCACCATACGACAAAATTTAATGTAGATTTTTCAAACAAAGCCTGATTTCAGTGCCCTTACTCATGCGCCCAATTCTTGTGCGGACACTTTTCCAACCTTCTGGCGCACAAACAATCCATCTTGGTAGAAGACTCTTGCATGCGTGTTATCAGTGCCGAAGGAACTTCTTCTATCCTCATGACTCTTGTTTTCACCTACCTCATGTTTTATGTGCTTTCCAACCTTTGTACATGGATTTCCATTGTGGCCTTGTCATCAATCTTCCTTTTTCCTCTTAATGCATCTTTTCAATAGGTTCACTTCAAACTGTCTACCAACACAATTCTCCTGGCAATTTCTCCATGCTTTCCCTTTATCTCCTTACCCCATACTTAAACGATGCACGGTCCTCTGCGCATTCATAACTTCAAAAAGAATAATAAGGTTACCGGTGCCCAAGGCGCAAAATAAAAAAACAACGTGAAAGGGAAACACATGAAACAAAAGCATGAAGGAAATTTTAAACTAACTGACAAAACTGCCTTATTTACAAACACCAAGAAGCCTTATTTATAGTAAGGCTTCAGCCTACTCCCATTGAAGTGTCTAGGTAATTTTGTCCCATCTAGCGCTTGTAACTGGCATGCACCTGAATCAAGGATGTACGAGATTACATAAGGACCCAACCAATGTACCCTCAACTTCCCAGGATGGCGGAAATTTTTTGAATCATATAGTAATACCATCTGCCCAACCTCAAACTTTTTTTTTTTAATATGTCAGTCATGCCATGCATTTTTCTTATCTTTTTCAGTTTTCTGTCTCCATCTGGCTAGTCAGCGCCTCTCATCTAGTTTTTAATTAATTCATCAATTCTTTCTTCCAATGCTTGTTCATCGTCCAACCCTCCTGCGCACGCTATATGTAGTGATGGTAATACAAAATCAACCGGTAGGAATGCTTCCATGCCAAACACCAATTGAAATGGTGTGGCCTTGTTCAATCTTTTGTTAGTTGTCCTTTATGCCCAATAAACGGCTGAGACCTTATCATCCAAGTCTTGCCTACCAACATTGCATATCTTAGTCAATGTGTGACTAAGAATCTTGTTGAATGCCTCTGCAGTTCCATTTACATGAGGATGATAAGGGGTGGTTTTGTGATGGGCCACCATGAATTATGCCAACAGAATCCCGATGGTTTCATTTAGAAAGTGAGTGCCCCTATCACTTGTCAAGCTTAAAGGGCATCCATACCTATTGATTATGTTTTACCATAGAAACCTAGCAACCGTAGCTGCGGTACAATCTTTAGTGGGTGCGACCTTTGCCCATCTTTTCAGATAATCAGTACAGGTAATAATATACCTTGAGCTATTCCTTCGTGTTGCTGGTGAGATTGGCCCAACAAAATCTATTACCCAATTTTCAAAGGGCTCCACGTTAGCTATGGGTCGTAAGGGCATTTCATCCCTTTTTCTAGGTTTACCAAGGTGCTGACAACGCTGGAAATGGTCACAAGCCTTGCAAAACTCAATGCAATCTTGGTGAATCATCTCCCACCATAGTCCTGTAGTTAGAATCTTGTGCGTGGTTGCATTCCCTGCATAGTGTCCTCCAGCAATTCCACCATGGGATTCTTCTATGATAGCCACGCGCTCATGTTCCAATACACACCAGAGCAAAACCTCATCATGACCCATTTTATAAAAATATCCATTTATTAACATGTAGGGTGCGGCACAAATGGCTAATTTCTTTCTCTCTAATGCTTTCATTCCTTCAGGTGCCACACCTTCCTTGAGAAATATAGCAATGTCTTCTAACTCCGAGGGCACATGCAGCAACCTAAATAGTTGTATGTTTGGCATAGTGTCCTCGATGCTCTGCGCGTCCTCTTCTAAATCAATCCTTGATAAATGATCCGGCCCATAATTGTTCTTTCCAGGTTTCACTACTACAGTGAACTCAAATTGTTGAAATAGGAGTACCCAACAACATATGCACCCCTGTAATACTGCTTTGTTTACCAAATAATTCAAGGCCATATGGTCAGTGTAGAAGATAAAAGGAGTTTCCAGTAGATATTGTCTAAACTTGTGAAGTGCATAGATCATTGACAATGCCTTGCGCTCAGTCATCGTATAATTCTGCTTTGCTGGTGTCAAGTTCCTACTTGTAAAACACAAGGGGTGATCCACAATTCCCTCACCTGGTTATGCGAGAATGGATCCAATTGTTTTACCAGAGGCATCTACGTTGACATGAAAAGGCTTATCCCAAGAAGGGAATCGTAAAATAGGTGTGGTGACAAGCCTATCCTTCAAAGTGTCAAATGCCCCTTACTGCGCTTCTCCCCACTGAAAGGAACTCTTATGTTTAAGTAATATTACCAAAGGTGCGACGATCTTGGCATACCCCTTAATGAACTTCTGGTAGTACCTAGTGTGCCCAAGAAATCCGTGCACGTCACTTTGGCTAGTCGGTTCCCCAAATCCCACAATAACTGCAACCTTGGTGGGATCAACCTGTAAGCCCTCTTTGCATATGATATGCCCTAGCAACATCCTGAATGGAGTTATAAAAACACATTTCTTAATGTTCAGGGATATCCTCAACTACTGACATCTCTCAAAAATCAATCTTAAGTTATCACAATGGTCCCTGACCAATCCATACACAGTCCAATCATCTAAATAGACCTGAAGAAACTTGTGGATGAAGTCGTGAAATGCTTGCACAACTATGCGCGAAAATACAGCAGGCGCATTCTTCAACCCAAAGGGCATGACCGTATATGCAAAACTAACCCACTTGGTGGTGAAAGTTGTCTTTTCTTGGTCTTCCTTGGCAATCCTCACCTGGTGATATCCTAAGAATCCATCCGTGAAGGAATAGACCTCACACCCAGTGACTCCTAAAATTTCTTTAGTGAAGGGGGTTGGAAAAGGATCTATGCTACAAACAGCGTTCAGCTCCCTATAATCCACACATATCCTAATCCGTCCATCCTTCTTTATGTTGATTACCATTGGACTTATCCATTTTGATTCTTCTACAGCTTCAATGATTCCAGATGCTATCATTTTGTCTAACTCTTCCTTTACTTTTACGCATATATTGGGATTCATCTTGTAAGGTCTTCTCCTAACTGGCCGTACACCGTCCTTCAAATTTATCCTCATTTCCCCTAAGGAATGGTGGACACCTTTTAGTTCATGATACTCACGTGGGAAAAAATCCTCAAATTCGCACAAGAGATTGATGATCTTTGATACTTCCCTATCTGACTAGTAGTCTCTAATGATAGCTTCCTTGGGTACTTCTTCCAAGCCGATGTTAACCTTCTTGGTCTTTAGAGGTTCATGATAAGCAAGCACACATGCATCCGCATTATCAATTACTTCACGCTTTCCGACCGAATGGTCATCATCTAGGCCTTCCGCATCTTCTCCATCAATTACGTATACCAACTTCCCTTTCTCTTTTTCAGCACACGTGCGCTCAAACTATATGTCCTCTAGTTCTTCTTCTTCAAAGCAAGCTTCCAAACTAGGTCCACCAAGTAAACCTAGTAGCCTATCTTCCACCATGATGCAATCCCCTAGAGTAAGGAACTTGATAGCCTACAATTCCTTATCAACTGGTGGCTTGGTACTTCAATCCTCAAAGGTGTGAACAAGATCGGCCACCACCTCTTGCCAATTTCTTATCTGATGGAAAGTTTTAGAGTGTATGTACCAAGTGCGCGCACAACCTCATAGTGTTGAATATAGCTTGTGCATTCAAAGGGATGGTGCTAAAGCTTCCTCACCTCCCCCCCAAAACCTCTCACATACCTGGATACGGGAAGAGGCGGGTTCATTGCCATTGTAATCCTTGATAGTGGTAGGTACATTGCTTATGGAGAATTGAACAGTGAGTGCAATCCTAACCTCACACCATTCTAACAAGTTCTTGTTATGTACATACCACCACCTTGCTGTTGTGCCTATCAAAACATAACTCACTATCCCATGTCGCTCATCCTCCTTCCATTGAGCTTTCATTTCTCTTAAAAAGACCTCAGGGTATGCATCTCAAGAATACTTGGTTACTTTCTTTCCTCCTAGGCACCGAACTGTACCTACCATGGATACTTTGGTCACCGATCCTTTTAAATGTCATCTGACTGATTCATAAGTCCCATGCACCGAATTATCGCGTGTTATACTTGTAGTATCATTGATAGATTGAGCATCATAAAATTGGATGACTCCCTCTGCAGGATGGATGGTCTCTGGATCTCTTATGGAGCACACATATATTCTGTCAAGGACTTCCTCTCCTAGGGTTTCAGTATAGGGTGTGGAATTTCCATCAGCAAGGGGTATAATGACCCGTTCCTCTTTGTTTTCAAAACTTATGTAGCCTTTGTTAAACCAGAGATCTGCATTGTTTTTATAGCACCAAGGGTGCCCAAGTAACGCTGGGAAGTTATCTACCTCGGCGAGCACCAAGACTTCAAAGTCCCCAGTGAACCTAGCTCTCTGAATGGTAATGGTTGCATCCTTTAAGACACCTATGGGCATTGATTTTGTTTTATATACCATATACAACACATTTGAAGATGGCTGTAATGTAGGTCTTCCCATCTAATGCCATGCATCCAAAGCAAGAACGTTGACCTCGGTGCCTATACCAATGAGTATCTTGCTGAGTAGCCATCCATCCACCACTACATTCAATGTGATCTCCTTGTCATAATCAAGGCTGTGAGGTGGGAGGTTTGCATGTAAGACCTATCTCTCACGCTCTTCTCCAGCGTGTGGTACCTTCTCTCTTAGCCATGCTCCTAGCAAGGGAATAAAATTCTCTTGCCTCAACATCTTACACACTTCCTTAACTTCATCCAGGTCATCCTTTGGTGCCTCCACAGTTATTCTTTGCTCCTCTTTTCAGGTTTTCTCTTTTAAGCACTGGATCTCTCCTTGTAAGCTCCGGATGACATCCATGGTCTCCTGGTAGACCTCCTTCTGGTGAGCGGGGTTTGGATACTTCCCATGCACTA
Source organism: Taxus chinensis (assembly GCA_019776745.2). NCBI lineage: Eukaryota > Viridiplantae > Streptophyta > Pinopsida > Cupressales > Taxaceae > Taxus > Taxus chinensis. The sequence goes on from CM034151.1 coordinate 823,101,653, forward strand.
CTTCTTCCCTTTACACCAGATTCCTTTGTCTAGGTGCCTCTTTTGCATGCACGGACTTGGCCCTGGTTGTCACCATAACGGGCTCTAATTCTGACTCACGCATTACTCGTGGGAGCCATTGTGTGTCAGCATTCTTAAAACTCACCATGGAAGCGACCTTGTCCTTCCTTTTCTACTGGCTCATATGTTCATATAACTCTGGGAACTCTTCATACTTATGTTTTTTTCCACACCATGAACACTGCAGGAGCTTCAGGCACTTGCTCTTATAGTGATATGTGGACCAGTAATTAAAACATGTTCTGCGCGGGAACTCACTTCTTCTGTCGCGGTTACCGCAACCACGAAACACTCTACAAAACCATCTTCCATGCACACCTCCATTTCTGTACTCTTCATACCGACGTTCATCTCCTTTGGAACTGTTGGTAATGCCAGTCTGGTGCACACCAAAGTCAATTGCCTCATGAATCTGGTCAATTATCCTACAATCCTTGGTGTCATGTGTTGTTAAGGTACATATCTTGCAATAACAAGATATTTTATTACGGATCGCGTGCTACAACAAAGGGCACCTACTTGCATCATGGTCCCCATGACATATTTCACAATTTACTGCTATGGCGCGTACCACTTTCCGAGTACATATCCCACCATTATCTTTTGTGTGACCTTCTACGTCATAATCTGTACACCACATCCCACCATGAGTCTCTGGAACCATGTTTACAGATAACTTCTCTAGCTGCTTAGCCATGATAGTGATCTGAGCCTCCACAAATGGGATAATGTCAGTGTCAACACTCTCAACCACCTCAACGCATAAAGCATCCTCCAGCGCCTTGCGTGGGTCTGTGAATGTTTTATGAGATAAGGCCCTCCTAAAGGGTGTGATCAACCCTCCAAAAAACCACTGAGCATACTGTGAAGGGTGGATATCATAAGACAATTTAGATAGAAGAGTTTTAAAACACGCATCATACTCCCACACACTCTCTGCCATTCCTTTCTAGATTTCCTTAAGAGAACTGATGCTTTTCTCTTCAAACTCAGGTATGTGGAACTCCGCTAAGAATGCATTCTTCAATGTGGTATAATCCACAACAGTTTGATGGGGGTCATATTTTCTATACTAGTTATGTGGGCGCCCTTGCAATGTTGTTGCAAATTGACTGGCCTTTCACTCCGGGGTTTTGATCCCTTTCACGCGCCATAGTAGCTCACACTTATGTACATGCTCCATAACATCTTCTATCGCTCTATAATCTGGTAAGTGTAAAGACATCTCAAAGAAAACTTGAGGAGGTGGTTGAGGCCCTTTTCCTCCCGACCCAGTCCCTTGGTTTCCTCCAGTGTTTCCTCCTCTGCTGGATCCTCTAGATCCTGAGCCCCCAAATCCACCACTTCCACCTCCAGATCCTCCTGTGTTTAGAAAAGGGCCTGTGTTCGTTGCGCCTAACGTACCCGTCGTTCCACTGAATTACGTGCCAATAGTTTGTGAGATAGTGCCACTCCCAGTCGTATTTCTTCAACTTCCTGATGCGCTCCCAAAACCAGCTGTATATGTTCCTTGTCCAAACATTCCACCAAATACCAGAATAGTGTGTGTAGCCATAGAAGTCCCAAACAAAAATTTATATCTCCTGGGCACCGATCGGTTACTTCCATCAATGTCAAATGGATCAACTATAATTTTCCCTCTTTCGAACAAACCAAGTGCCAAGGTTTGGTCGCTAGGTGGGGTCAGATGCACACCAACGAGTCTTCTTTCTCTATGTGACAGACTCCTATCAGAAGCCGAAGGGTTTTCTCTCCTATGCTTGCAAAGATGGGATAGCACAGACTGTTCGGGTTCCACATCCTCTGCATGTAACTAGACAATACTCATAATAGGGATAGCATGCAGAAACAATCCTCTGGGCTCCCGCAAAAATTCAAACTTAGTAACTTCTTGACATGAATATGTGGAAATTGCGTACTCCAGAGTGTAACTAGCCAATAATCCCCTCCACCAATGATCTATAGCATGGGTCCACATCAAGTCAACATCTTACAAGATTTGGTATGCTTCTTGGGTCCAAGGGTGTGATTTATAGTACCACCCCAATCTAGATGCGTAAGCCGAGAGCCATTCAAATAGTTCTACTGGGAAAGAGTAGAAGAAGGTTTTGTACAACTCATGGCTAGAGATTATCTTCCACCCACCTTTGCACATTAAACTCAGGTCTAGTATTGAATCTTTGAGAAAATTCTTCCTCTGTGCTTTTAAACCAATCTTCAACACCTTCCAGTGTTAACCACTTTGTCATCACTTATTGTACAGATCATGATGTATGCCATGTTCCACTACAACTTCGGAAAGAGGTCCCGACAACAGAACCAAGATGTAGTTATTTTTGCACCCACCAAAGAACAAGGGAACCTCATGCACGTCGACCTATCACCCAGTGAGCACTAGGTGCTCACCAAAGGTGCGCGAGAGGGAGCCGAGTCTCTCCTTTATGTGAGTCTAATGGAACCATCATTCATGATCTTTACTTGGTGATTTAAGAGATGTGAGAAGCCATAGAGATCATAACAGCTTCTATACCCTTTCATTCATCTCAACTAAGCAGTACTTGACAGATTTAACAGAACTTAGAAGTAATAAATCCACAAGAGACTTAGCATTTAAACATAGTTCATGAGCATAAAAGAACAAAGATTATAAAGAAACGATGCAGATGATAATAGCAAAGACATCTTGATTTAGTACAATTGGTAACGTTATCATATTCATCTAATGCTTATTACAAAACATCACAGAATGGCAGACCACAGTCGTGCCTCATATTTGGATCCATACATGTAGGTTCTTAAAACAAAAATCTATATCCCAAAACTCTTAATACATCCTTTCCTATATTCATCTACCCAATTATATCCTAATTCATGCAGTAGTTCTGCAGAGCTCCGCTTCCTAACTTGTGGCTCTTTTCTCTACCATGGGTGTGCATATATATAGGCATCTGAAGTGCTAACAAACTCTTCTATAGCCTCATATTTGGCACCAAGTGTCAATGTGTGAATCATCCTAGGCACATGCTTCTCCATGCCTGCGCCCACTACTCTGTGTCATGATGAGATTTTTAGGATCTTCTCTCGCATAGTATATTCCTTCCAGGTCACCTTGTCACCAGGCTGGAATCTTATCAATTCAAAACACACTTTTCATGAGTTCTACCTGAAAGGCAAAAAAAGACTAAGTCTCGAATTCTACTTTGCGGGCACGCATCCTAGGTTCTACAAAAACCTCTTTTCAACCCTGCACTGTGCACCTTATCCAGCGCACTTCCTTTAACTGTGCATGCTGAAGTGCCTGCATGACTTGGTAGATATTTCAGGGGCCCAACAAATACCGTGGCACCCATGGGAACCATGGGCCCACCTAGGGCACCCTGATACTTCTAGAAATTTCTCGGATCTTTTTGGGCCTCTTAGATCTATTTTCATATTTATCTTTCTTGGGGTCTTCCTTTTTCAGGGTTAATTACGAAATAAGAGAAAGATATCCCTATAAATATAAAGGTATGAGAGCATAATGAGGGACCTAACATCATACACTACTATCACTCCATCTAGAGTTGTATCCATCTATTACATTATCATACACATAGTTGTATCATCAAGGCACAAGCTATAACATTTACATTAGAATTCATAGGGGAAGGGATTCTATTCTATTCCATACACATATTCTATTACATTTTCTATATTTATTTGTTGCTAATTATTTGACATAGTGTGAGTGAAACAAGAGCACATAGTGAACGACATGAACACACACACTAGAACTACATTTTATTCTTAAATGTAGTGTAACTATTAGAGTAGTAAGCCCACTATTGTGGCAGCCAAGGTCAGTCCAACCCATTCATTCTACATCTTTATTTTTAGGGTTTTGATAATACTTCGTGTCTTTTTGTAGGTCCCTACATCTATTTGGATTATTGGTGACAAACAACGAGGGATAGTTAACCTAATGTGACACACAACGACGGTTTTAGACCACCTTCTGAGCTTGTGAGAACCAGTTTAAAATATATTTCATAGATCAGGGTGCCTAGATTGCATACCAAAGTGCCCTTGGGTGCTCTAGTCCTTTTTTATGTGCCCTAGTCCACACACATCCTCTAGATCCAATCTTTATGGGACCTCTACATAGTTGCTCCTACTTTTTATTTCTCTAGTCATCTATGCGACAAATTACGACAAAAATCTATAATCATATGAGTTATTTCCTCACCTCCTTATTGTAATTATGATTTTACTTTATTAGTTTTATAATTTACTAATTTATATATTACTTTATCACATTTATTTATAGCATTTTTGTCCTCTTAGATTAGATTAACTAGTCCTTACCTAACATAGTTTAAATCAATTTTAGTTAATCACCTTCTAACTCTGTCGTAAATCCTTGGGCTTGTTGAATTAATTGGCGGCGACTTCAAACTCAGTATTAACCCTGGGTTTATTATTCAAGGTGGTTAAGTGAATGTCAAAATGATTGCGGTCACCTTGAGAAACAAATACTTTCCCCAGATGCAAGAACATGACTTCCTAAAAAAGCATGGAATGGATTGCCTTCATTCGATGGATCCAAGGTCGGCCAAGAATCATATTATATTTGGTCTCCCCATCTATAATTAAAAAATCAGTTAGCACTGTCTTTTTCTCAAGGGTAAATGGAAGCACTATATTCCCTATGGACATTTATTTAAGACTATCGTAGCCTTTTAGCATATTTCTAGTTGATGAAAAATTGGCCTCTCCATAGCCTAAGTTTTGGAGGAACAAAAAGGGGAAATTATTGACATTTGACTCATCAATGATCATCGCACGTTTAACATAGTTATTATAGATCCAAACCTTTAGATACAACGTTAGGTCACTGTACGCACCCAAAATTACATATGCTACATTATCGGAAAATGGTTATAAGAATCCCTAATGATGATTAAAATTCGTTTCAAGAGGGTGTTCAAGCTCCAAAACCCATTCACAGTGTATATTTATAGCCTAGAAATCCTTACATAGCCTTTCCACACATTTTTCCAGATCCCCGCTTCTTTCTGTGCAAGTTTCGGTCTTTAGTGCCAGGACCGCTACCCTGCTTGGGTGACAGTTCAGAAAATTCCACCTAGGTCAGGGAGGTAGTCCTACAACCACCGCCATGCATAGGGTGGCGGTCCTAACCATTTTTTCCAAAAATCCTCATGTGTGTTTTAACATGTGACGCTTCACTTAACTTCACTTTTAGGATGCATCTGTGAGCCAAATTGTCTAAAAATAGCTTCGATTGCTTGGTTCTCCTTCCTTCATCTATTTTTTAGTATATTTAATTAGTTGGAACTGCTTCTTCTTTCCTTGTACAAGAATACACCTCCGAGCCCCAATTATTATATATTCCATGCTTGTTTTAAAAAAAAAGGGGTTTGAGGATTTTGTGTATCTTGTATTGTATTTCTACCACAATATTGTAAGGAATTGCAAAACCAAGCTCAGATCTGTTATGTTATCTCTTTTATACCTACATTGCATCCAAACCGCCTTTAAGTTTTCATTTCTCAAGCGCCATCCTCCTATTGTTGTTATTGCATTCCCAATTCCTTGGACTCATATGAACACTCGGAGAAATAAAATAACAAATTGAGGGGACAAATTACTACACAGCTAGATTTATCACTGTTATGTGAATTCCAGGTTGGATTTTTTTGTTTTATTTCCTTCATTCATTCAATTTATCATTTTTATATCATATCAAATAGAGTATAAATGAATTTCCTTTCATCTGCAAGTAATTAGTTATTTTCCAAGAGGGTTTAAATATTTCATAGCAGCCCCCGGTGATGGATCTTCTTCTTCCTGTCCCTATGGATTTGAAGGAGGGAATATCTGTAGGAGGTTGTCTACATATCATAGATTAAGTGGAAAAGTTCTTGTTTTAGGTTAGCATACACTCAGCACAGGTGAATAACCACACCGGTTTATCTCACTTTTTTAGTTTTAGTGTAGAATTAGATTTGATTATTTAGAATAGAAGCAATTTGTTGTTTGTGATTGTGATATTTAAGTTTTGTGATTTTTTTAGATTAGTTTCCTTTCAAGTATTATCTTAGATTGCTAATTTCATTCAGTTTACATGGAAACTTCAAAATAGATCAAGACTTAGATCAAAGTTAGGCAAACAAATCATAGGGAATTTACGCTACCTATTCATAGCCTCTAAATATCCCCTTTTCCAACTCAACTACCAGGAGATCGCACTACCAGATCTTAGTCACTGATCCTCCTATAGTTATTCGTACACATTCAACATTGGATACTCCGGCATGACTGTACGTACCCAAAATTGTAAGGTACTATACTGCGGAACGGTGTAATAAGTGCCCCAATGATGATACAGGTCTCTTCGCAAGGTGTTCGGGATCCAGAAAAGCCTTACGGATATGCGTTAACATCCCACTTAGCCCCTGCGTGCTTTGTTTTCCCTATTTTTCCTCTTTTCTTGGCCTTTTGGTCTTCAGTGACGAAACCGCCGCCCTGCCTGGGCGGCGGTCTCGTGACCGCCTCCCTGAACAGGGCGGCGGTCCTGTAACCGCCGCCCTGAGCAGGGTGGCGGTCCCGTGCGCGTTTTCCAGAACGTGCTTTTGACGGAACGCACGCAAAGATCAACGACTCACCAGCTTTTCTTGCCGACTTAAGCTTGCATTAATGTTTTTGGTCCCCTGGAATAGTGTTTTTCTTTTGTTTAATGTTTAGGAGTTCAGTTTGGATTTGATCTTTGCATGTTTGGATTCCTATAAATGCATGGTTTGTGCACATGCAAATGGCCCCTGATCTTAGTTCTGAATTTTGCTCCAAAGTTTGTTTTAAATTTCTTGTTGCAGTAGATTTAGTTTTCCTTTGCTTAGGTTTCTAGTTTTCCATTGAGTGCCTTGGTTAGTTTTGTATTGCAGCTGGTAAGCCACATATCCAACTTGTGCAAGTGCAAACATCATTTGGGCCACCATTTTCAATCCAATCTTCATGTTTTCAGTATCATGGTCGTTTTAGTTTGCTCAGGATTGGTAGAACAGTTTATTACAGGTTTGTTTTAGCTTTATGTTACTGTTGGTAAGCCACAGACCCAACTTGTGCAGACAGCATTATTGTTTTGGAGTAGAACGGTCTAGATAGCCATTAAAGTTGCAGGTTTTGCTCTTCATACAGGCTAGTCTCAGGTTCTGGACGCTCTTTGTTGCATGATTCGCAGTAGACCCCGCTAGGAATTGCATAGGCCAAGCTCTGTACTCTTGTGCTATCCCTCTCCTATCTGCATTCTATTCTGTCTGCATTTCGAAGGCTGTCCATTGATCCAAATACTTATTCCTGTTGATGCAAGCATTTCACACTTTTCTGGATTCACGTGAGCACAAAGAACGTGGAGACCATACTGAGGGGACAAGAACATACACACCGTCGGATTCGCCACTGTTCTGCGAAATCCAGGTTCCATCTTTCAAAGTTATAGTTAGAACTTATCAAATAAAGTAGTTAATCGTTTTATTTTAGTTATTTCCATTCTCGATATTTCCAGGGAGGTTGTGGGGATTGATAGTTTCTGAGAAACTATGATTCATTCCTCACTTCTGAGGTAGGATCGAGAATCTTGCAGATAGATTAGTTATTTCATTGTTTAGGATAGATATACGAAATTGCACAGACAAATAGCTACACTCGGCTATTTTGTTTGTTTTACGTTGTTAGTTTAGTTGTCAATTCTAAATATTTTAAATAGCTGCTTTCTTATAAATTGCCAGAAAATACAAAAAGAAATTATATATGTTAGAAGTACACTTAGTTTTTACTTTATCATAGTTTGTTTCATTATTACTTTTGTATGACAATTACGGGACCCAGGGAGCCCAGGGAATACATTTTCGAGCCAATTGTGCCCCAGCCCAATACCGTAGTGGCAATAACTGATATTGACCAAAACCTTAGGATACAAGTCTTCCAAACAACAACAGACTTCCAACAGATCAGGTCACAGTTGAGAGGGTTAAATATCGAAGACGACCAAGCACATCTGTTTTGGTCAAATCAGCCAAACTACAGGTTATCCTAGAAAACATCCGCATGACTGTAGAAGGATTTGAAAAAGAACAAATATTCGGGTGCGATCCTTTAGTTCCACAGCCAGACGCTGGAGACACCCTAGTAGATATAGATACCAGCTTAAGAATCCAAGTCGCTAGAACACCTGTGAGGTATTCTGAGAAAATCGCACAATTGCTGATTCTAAACGTAGAAGCTGAAAAGGCTTACGACTACTGGATACTAGGGATCAGAACTTGATCTCCCGTATGACCATAACGGGACCGCAACAACCAAGAGTCTATGGTTGTGATCCCCAGATCCCACAGCCCAACGAATCCACAAGTCAGTTAGATATAGACACTGGCCTACGCACATTAGTATTTCAGTCTACCCCACTTCCACCTATCATCGTCGAACAACTGTCCTTACTAGATATAGCGGCTAACGAAGCTAGGGAATTCTGGACTAGGCTAGAAAATCGTCCATAGAGTCGACTATTTTCATTGTCCGCCATATGACCTTATCAGGAGATATATACGAAACAATCCCAGGTCACTTCCCACGTATTCCGCAGCCCATAGATCGAATCACGCCAAAGCTCGATATTGATTGGAGCCTTCGAGCAGTCATCCTCGCTGATCGATCTATCACACCAGTCCAAGTAAGAAGGGCCTTCTTTGCCTTAGATTTGCAAATACCATTAGTGCGTGTCGAAGACATTAGATTGCCTAACTAGCTTGTCAGCATATTCTACCCCCACCGGCTGTCTCGGCACGACCTCGGGAGGTCGGGTACGCAGAAGAGTTACTTGTCGATTCTCACGCTCGCCTGTCACTTTTCCGACGTACAAAACCAAGCTCAGATCTGTTATGTTATCTCTTTTATACCTACATTGCATCCAAACCGCCTTTAAGTTTTCATTTCTCAAGCGCCATCCTCCTATTGTTGTTATTGCATTCCCAATTCCTTGGACTCATATGAACACTCGGAGAAATAAAATAACAAATTGAGGGGACAAATTACTACACAGCTAGATTTATCACTGTTATGTGAATTCCAGGTTGGATTTTTTTGTTTTATTTCCTTCATTCATTCAATTTATCATTTTTATATCATATCAAATAGAGTATAAATGAATTTCCTTTCATCTGCAAGTAATTAGTTATTTTCCAAGAGGGTTTAAATATTTCATAGCGGCCCCCGGTGATGGATCTTCTTCTTCCTGTCCCTATGGATTTGAAGGAGGGAATATCTGTAGGAGGTTGTCTACATATCATAGATTAAGTGGAAAAGTTCTTGTTTTAGGTTAGCATACACTCAGCACAGGTGAATAACCACACCGGTTTATCTCACTTTTTTAGTTTTAGTGTAGAATTAGATTTGATTATTTAGAATAGAAGCAATTTGTTGTTTGTGATTGTGATATTTAAGTTTTGTGATTTTTTTAGATTAGTTTCCTTTCAAGTATTATCTTAGATTGCTAATTTCATTCAGTTTACATGGAAACTTCAAAATAGATCAAGACTTAGATCAAAGTTAGGCAAACAAATCATAGGGAATTTACGCTACCTATTCATAGCCTCTAAATATCCCCTTTTCCAACTCAACTACCAGGAGATCGCACTACCAGATCTTAGTCACTGATCCTCCTATAGTTATTCGTACACATTCAACATTGGATACTCCGGCATGACCTTGGGGGTCGAGTGCGGTTGAAGGTTGCATGTCAATTTTCATCCGTACAAATTGGTGAACCCAACATGAAGGATTAATTCCTTCTTTTTTTATTTTATTTCATTGTTATTACCTCACATATCCATTTCTTCCCCTATTTGGGTAGGTATTTTATACTTTCTAAAATATGTCTGGAAGAGAGTTTGGTGGGCCATTTAGCTTTGATATATATTACACCAACGTTCAACCACAACAATCCCCTCCTCTTTCAAGGTGGGGTGACAATTATACAAGAAACATCCAAACCTCCCCTAGTTACATTTTAAACCCCATTAGCTATGTAAGGATGGAGGAGGTTGATCAACCGTCAAACATGAAACAAATTCAAACTGATGCAAACCACGTTGTTATCACAAATGGAACAGGTTCTTACCATAGAGTCTTGTCAAGACCTCACATTTCTAAGCAATCAACAGAAGATGATCTATTTGGATGAATGGCTAATCCTCTTCGTCAGATAGATGAGTCTTTGGATAGGATGAAGGCTACATCCTTTGATATTTTGAATGCCTATCTTAAGATTCTTACTTCTGAGGAAGACAAGGAATATAACAATGAAAAATTCATAATAGGGCATCATGAGTTTGCTCAATTTAACCCTATGCAAGAGGCACCCCAACAAGGGATTCAATCCTCTCCCAATGATCTCATTTCTACTTTAGTAGGGAGGATTAGAGAGATCAAAAATTCCAAGACTTCAAAACCAACACATGCATTAGGGCAGAACACGAGTTATTATGTTAATAGCAAATATATATCTCTTCCAATGAGAAACCAACGCAATATCTTGCACACCAAGGTTATCCGGTTGATTCAAATCTAGGTGATATTCTCACAAGTTTAGATATACTAGGAATGGGTCCTAATCCTTCTCAAACTTATCCTACGCAGGGGATGGTTGGAAGTGCATTCTCGAATGCAACCACAACAGGAAATGTGACGTTCCCTAGTTTTACACCTGATAGTCCATATCCTAGTATTATCCCACCTTACATGTATTCAAAATCCCCCCAAATATACCCATACTCCATCCCCATTCCCTACATGCCATATCAAGGGACCCCATACGTTCCCTTCAATGCTTATAGTGTAGCTTATCCACCTGCTCCTCCTCCATCTCATCATGAAGGATCTTCAATTGTGGAATCTTACGCAATGGGTACATATGCTGAGTACTTAAAGGAGACTCTTGAATTCACTATACGTGGTGTCATGATTCCATGCCCATTTCCAGATCTTCCAAAAATTAAGGGAAAAGGAGACCCGAACGCCCATATCATGGCCTATGCTACTGCTATTAGGGAATTTCTTCCTTGGGATGTTGTAGTGGCTAAGATCTTTCCAAAGAATCTCAAAGGAATCACATTGGATTAGTTTTACCGTATTCCAGAATCTTCTATAAATCCCTTTAAACAACTTGTTTCTAAGTTCATCAAAGCATTTGACATGAGCAAGTTGTTACATATAGGAATTAGGGAGTTCTTGCATATTAAACAGGATAAAAAATGAATCTTCCACCCATTTCATCTAGAGATGGTGCCAAGTTCTCTATTCCTCTGCAAGTGTGTCCAACATAGACCAGATGGAGCTTTGTGACCTTTTCCTTCACTCGCTCAATCGAGTGAATAGGGAGGAAGTCTAGAAGTTTCCTTTTCATAGTTATGAGGAAGTATTGAAGGGTGCACTTTGGATTGACCAAACCACTATTGATAGTGGGCGTAAGACTTATGGTTCCAATGGGAAATTAGTATCCCTAAATCAAAATAATGTAAATTATCAAAAAAATTGTGCCAAAAACCAAGGACCTAAGGGTGTGAATTGCAATCATGATACTACCACGAATAGTGCTATTGATCAAGTCAAGAATATTGCTTTCCCAAAAAAAATAACGATAACAATAACTCGGGCAATCAAATATGCCCTAAGATGGTGTCATCTTTCAACACAGTTGATGTAAATTATCTGCCAAAAAATCAAAATCAAACCCAATGCCCAAACTAGTATCAAAACTCTGGCCAATGGGGTACAAATCATGGTTATAACAATCAATTTCAAAACTATAACTAAGGTTATAATAAAAAATAGCAAGAATTTTATCAAAGGCCAATATATTATGAACCTAATCTATATTCTGGTTTCCATAAGGTTCGAGGTCATGACGATAGGTATTTCCGCGATTGCAACAAGTTTCTGAAAAGACTTCCCGAAAACAAAAGGCATCTCTTTATAGACATGTTCCTTGGAGATCCTGAAACAAATCCGCAGCCTAGTCATGTCAGACCTATCACACCTCAAAATGCAAACCCTAAACACCCTTGGAATTCCCAAGTGGATCCTCAAAATCTAAAAAAGGGAATTCTTATAGGAAATAAAGACCTTGAAGCCTCAACCTCTGAAAAATCTTGGGTTTCTCCTAACCTTGGTTCAAACGATAATAAAAAAATCTTAGGGTTAGTCGAGCTAGGGTTTGAGCTAGAAATTGATGCAACAACTTGGATGAAGGAGTATGTTTCAAAACCCTCACCCACTCTTCCCTTCCCATAGGATGATGTTCCTACAATCACTAAACCGGTAGGAGCATATGATTTGATATCGGATTTGAAGAAGACCTTTTCTCACATTTTATTTTTGGGTTTGCTAAAAAAAATTCATGTACATCATTCTGCGTTGCTCAATGCACTAGGTATTTTCCATATAATCCATGTTACACCACCTCCTAACACTCAAATAAATCATATTGAATTTGAAATAAATCCTCTGGGAAATAATGATAGGGATACTGGGTTTTTTCTTATATAGACAGGGTGTCATCTGATGATGAAATTACCCGAAGAGGTGATCCTGCCTTATATTTACAAGTTTGGGTTTATAAAAATTACATCAAGAGAGCCATGATTAATGACGGGGATGCCGTAAATTTGGTTCCCTTCTATTTCTTGCAGAAGTTGGGATATGGAGAGACAAATTGTTTCTCTACAAGAAACATGTTACGGAGGTATGACAATCTTAAAGTGACCTCGATCGGAACCATAGTTCTTCCAGTCACATTTCGTCCAAAAATAATCTTGACATAATTTTACATTATCGACAGGGAAACAAGTTATAAAATGATCCTCGAGATACCTTATATTCATTGAATGAAGGCTATCCCTTCTACCTTGTTCTAAGAGAGTAGATTCTTCCATTTAGGGAAGGTATTCATCACTCAAGGGGATCCTAAACCCTTTGATATAAACTTAGAAAACCTCAAGAAGAAGAAAGGGGTCGATACAGAGTATGAAATTCCTACAAATCAATTGAAAAAACCCCATTCCATCAAAAGAGTTAGTCCTGATCACCCTGGAAATGCCAAAGGTTGAAGTTGTTGACCTAAAAATATTCGAGGTGGAAAAAACAGATAAGGGTAAATCAATATCTGTGGAAACATTGTCCACTAAAACGAGAACATAAATTATGAAACTCTTAGAGAGGGAGGATTTGATATTCCTCCTGTTTGAACCACAGGGGATGTGTAGCCTTCACGGTATAGCATATCTTGCCTATGATGACCTAGTTCTAGGTGTAAACGTGATAAAATTAACAAATGAAGAAGGGAAATTTGAGATGGAAATGATGCCCATCAAAACCGTCTCTGAAGGTTGTTCTACTATAAACCCCATTTTCAACCCATGTGCAGCTGAAAATAATATTTCCATATCCATGGGGCAAGGGCTCATCATTCATCAATTTTCACAAGTAAACACAATGCTCTACATGGGAAACAATGCCGAGAAGTGTAATCATGCTCACCCACACACCATGTCTCAAAAACAAGACAAAGAGGTTCACGAATGCCTCTTTCAGAAAAATGATTTTAATGATTGAACATATACACTTCTAGAAAAGGCTAATAAGTTTAAACCCAGAGTGATAGGCCCTTGTCAAGGGAACGGAAATTTTGAGGGTCATGGTTCTCTGTTGTTTAATTTTAGGGGTGAAGAATTTGATATTCGTCAACTTTCTTCACCTTAGCTATCGTGACATGTATTTTCAGTTATATTTCCATATGTACATTACTGCATGTGCATTTTATTTTCATCTACAGGTTCATTTCATAAAATTGTGGTCAAGGAACTTATTCTTATAGTGATTCCTAAAAACTTTAGAAAATAATAACAAAGTATTCAAATCATATCTCTTCAAACTTTCATGATCTCATCAATTTTTTCTGAATCGTTTCATCAATCGAAATAGGATAAGATAAATTTTTCATATTAACCATACTAGGGCCTGCATACTTGGTTCTACTTTTGGTCTCTTTCTAGATTAGGTGTCTTTTCCCATGGGTTGTTCGATAAGCTTCATGGTGTCGTATCTATCCTGTATACATCTCTTTGGAAATAAGAACATTATAAACATTTTTCCCAGATAAATAAGTCAAATGTAAATCCACAGAAATTTTTTATTTTACACATTTCTTTACGTTACCAACCTTTGATGTTGATCCTTCATCTCTTAGTGGTGATGTAGGGTAGGGAAAGGAGAGAAATTTCCTTACTCGCATATGCCTTGTCCATGGTGATAAGCTCATACTTCCTACTTGTAGCATTGGGAAAGGTGTAGGGGGTATCTTTGACAAAATTGAAGGTTAGAAACAATTCATTCAAATGTTGTGAAATCATAAATCAAAACAAAGTGAGTTAGATTTCCAAAATTTCAAAATATTTTAAAACCTCAAAAGCATATTTTGTCAACCAAGTGGCCATCTACAGAGCTAGTTCTAGATAAAATTTAAAGCAATTCACATTCTAAACTATGAAGTAACTTGAGTAGGGTAAGGTTGTATAGTCTCAATTTGGTTCTAGGAAACCTTTGTCTTTCTCTCATCAACACCATTCAACAATTTTTCATAACTTGTGCCCTTTCTAGTTCTTGGTGTTGATCCCTCGCATCTTACTAGTTACATGGAGTTAAGATTGGGGAAAGTACATTTACTTATCTTCTCATTGTATCACCACGTTTTTCCAAGACAACATGAAGTACCAAATATTGCTTAAAGAAACTAAAGTTCAACATCACATTATGTTTGCATCATCTTATATTAGCATTATGAAATACAAAAATAAATCATTTTGTTATCATTTATACCCACTGCATACATTCTAAAAAACATATAAAAATGGAAATTCTAAACATTTAGAGTACACATGTGAATCAAATCATAAATGGAATCCAACTCTATTCAAGGAATAACCAAGCCAAAAAGAGAAATATGTATATATCATGGTGTGTCATAGTTTTGTACAATTCCATTGCACACTAGGTGCAGTCAAAACACTCATAATGAGCATGAAATACCAAAACATCATATATGCCTCACAAAAAAGAGGCTAAGTAATAAAGGCACTCTACCTATCCTCCTCTTTGAGGCCCCTTATGACCATTCTAGTTATGAATTTCTTAGGAGTTCTTCTAAAAAACATTCAAAGAACAAAGAGCCAACCCTAATATAAAATACCATTCCGAAATCCATTCCAATTCAACCATAGTCAAAAACAAAAATGGTCAATGTGGGCCTAGAACTCAAAAATCACCAAGTCGATATGCATAAATGAATTTGAAAATGAGTTTTTTTAGATATATATATGTTGTTATAACTTTGTTTTGAGTGCATATGTTCGCAAGGTTGAAGCGGAGGTGCAGGTATATTTATATATCCCTGCACAAATGGTGAGTCCTGTTGTCATTTTAATTTAGTGTTTATTTTTTAATACTTTATCTATCTGCACTTGAGTCTTCTCTTCCTCCTATAGGTAGCGGGAGTTTGGATGTCAGCATTTTGACACACGAGAAAGTTAGTTTATCTTCTAACTCCCCATTTCGGGAACGCCATAATCGGAATCTACGTTTTACGCCTTTCCATGCCTAAGACGCTTCTCTGATGGGGCAATATGTATGTACCCAAAATTACATGTGATACATTGTCAGAAAATGGTTACAAGAATACCCAATGATGATTCAAATTTCTTTCAATAAGGTTTTCAAGATTGACACCCATTCACAGTGTATATTTGTAGCCTAGACATTCTTGCATGGCATTTTCATGGATTTTTCCATCTCCCTGCTTCTTTCTGTGCAAGTTTCGGCCTTTATGCTAGGACTGCCACCCAGGTCAGGTCAGCGGTCCTGCCTACTTTTTCTAGAATTCCTCATGTCTATTTTTACATGCGATTCTTCACTTAAATTCACTTTTAGGATGCATCCGTGAGCCAAATTGTCTAAAAATAGCTTCGATTTCTTGGTTCTCTTTCCTTCATCTATTTTTGAATAGATTTAATTAGTTGGAACTTCTTCTTCTTAATTTTTGCATGAAGGAACCTCCCAGCCCCAATTATTATATATTCCATGCTTGTGTTCAAGAAAAATGGGCCGAAGTATTCTTTGTATCTTGTATTGTGTTGCTGCCACAATATTGCTAGGAATTCCATAGCTAAGCTCAGATCTCTTGTTATATCTCTCTTCTAAATGCATTGCATCATGACTGCCTTCAAGCTACCATTTCTCAAACACCATCCTACTTCTGTTCTTGCATTCCCAATTCCTTGGACTCATATGAACATTCAGAGAAATAAAAGAACAAACTGAGGGGACAAATTACTACACAGCTGAATTTATCTCTGTTCTGTGAATTCCAGGTTGGATTTTTTGTTTGATTTCCTTCATTCATGCAATTTATCATTGTTATATCATATCAAATAGAGTATAAATCAATTTCATTTCATTTACAAGTAATTAATTAATTTTCAAAACGGTTTGAATATTTCATAATAGCCCCCGGTGACGGATCTTATTCTTCCTATCCCTATGGATTTGAAGGAGGGAATATCTATAGGAGGTTGTCTATATATCATAGATTAATTGGAAAAGTTATTGTTTTCTGTTAGGATGCACTCAGCACAGGTGAATAACCACATAGGTTTATCTCGCTTGTTTATTTTTAGTGTAGAAGTAGATTTGATTATTTAGAATAGAAAAAACTTTTTGTTTGTGATTGTGATATTTTAGTTTTGTGATTTGTTTAGATTAGTTTCCCTTCACCTATTAGCTCAGATTGTTAATTTCATTCAGTTTACATGACCACCTCAAAATAGGTCAACACTTAGATCCACATTAGGAAAACAAATTATAGGGAATTTACACTACCTTTTCATAGCCTCTAAATCTCCCCTTTGCCAACTTAGCTACCAGGAGATCATACTACTAGATCTTATTCATTGATCCTCTTATAGTTACCCATACACATTCAACATCGGCTACTACGGCATGACCTCGGGGGGTCGAGTTCGGTTGAAGGTTTCATGTAATTTTTCATCTGTACAGTCACCTCTATGTGTTATCTCGTCATCGGTAGGCATCTTTCTAATGTCAAAGATGAATCTAACATCTCTATTAGATAGCCCATGGGGTAGACATCAAATTATATGTGGTTTATTTATACCTCTGGAGGAGGGGTAATGTTTATTAAGTGAAAAAGACCCTACGCTTCTAGAAATGTTTCTTGATGAGTGGGAGAGTTATTTAATAAATCCAAAAGGGTAATGTGAGAAACAATCTTGGTCAAATCTGTAATCAGGTCATAAGCTCATACCATCCTCGGAGGTACTATAGTGTCATATCACATAGAGGGGTATATAGGTTTGGACTATGTATAATGGTCATGAGTACGTGTGGTTGCGTTAATATCAAGTTAAGCTTATAATTCGACCAGGCCTATAATCTCAGGTTGTTGTCATCCATTTATAGGAGGCCCTACCATTGAATTCTATGATGTAGATGCTTCATGGTAATTATTCCCCCACTAGGTTAACCTTGTTAGTGTCATGAGGGTTAATTTTTCAATTTTTGGGGAACAAAGGGAAGGGGTCTCTAAAAACTCCAAGAGTATTTTTCTAAGAGGTGACAAGCCCAATGTGAACATTTTTCATTGGCACCATGAGGTTTTTAAAAATCATATCGATAAAGAGTTGTCTTTGGTCCTTTGGAAGGAATTATATAAAATTGTTGTAGTCATGTCAAGTTCTAGCATCACACCCTCAGACACTATGGATACCAGAGTATAGATAAGGATCGTAATCTTGAAGTCTTTGATTTTTGTTCTATTGTGGTCCATAGTTCTGGTTGTTGTTTTATTGTTGATTATTGAAATTATAGTTAAAGTTAAAGTGCCTCCTCCATTTGTTTTTGTATTGTTTTTTATACCTACTTGTTTATTGAGTCAAGCCTTAGGACTGAACATTATTGTGGAGGTGGAGGTGGATCATTAAAGTCAACTATATTATTGGAAGCAAGTGAACTTGTTACTCCTTTGGTTGTTTACGTTTGCGTTATTATTGACATTGTTCACACTAGTAGTGCCAATAACATTTGGCTTCCTAGCTTGGTAAGTAACACCATCTTTCTTAGCACCATAGTTATTGTTAAGGACCTTGGGTCCTTGGTAGTTTGTTTTTGGAACCGTTTGAGTAAATTGAATTAACTTGTGAGGGAGTGACCAATCTCCCATTTGAACCACAAGTATTTCGACCCCTATTAATATCCACTTTGTCAAGGCAAAGAACACCCTATAATACCTATTCATAACTCCTAAGGGGGAAATTTTACACATCTTCCTTGGTTTTATAGTTAAGAGGATGAATCAGTAAGTCACAAAGCTCCGTCTGATCCATATTAGGAGCATTGGATAAACTGTAGAGAACCTGCCGCTATCTTTGGATGAAATGGGAAGCATATTCATTATGCTCTTACTTGATGTGGAGGAATTCTTTTTCTTCTCATCCTTAAGTAACTTGTTCATGTCAAAATCCTTCATGAACTCTGAGACGAGTTACTTGAAATAATGTATCAAGGATTCTGGTATCCTGTAATTCCAATCGAGAGTCAATCCCCTCAAGGGCCTTAGGGAATATTTTCTCTACGACCTCATCTCATTGGAGAATCTCTTTAATGGCAATTTGTGTACGCCTTAATGTGCATGTTTGGATGTCCCTCCTCTTTGAATTTGGGAATATCTAGCAGAGGAATTAGGAGCATACCATTCCGTATGGAAAATTTGAGGGGGCCCTTTGTGCCAAGTGTATAGGAATCGACCATGGATGACCCTTGATGAGGAGGTGTATATTGAATAGGTGGTTGATACAATGCAATATAGGAATTCATAGTGGCATATGGAAACCCATGAGGCTAGGCATATGGACCAAGGAGAAAAACATGTCCCCTTGTGGTGATCTAGAATATATGTTAAGATAAGGTGGAAAATTATTTTGATATGAAGTGGAAAGCACAAAACTAGATAACACCGAATTGGTAGTTGGAATGGAATTTGAAGATGCATGCTTCAGATTAGTGCATGTGGTGTGTATCTATTGGAAGGATGAGTGGGCATGCCTAATGTTCCCGACCCCGGTGAGGAGGTATCTAGGGCTAGGAATACCCATATAGACCAAAGGATGTGACAGGTCTGGAAGGAAATCTAACTGAAGCCTTGAGCTTGGTGGGGAAATTTTCCTTGCCCTGCATAGAAGCTATATCATGAGAATTTTGGGGATGTTCCAATTCTCTAACTCTACTCCACCGGGATTGAGATCGCATCACCCGATGATGGTACATTGCATTTTTCTTTAGCATGTACTGAGCCTTGTTAGGCTATGCAAAGGCATATGATATCTTGCTATAAATTTTTCATTATTTAGCCACCCCTCATTGGGCATAATTTCTATAGGAGGAGGGCTAGAAGCATTATTCTAAAGAAGAAAATATACATAACCTTGCATCCTATCCAAGGACCAGTCCATGTTATTGAGACGTGCGTGAATTTGGGTAAGGTGCATGTTAGGAACTCATAATTAGGAAGGAAGTGAAAGGGAGAGGGATCAAATTACATGATGATCTTAAGACTAGATAGAATATGTGAATATGACCTATGTTCTCCTGTAAAGGTCCTATTACTAGAGTTAGAAGACCCCATTTGTGTGTTGGAGTCAGGTTGGTCAATTGCCTCAATCCTAACTAATGAAGTGGTATCACCACTTTGAGGGGGAGGCATGTGAGGTGATGAATAAAATTTTGGGTAGTGTTCAACCCACCCTACTAAAGAGGGAGAATGCTTCCTATCCATCTTGTAGTAATAAGCCTCGAGACCCATAATGGGTCAGCTATAGTCCTGACCCGACATATTCGAGGGGTGTATGAACATACGTACAATAATTATTATCGCCAAATGAAAAAGAACCTAGCTCCAATAAATGAGGGTAGGTTGATTAAAATAATATAAACATATCTAGCTCTCAATAAAACAAATTCTCAGTCCTGTAATATGCAAGAAATATCTGGAAGACCTAAAACAACTTCCTACACTCAGATTGCCATATCTTTTGCATTTCTCAACAAAATCACAAAAGGTTTGAATTTTTGGAATTGTGGCTCCGAGCCCAATGCACATAAGTAAATAAATTCAGAATTTTAAGAAGAATTTATGGTGATTTTTTAGAAAACGGGACCAGGTTCAGAACAATGTTTTACTAGTAGTTGTGATGCATTCAATGAAGCATATGAAGACATTTCTCATTGTTGCAAGTTATGGGATTGTATGGAGGGAATTTTTCAAGTGATATACCATAATTTCACTTCATTTTCTACCTCTTGCAAGTAGTGGGAAGGAAGATTTAGTGATTTCCATTACTCTCTTTCTCTCTATCTCCTTTCAGAATTCTATAAATTGGAGTGTTGGGATCATTGTAAAAAAAAAGTATTTTTATGTACCAAAAATATGTAAAAAATTTTTATGTGAAGCCAATGTGCTACAGGACCTTGTAGTGGACTCCTTGCATGGTGATCTAGGTCCATTATTTTGTAATACATTGAACTGTGCATATCAATGATGTAATAAATACAAGTTTATGGATGTATCTTCCCTTGATGTGCTTGTATGCATTTTTCTTTCCTCTTCAACCTAATGCAAATATATTGTGTCTATATTATGTTCTGAAGGGATCCATTATCATTGTGTGTGTATGAAATATTGTTGTGAATACATTTTCTAGAATGTGGAGAAAGTTTATCACCCCTTATAGTATGCACTTTTCTTCATTTTTTCACACATTGGAAGACTATTCTCACACCCTTATCTTTCTGGTGTATCACCTGCATTAGTATAGGCTTTGTTTTTATGCAATATCTCTCCCTCGCTCCTTGTAAACTTAGATTATGACAAGATAGTTTTGCCTACATTAGACTATATTGTGGCAGGTAGTTTAGGAGCAAGAACATACTTTCTCTGGAGGTCTATCTCAAGTAAAAAGTCCCACAGCTTGGAGATAGTACTCATGATATCTTGTCACACACTGTGAGCTCAAGCACACACACTTGTGAAAATTAAAGGGTGTTGTGATTTGGAGATAACCATAAAGGGAGAGAAAAAGAACAGATGAAGAAATAAATGAAAATGGAAATGAAAATGAACTAGTCTTTCATGTTGGGTTCACCAATTTTATACACCTGATAATCAACACATGCCCTTCGGGTGCACGCGACCTCCTGAGGTATTTCTAAGATATCTGTGAAATGATGAATATATGGATATGTAGTGGGTGAATACGATAAATGGGTGGAATATATGAAATTGAATAAATTGGCCAACAAGAAATCAAGGTAGTTTAATGTCATTCTATGAGTAATGTGGGGATCTAATCGTCAAAGGAAATAAAGGCCTCTCTAACTTGGATGGGTGTAATGGATATAAATGCAGCTATAAATTTACACATCTATATCACCTTTATATATTAATCTCTCTATATTATATGTGAAAACCATAATACAAGGCTAATATATAGCCACAAAAGTAAGAGAACAAACATCCTATAAAATAGGATGTATTACAAACAATAAACCCATTAATAACATTACAGGTGAAACCAACCTCTACAAATAATATATTGTTGAAACAATATATTATAACAATCTAACAATAATATTTACCATAATAATTACACACGTAATTATTATTCAAACACATACATATGTGAAGCACTATAATATTCCTAACAATCCCCCCCTTAGTGCGAACATGGGAGAAAAACAATCACACTTCCTTCTACAACGTGTCTCCTGTGTGTGCTCATGATCTGGATGGTTTTTTCATGATAGCCAACAACCTCGACATGGATGGTTTTATAAGACAACCAACAACCTCAACATGGATGTTTTTACAGGATAGCCAACAACCTCAACAAGGATGGTTTTACAGGACAACCAACAACCTCAATATCATGATGTTTCTTTTCCTTTGTGCTTTCATATATCCACTATGATTTTCCTTCAAGGGAATTATGTAGGAAACACTGCTCATTGATAAAAAATATGAAAAGATAAAATTAAACATTGAGACCATGTTCTCCCCCTCAATGTGAACATTTCACTTATTCAAGTCAATAACAGGAACACTGAAAAAGAATCATGCTCCACATATAATGTATACTATTATTTTACTGCCGTATTTGTTGACATGTTTTGCCTCAAGCTGGAAAACATTGTCATACTTGTGTAGGAATCAAACTATACTATGTCCACTACTTGGACTGTCAGCTTTTGCACCAAAAATATTCTGTAATAAACATTATATGTTTACAATCATCCAACGAGTTTGATGCACCTGATTGCTTATTAGGATTTATTCTTTCCCCTTTACTCTTTATCATTTAGCTCAATGCATAGACCAATGAAGCACAAAATACAACTATAAAGAAAGATACTAAGTCAATATACACTTTCAAAAATATCTATGTTGAAAAAATATAGACTGCACCTGATATATATGTCACTATGGCAGAGAAGAAGACTCTAGCTTGAATAAAAAAGGAATAGAACAATGATAAATAATTGAAAGACTTGCATGGACAATATTATCAATGCATTGATATGGATTAAGTTGGAAAGGAATCAATTTCTCAATTAATTATCACATTACCAGGGAAACCAGAAATTTGGAGAAGCCTTTAAATAGCTTTAGCACTCCATGAACCAATCGGATCTGATTTTTATCAGAAGATTCACCCTGCTTTGATACCAAATATAAATGTAGCTATAGATTTACACATCAATATCACTCTGATATATTACTCTCTCTATATTATATGTGCAAACCATAATGTAAGGCTAATATATAGCTAAAAAATAAGAGAACAAACATCCTATAAAATAGGATGTATTACAAACAATAAAACCCGTTAATAACATTACAGGTGAAACCAACCTCTATAAATAATATATTGTTGAAACAATATATCATAACAATCTAACAATAATATTTACCATAATAATTACACACATAATTATTATTCACACACATACATATGTGAAGCAATATAATATTCCTAACAATGGACTGATCCAAGAGAATAGCTAGATGAATGATCCTAAAAATATCAAAATATGTAAAAAAATCCTCTCAACTGGTTATGGGATTCTTTGAAAATGTCCTGCGGGAACCTCATAAAAGTTTCCAGACAAGGTCGTGGATGTAAATGAGAAAGGCTATAGAGCCACAAGATATAATCTTAGCCGAGATGGGAGGTCCAAAAGTTGTAATATTTTTTTGCTTCGATGTTCAAAAGCATTCATCTAGGGAGAGGATATCAGGTGGAACTGGTGATGTTCAGATGACTAAAGTTCTCAAACCCATATCAATGTCAGTGAGAAATTTTGGTGCATTTTGTTGAGGGAATCTATGGTCACAAACATGATCTCTATGTTGTTGAGGACCCTACATGGACATGTGTGTATGTGTTCAATTAATCTAATGCAAGAAAGAAAAATAATTAAATAAACTAAATCTAATATATGTTTTATTACTTTTTAATTATATAAATGAAATAACCAATAAAAAAACAATCTAATTAAATAAATATTTTTGGATTCTATGTTTTCTTGAAAACAACAGAAGAAATTGAGAGAAGAAATATGAAGAAATACAATTTCTTCTGTAATACTATTAACAAAACTAAATAAATAAATAGTCCTATGTAGTTATTTATAAGTGTATAATAAATCTAAACTATTCTAATAAACAAAAGCTTTTCCTGATTTGTGTTTATGGATTTAAATATTTAATTCTACCTTAGAGACATAGGAAAAAGTAAAGTATTCTCAGAAGCACTTCTTCCTCCAAAACATCCTTGGTAGAAATAAGTAAATATCTAATGAATATTGCAGATTGAAATGGAATTACAATTGCTTTAAACTAATTTAAGAACTTCCCTCCTGATAAAATTCCCTTGCAAACCCATAGGGATAAACAAGGAAGTAGTCTATCACCAAAATCTTTGTGTAGATAAAATGAAATCCGGATTAATGATTTAACCATTGAATTAATTTGAATTCAAATTATTTAACTAATCTAGTCAAATTGTGTGTATGATGAAATAAATAAATAAAAAAAGCTTAAGGAAAAAATAAGTACATCCCCAACCTGGAACTAGCAAAACTATGGCAAAGATAGTAATGGTGTACTCTAGTGTCCCCTCAGATTATTTTTTTAACTTTAATTCTCAAGTGAATTGAGGGAGTTGCGATGGGTACTGCAGAAGAAGAAGTGAAGAAATGTTGAAGCAGCAGTGGCTTATATGCAGTCTTGTAGAAATGTGGGTAGGAGAATAACAATGCAAGAGAACTTTATTGAGTTTTGATTTCCTAGCAATATTACGGAAACATAAAGCTGCAATTCACAATAAAAATATTAGGCTCATGCTTTGGGATGAACATGTTGGATTTTATAGGAAAATGGATAGGCAGTGGTCTAGGCCACTTGGCATCCATGGGGTGCCACATCACACAAATGAGGGGTGGTTAACTTATAATTAACAATAGAAGAGGAAGAGGAAGCTTTTACATATCTATCAAGCCTACAAACAACCACTTTGACCAAGAAACATGCACAAAAGGTGAGCTGGAATAAAGAAACAAACATCCAAATTTTCCTAGGAAGTCTTAGTAAAACTTCACAAGACCACCGATTTACAGAGAGCAATGCATGCACAACCATCACAGTGGTTATAAAACTGTCATTGAGGGAAAACTAGAAGTTCCATAACTTTCACTGAGGCAGACTGGCGGGGGGGGGGGGGGGGGGGGGGGGGGTTTCGTAATCACCACGGTGGTTCCAGTAACTTAAAGCTAAGTGCTAACGAATAACACTATAGAATGATAATAAAGTGGGAAAATCATTGAAATGACTAAAGAAAGCATTCTACGCAAAAATTATACACTATAAATGGAAAAAATGACTCGAGCGCTATTGGAAAAGATAATAATCATCATAGGGGACTTTGAACCGTTCCAAAAATGTATTACATGCAAAATAGGGTACACATAACTATTATATGTTGAAATCAATTGCTTCACTTCTGAAGAAACTCTTTCAGTTGTACTCCCCTCGAGAATTCTCACAATGTACATTGTGAAGAAATAATTTACCCTTGTATGATGTAATTTACTATTGTTAAAGGTAAGTTCTGGATAAAATTCATAAATAGGATCCATTTTCTTATCCTTTTGATTTGGCAATCCCACCCATATTCTGTAAGATGTAATTGTGTACATAAGGTAGGAGGTCATGTAGAAGGTTTTATTCTGATGCACATTCACTAGTTTCTCAATGAGGTTTTAAAAAATAACTTTCCCCCAATTCAAGTTTTGTTTTCCTTCAGGAATGATATTGATGTAGACACACATGCAGAACTAAAACTCATTTATAGAAAGTAGGCCCATTAATCTAGATAGAAGTGTAATCATGTCAGATAATTCCTTCTTGAAATCTGATATGCATAGAACTTTAGGAAGTTTTGAAACTCCTCTCTTTGGGTCCTTTATACATGATTTTATTATCATCACTTTGTACCTATCTTTATCTTGATCAAACAAATTTTGAGCTTGATCCAAGGTTATGGTATTGGAATCTTCAAACATAGGGATACATAGGGCTGATTTTATATAGATGGAATCAAATATGGCAATGATCTGACCTTCGGGATATATAATTTATTTTTTTACAGGATCAAAGGATGAGGTAGATGCAAGGATAGTATCAGTTAATTGGATAGAGAGGGGAAATCCAATAGGATAGGAGATTCCAAAATTATTAATACTTCGGTCCATAGGAATGGGAGCATCATCGATAATTCAGGCCCAAAATCACCTAGGTTCAGATGTCTAACATCACTATCCCCAATGTTTTGTATAGAGGTTTCTAGAGAAGAAATATGCTCATAACCTCCATACTAGAACGTCATGGTGACAAGAAGGGGAAAATACTCAAAGAAATAAAACTTGATAACGAATTTCAAGAGGAATTGAATGACATTATACAAAACTCAATTTGATAACAAAAAAACCTAGAAGCTATGGAATGACTCACCTTTATCACATAAGCAACAATTCTTTCACAAGGATTCTAGAGCAATTTGAAATTGTGAAAATGGTCTAATAATCATGATGTTATGGCTAAAATGTGATTCATGGAATATGAGTGAAAATAATAAATCACAGTGATATTCATGACTTTAGAACAATGTAAATAAATCACTTTTCCCATTTTATAGCTTTTTTTTCGAAAATGATTCAATAAAATGATCAATTCAAGGGTTATAATGAGATGCGAGGAATGGAGAGGCTACTGGAACATTAATAATAATTTTCCCTTTCTATTGTGGTTATGAAGGATTTTCAGAGAAAGGGAAACCCAAGGGAACAAAGGACTTGTGTGCTAAAAAATTATGAAACACCAGCAAATAAAACAAAGGCTATTAGGTGTGGAGAATACAGTTTTACGGGGAATATGGTACTAGGAGGAATAAGGGTTGGAAATACCCAAAATATCCACAAAATCTGGAACACTAAGGATTTCCTCATGAAGAGAAGGTGATAATTACAGATGAAATGCTAATGTGGAGAAAAGGGGGATGCGGGGAACAAAATACTAAGTGGTACAAGGGTCAAAAGTTCCTTTAACAACCGAAATATTTGAAATACAAAGCATACCATGGCTCGTGCAGATAAATAAGGATTTCTAAGCACACAAGATCCAATGGAACAAGGGGTTAAAGGGACCAAAAACTTCTTAAATATATGCATATAAAGGAAAATAAGGACTTGCAGATGATAAGGGGGTGCAAAGAAAAAAAAATCCAAAAGTAACAAGTTTCTTTTGTTCCAAAAACTTCTGAAAATTTTGTAATACAAAGGATTTACAAAAAGAAATGAGGTTTTTTTATAAACAAAGGACTCTGGATAATAATTCCAAAAAACATTAAATATCCACACCAATGAAAATGAGAGTATTTCGGGTAAAGCGAGAATGCGGAGAACTAAAGGCCCAGAGGAACTTGTTCCTCTTGTTCCTCTTGAACCCAAAATCATTACAGTACACTAGACGTTAACCCAAAATACTCAAAAGTGACTCAATGTTTGATTTTTTCACTTCCTCGAGACTTCACAATGGAAAACACATTTGACAAAGGGTTCACTTGACAAAAAAATTGATTTTTTTTCAAAAACTGCACCTTTTTTGGGTAAGTGACAAC
This sequence comes from Taxus chinensis, assembly GCA_019776745.2. Taxonomy (NCBI): domain Eukaryota; kingdom Viridiplantae; phylum Streptophyta; class Pinopsida; order Cupressales; family Taxaceae; genus Taxus; species Taxus chinensis. The sequence goes on from CM034151.1 coordinate 823,129,120, forward strand.
ACATGACATGGGAGGAAAGTATATATGCTCAAGAAATAATTCTATGGACTCAAAAGGGAACCAAGGGCATTGTACATTCAAATAGAATCCTATTTGATAAGAAATGTATTTAGCAAAAGTAGTAGTGATCCCACACACTCCATCAAAGTAAGAAAGGATGATGATATTTTAATTGTTGTTTTATATGTAGATGATTTAATTATTTCTAGAAATGAAAACAAGGATATAAATGAATTCAAATTATCCATGAAGAAGGAGTTTGATATGACCGATTTAGGACTATTGAAGTACTTTTTCGGCATTGAGGTCAAGAAAACACAGAAGGGCGTAGTTTTTTCTCAAACAATGTATGCAAAGGAAATTTTGGAAAAATTCCAAATGTTGGATAGTAAACCAACATGTACAGCAACAGAAGTATGTTTGAAGTTAACCAAAGATGATTGCAAGAACAATGTGGATCTAAAAAGATACACAAACATGGTACGAAATTTTATATACTTAACTGCAACCAGACTTGATATAATGTATGCAATTAGTCTGATTTCTAGAATTATGGAAACTCCAAAGGAGATGCATTCGAATGTAGGAAAACGTATTTTAAGGTATGCGAAAGGCACAAGAAATTATTTAATTTAATATGTTTCTGATAATGATTTGCAGTTAGTTGGATACACAGGTAGTAATTGGGAAGCTATCCTAGATGAAAGAAAAAACACATTTGGATATGTGTTCAATGTTGAGTCAAGAGCCATATCATGGGCTTTAAAGAAACAACAAGTTTTATAGCTTTCTACAGCTAAAGAAGAGTATATTGCAGCAAACTCAGCTACATGGAAGAAAATATGGCTAGGGAGAATCCTCTCAGATTTTCATGAAGAACAACAAGCAGGTTTTACTCTTTTTTGTGATAATTTTCTTCCATTGTATTGTCAAAGAATCTAGTCTTCCATGGAAGTAGGAAATATATTTCTATAAGGTACCATTTCATTCATTAATTAGTTCAAAAAGGTCAAATGGAGCTTAAGTTTTACATGTGAGAATAATAACCGGCAGACATTTTATAAAGTATTTATTAAAAGAAAGGTTTGAGTGTTTGAGAACAAGTATGGGCGTCATAGACGCTCGTACATTTAAAAAAAAATAGTTTTTTGAATATTTTTTTTGGTTTTTGGTTCAAGATTAAAGGGGGGTATTAAAATTAATGGTGGTTAGTAATCTTGAGCCCTTCCTAGAAATTCAATTTTTTTTTCCCTCTCTCCCAACCACCACCTCTGATAGGCATTTATATCGATTTTTGGTCATCAATTTATATAACCAACGGAAGTGCTTTAAAACTGCGATACAAAGAATTGAAGTGGCAGTATAATATGGATGCAGAAGTCAAAACTGAGATACAAAGGAAGGGTTAGTGTTGTGCTCAATTATCAGGTCTAGTTCTCCATGGTATGGCTTTGAAGATGCAGGAAAAATGCAAAGAGTGAGCGGCAATGTTGTGCGGGTTTGGAACGAACTAGTTTCCGGTGGGTCTTTATTTTTCCGCATAAGCCAAAAGATGCAATGCAAAGGTGAAATTTCTGCATGGGTCGAGGCCAAGTCAAAGCTACGAAATTTACCAAAATGAATAAAGGTTTCAGGACTGCATCAAAGGTCAACGTACTTTTGGTGACACGACACTATATCTATGTCTTTTTGTATCTATAGCAAAGAGACAACGGAGAAATAACAAAAAAGAGGAATGCAGAATATGTGTGCAACAACACATAGCATAAGAAGAAGGAACAATAGAATATACAAATAGAAGAATATAGAGCAAGAGTTCGAGATAAAATATTGTAAAAGGAATAAAAAATATATACAAAACCACAATTATGAGATTGTTTAAAATTTTTAAATCAAAAATATATATATATATGTGTGTGTGTGTATGCAGCATGCTGGTTGTGTTTTTCCTTGTCCTGATTCTTTTTGCACTATATTTTTCCAACATTTCAGCTGTGAAAAATATTGAAAGAAACATAAGATGAATAGAATCAAAATGGCGGCAGTTAGAGTGGCACCTATACCACCTTTTCCAACAAAAGTTTCTTAGTATGTCGGCGACCTCGATGCATATGTAACGGAAAAGGAACTCGCTCAATAGTTTGGGAGGATAGGAATTTTGACCTTGCATAGGTACTTGGATTGTATACTAGTTTACGACACACCATATTGAGGATTAACGTGATCATTACTGATGCACGTGGTGAGTCATTCTGTTGTTCATAAGCTACACCTAGATGCCTTGGACTAAGAGCTACAGTAGAGCTTGAAGTGAATTTACAGAGCCCTGGACCTTTATATTTTGATATTATATTAGTCATCATTGTCTCTTTGTTAGAAAAATTATAATATTTTTCATCTGAATATTCATCACATGTTTGACCGGGATCTAGTATCAGGCCTGTAAAAATATGATGTGATTTCAGATTTTTAAATCTAGGAGTACACGTAATTAAAAATAATTGTGCAGAGGAGCAGCAATCCCTTATAATTACTTCTATTGCCTGATCTTTCTAAATAGTTACTGCATTGGCAGGAAAATATTGCTACTCCTTCCATCATATAAAAATGTTCCTCTGATGGGGAAAAAAATGAATTTCCTATAGTTTCAAGTGTTAGTTTTCCCTTAAGCTTTGCAACTAGCAATAAAATTATTCTCAATTCTTATCTTCTAGGTTGGATTTTCCTAGGAAATAGTAGAATGTTAAACATTCGACCAGCATTTTGCAGTCTATATTAATGATTTAGAAAATTTGGTGATTTATTCTAGTTAAACAAATATATAATATTTTTAGATTTAGACAGAGAAATTATAAATGTTGCAGATTTTGTGTTGCTGAGGCTTAGTGGTCAAACTCTACCCTGGAACTTCCTTGGATTGACTAGCAACTTGCTAAGCGATTCTAATGACCCGGATACATCCCCTATTTGCAGCGGGAATTAGTCTACTACAAATTTTAAAAGACCAATGGTCACATAGTTTCCTTTTTTCATTGGTTTTTATTTAATCTTTCAGTTAAATCCATAAGCAAATTCTAATAATTTCTGACCTAGCACTGCTTCAGCAGACATAGAATAGTCTTTTGGGTCTTTTTTTGTAGTAACATCCTTTCCTTCAACCTTGTTTACTTCCAGGGGTTTCTACTACTGTTGAGAGACATTAGGACAGTCTGTAGAGGATTGTCATTGAAGTAGGCCCTGTGATCAAAATAAGTGCCAATGGAGTCCCCCTATGGTAATAATCACAAGAAGGAATACATATCTTCGAACCGAATAACTCATTCAACCAGACATTTCGATCAACCCTGAAGTTTCCCTATACACGATATCCATTTTCCAATCAGAATTTTTTAACAATAGAGATGAGGCAATAAGAGGGAGAAATAGGAAGGTAATTTCACTCTAGTTGTCATAATCCTTGTATATTTTTATGATCAAGATACATTTCTCCCATAGTTTTCACAATCCTTATACATTTTTGTGATCAATGAACATATACACATAGCTACATGGGGATCATCACAATTCACCGATACTACTAATTCCTTGTATTAGGATTTAGAACCCAAAAGTTCAAACCATCAATGAGATTCTTCCCTTCATTAAAAACCAAAATGAAAAAGTTTCAATAAGAATTATTTGTTAGATACACTGCCATCAAATTTTTTCTCTATATTAAAACAAAAATAAAAAATTACAATGGAAATTCTTCCCTCTTATCATATAATACGAAAGAGTTAACTACCATTGTAACTCTTTAACTATTTCATAAATTGAAAGTTTTAGGTGGATGAGGTTGGCACGAAGCTTTAAAATCATTTGTGACCATTTGACTAAAAATAACTACTTATGAAGGATGGATCATGAAGATTGACTATATATTGACGACTAGTTGATTTGGGAAAAAAGAAGATATCATACACTACTACAAGGAGGGGTGTTTTGAGACAATAATAGAGACAATAATTGACGAAATTATCTCAAATAGAGACAATATACATTGATACATATTATTGTCTCTCTAGAGACAATATCATTATTGTCTCCCTAGAGACAATAATGAATACTAATTTTGTGTCTCTTTAGAGACAATACTAATTTCAATTTTTATTGTCTCTCTAGAGACGATACGAATTTAAAGAATGAAAAATATGAATTTCAAGAATAAATAATAACCAAATATTATATAGTGCAGTCAATGGCTACATATTGTCTATGATGTCAGAGTGGACTAGTAATTAATATTATAAATTAAGAACAATTTGATTTGAATCTTGTGCCCAACAAATGGGACAAACATTTTATTAATATCAAATAAAATAAAATACAAAAGGGTGTCTAAATGTTGTTAACCCTTGAAATACAATGATAAAATACAAAAGGGTGCCTATATGCCGTTAACCCTTGACATACAATATTCACACCACCTCTCCACCACCAGCTTCAAGCGATCCGTTTGCTTTCCTAGTGTTACTTCGACAATATTTTTCTTAACTTTTATTTTGAGAAACTGCCTCTCTGCCGAAAGTTGTCATCTTCATGTTCTTTCCATATTCTTCAAAATACCTACAGGGACATTATAAAAATTTAAATAAAGCACATTTTTGAGATAATTATAGGAAGCAAGTGAATTCATAAATGTTGCAACACCGCAAAATAATTTGAGAAAACTAGTTCATAGTTAAGGAACAAAACTGACTTTTGAAACATCTCCTCAGTAATAGAGGGTGGAATTCTTGCAACAAATATTCATGTAATCTTCTTAGAAGAATATTTCCTTTCCCCCTACAAAAATCATGTTTAATATAAAAGAGCATATCGTATTCTGATATAAATTAAAGATAACAGTTGTACAAATTGTAAAAAGGGTGATCCAGTTTTTGGCACACTAAGTTCCTCCCATGGGCATTAAAACAGATGCTCATACAATTCAATTCATACAGGAGTGACCAATTCCAAGAGTACTACCATCAACTTTCATATACTCTAGCATAAAATGCTAAAGCAGTTAAACTTACATCAAAAGTTCTTCCAAAGGAAACATCAGTATCTATTCTTAGCAAATGAAAGTACAAATTTGCATAAAATTAAAGGCCACAAGACAACATTAATGCCTCAAAAAAAATAATAACATCTAGTCTATTTTTGACACACCAGATTCGAAATCAATTGCTCGTGATTGACATAGATAAATAGCAAATGGTGAAATAAACAAATTTAGAATTAGGAATTCAAAGAGTAGTGAATACCATCAAATTTTTCCAATAGATGAGGATGATATTTATTTCAGCATTAAGTCAATAGATAGCTTGAAGTATAACACCATAATACCAATTATCAATCCTTTGAATACACTGAACTAGTTATTTGCATAGCACCGTGATAGTTGACCACAAAAGCTGGCTTATAAAGTCAATGAAACCTTGTTCTAAAGCCCACAAAGATGATTTCGTCAACATTTACTTGCTTAATGATAGTACTTGTTCCTCTAAGACAATTCTGGTGTAATCACAGTTGTTGTCATAACATGATTTGGTATAATAGATCTTTTTATTTGAAACAAAAAACAATTTCTGATTTCAACTTTCACCCCTTGTGCATTGCAAGTTGGCTCTCAGCCTTGGGGAAACATATCCAACCACTAGTCATGACCTCTAAAACTTATGCACTAATTTGTGCTAATGCAACCCAGAATAGAATTTTGCTTAACTACGTAGTCATCAATTTCATCTTACAAGCGACGAGAAACAATCTCAAGCCAAAAATCCAAGAGGGCATTCAACCGAGGAGACATAAGAAGATATCACGATGAGATCATTTAAACATTTTTGACAACATCGTTGTATCCATTTAACAACATTTTATGTCGATGACACCATTAGGTCAAAGTCAAAGTGGATCCAAACCCCGATTTTCTCAGTCCTATCCAATCTAATTAAGATGCATGTTTTACCTGCTTAAGTTGACAGACCTAGCTGCTTAAGTTTCCAATTACTAAATTAGCCTAGGACAGACTCGGTGAAAAACCTACATGACATTATAGTGCTTGACTTACATAAATTTATAAGAAAATGAATGACTTATTCAATTTAAATACCATATTCCCAGCACAAACATTGAAGTAAAATCTACTTTGACCAGCAATTTGACAGTTTTACAGCATTGACAAGTTATGACATCAACATAAGCTCTACAACAATTTGACTATTTTGACCTGAAATTGCAGTGTTGATAAGAATAGCAACACTGACTTTTCTGGCAGCAATTGGACTGAAGGAAAGAATTATATTTTCATATTTGACTAATATATATGAATGATCAATTGACTACTATAAAAAGCATAAGAACTGTGTAATTAGTTTTAACTAAATGTTTACTTCAATACAAACTGTTGAATATTGTACTAGCACAGTTGACATGGTGCGGTTAAATACTTGTTCCTAGAAGGGACAAAACTATTTCCAATGAAAAGTGGGACATCTATGCTATTTGGATACAATATCCCAAAATAGCATATCAGTTCTTTGGATACAATAGCCCAAAGTTGATATGTGGGGTGTGTTCTTGTATACAAAACTGTGTTTTCTATGCATGTCATTCTTTGGATAACTGAACTAAGGATTTTGTGAAGTAAAACCTCTTGTCAAGAGGTAAGCTTTCTATAAAGGTTTAATTGATTTGTAATAACATTCTTGGAGTTCTTAGAACGTCTTAAAGTTAATAAAGATGACAAACTCAAGTGATACCCAAAAATTCACACACAAAAAACATAGTGAAATACAGGATAATTTTTTTTTTTTTAACTTTCTTGACACATAACATGACGCAACATGTCGTCACCAAGGATACAACTAACACTGTGAACAACCTGATACAAGGATGACCATCAAGGCCGCACGGAAACGTTCACACCTATCAAGGACAATTTACTATTCACTTACGAAAGGACATGCCAAAAGACCAACCACATTACATAGCTTTAGCTGAAGACATCCCACTGTGAAAATCTTCTTAAGATTACTAATTTACTAGAGCCATCTTACAATTCTTAGCTTACGTTCTAGAAGGTTCAATATTTGTTTCATACTATTCTTCTTATAGGATTAAGTTTCTTTTCTTTTATATAACTTGAGGACTATCCTAGGATCACCTATAATATGAAAATTCCTTGATTAATTTGTTTACAAAACCAGGTGGTATACAATTCCACAAGGCTATCTATCTAAACCCCCACTACTGAAACTCGTTTCATACCCACATTGCATAAGGAGGCAAGCGTAAGATCAAAAGGAGAGGAGTATTGTTAAGGTTCAGAACCCTAATCATCTTTGATCAAGAATTAAAAATTTATCATAGCTTAGACAAGGACTACAAGGTACCATGGTAAGGGTTAGAGAGAGAAGATAATTTATTTTATTATGATCTATTTAGTTATTAACCGGTCTTTTAATGAGTCTTAAGAGTTCAATTGAATTTTGGTAAAAGCTTCATTTAGAAATCATCTTGATTAAGTTCGTCGAGGGATACACAGGGGTTCCCAACATGGAAGCCTTATACTTAATGTGTTTTTATTTAAACTCCTGTACTAGATAAGATCTACCGATATCCCCAAAAGCCAACAGTGATATTACTTTTAAAATTAATTAACGTTTCCCAACAAGAGGACAATGTTTAATCCATAGCTTAAGGTTAGCAATGGTAGGTTTTTTTTTTTTACATCGTTAGATAAACACTTTCTTTCCATTAAAAGACTCTTAATTTTATCAACCAAATACAACTTCATTATTATCTTCTTTATTTATTCATCTATGTATTCCTCTTCTTTTATCTTTGATTATCTTTAGAAAAAGGGGGTTTCAACCCACTAAAATATGCCTGGAATAACATTGATACTAGTACCATGGAGGGTTACTAAACCAATAAGCATTATGACCTGAAAGAAGAAATTATCGTTATTTAACAAGAACACAAACCACGGTTATAACATTTCCATTCAACATGGCACATGAACCAAAGGAGTCAAGAGATTGGATTTCACTTGGGTCAAGAACAAGAAGGTAACAAAATAAGCCAAGCCATGCTACAAAATTTTCATGACTGTAAATGATATCACCAAAAGAATACTCATAACAAGGTCAAGATTGAATATTTTTTCTCACAAAGGTAATTTCAAGTTTAACTACATAAGAACAAGACACTTTATTTCACCATTACCAAACAATACAAGGCAAGAGGTCGTATCAACTCTCTTTACAAGCAATGTTACACAATTTACAACACATTGGACATTTTTACAAGGAACTTCATAAATTGCACTGATGAAACCTTTACAACTCTTTCCTTTAATCTACTCGCATAATCCATCTGCACAAATACTAGCTGGAATCAGTTCGCGAGAACTGAGCATGTTAAGGCTACTCATTGCGACAGTAAGCTAACATTTAACAATATCAAGAAAGGAAAATTCTAATTCAAAAAATGGATTAAAACACGACCCACAACTCCAAAATTATTTGCATGAGAAAGAAATCTAAACCATCCAGCAAGGAGAAAGTCAAAATATGAGTAAGAACAAAATCACATAAAACAAGGCAAGACCTTATGGGTTAGGAACAAGAAAGTCAAGAGTGTTGATATCTCCTTCATGTAATCCTATGGATTACGTGATTGGAATCCAAAACTTACTCCATCCAACTAAAGGGGTCACAGATAAGACAAAATGTACTAATTATGATCGTAGGCGCGAAGCAAAACGATGTTATCCAATTCTCCCAGGGGGGCTTCATAGTAATATGGGTTCGACACCCTTAAAAGAACACAACCATAGTTTTGGTTTTAACCAAGGAGTTTACCACTACCTCCTTATAGGATTTCTTAAACGTAGTACTAGTTAACCAAAACAAATCTACTTTTCCAAAAAGCGTACAAAAGAGACACAGAAAGGGCCATTATTCTACCAACAAACCCTATCCTACTCGTCAACTTCTCTACATAATATAAGGGAAGGCTAAACCCAAAAGTCGTTAATAATATTTATATATTTCCGACAATGCCAATAAGTACATTAAAAAAAAAAAAAAAAAAAAAAAATTGATTTCCTTAACAAAGCCATGAAAAGGGACTTTTAGTAACCAAGTTCGAAGAATAAGATATTTGATTTCGAAAACAAAGGGATTCGATACACGGTGGGTAATACACCAACGATGCCCCAGAATCAAAAGACCTTACCACGAGTACAAGCACAAAATAAGAACCAACGCACAAATCCATCAGGAAGGTTACGCAGTTCAGTCAGGCCTAGAAGTTCTATGAGCTCCTTGTCAATGGTATAGAAGATGAAAAAATTTACCGATCCATGTGGGCTTATCAAGGAAAAGTCTAGCAAATATCAAACAGATGAATATAACAGCCACCTATTATATTATCACTAAAATCAGCTGTCATCTAACAGGAAGCGAGTTCACGAGTCCAATACCATGGATTCACCTACAACTTTTGTTTCAGTCCAGCTATTAATAGCTTGCTCGCAACCCTTAATAAAAAATTGGAGAGGTTTCATTCAATTAAACTTACAATGTTTTCCCCTTACTTTAATCAAACAAGAGTTTGAACCAGGAAGTAGGTATAGTAATTTTCTCAACACGTAGAGGCCAAAATAGATGTCAGGTTATCCATCTCCTAGAACTGGGTACAAAAGTCAACCATGTATAGATCTAAAACAAAACCCTAATGCCATTTTCTAATTAAACAAAAGTAAGGAATGCCCATGGGCTTAAACAAGTTTTAGAACACAACGTCACTATTAATGTACCATTTAGAAAAACAGGAGAGCCCTAAACAGGAAATACGTTTTTATTCAACCAAATAGAGATATGAAGGCTTAACCTTCCATTTAGTAACCTTCAGTTATAACTACCATCACAAAATTCTTTTAAAAGAGAGTCATATAAGCAAACAAAACTCAATAATGTTTCCTTCCCTACGAACTAGATTGCATCACTCAAAATTACAGTTACCCATTTAGACAAATATGAAATAGAGTAAGCTATAAGGGAGGAAAGAACATTCCAAGCAAAACCAGTGAAATTGGATCGAGATTTAAAGGAACAACCGACACAATCAGGCAGCGATATAAACAACCACGAAAACATTTTGTCTAGGCGTCATTCAAGAGGAAAGAATATTCATTTCAAGATACTGAAAGAAGGTAGAAAACTATTACGAGGAGTAGAATTAACATGCCTGATTATAGTTCTTCCCACCAACAAGCACGTCGATCAGGGCTCGGGCAACAACAACACAACCTGTGCAACTTCTCTTCCTCCACCTACTGAAGATCCATACCCTGTTAATGGCCATGCTTGGCATAGGAAAGGGGGTGATTGAAACATGCCTTCTTGGAATCCTCGGGAGAAACTCCAGGAAGATAGAAGCACTCTGTTCTGAAGAGCATCACAATCATCATAGAAACCCACACAACCATCATCATGACTGCCATATCCAAAGAAGATCTGTATCTGTTTCTATAACTATAGACCCCCCCCCTTTTCCTTTTTCCCACAAACCCAACTATATTCTCCACCAAATCCTCAGGCAGCTAGCCAATAATTGGTGTGAGCAGGTCACCACAAGAAGAACCAGGGCATATGTTTAATAAGCAAAAGTAGCAGCGAATTTCTAGCCACAGAAAATCTCAACTACCATATTGATAACAAATGCTGCAACCCTGTACCAATACCAAAGAGAAATGCAAAGAACCACTTGACAGACACAAAGTATCCAACGTATAACTTTCCTCTTTGAGCCTGGTATAAAATGCCATCTCAACATTCATCTGATTGTTCCTGATTTGGACCTCCTAACCTTGGTGCTCTCATATTAGGAGCAGCCCTGGTCTGAGACGAAGCAAAAGTAAGATGGCTTTAATAACCAAAAGAAAATCTCTTGAACAAATTCCATATCAAAAAAAAAAACAGTCCCTAGACTCAGCATCCTCGATTAAGGCTGACCAGTCACTAGATTGCTTCAATGCAGCTCACGCTCCTGGCTCTGAAAGGCATCTACTGTAATGATACATAAACCTTTTTCTTCAGCAAATTTGAGGACATCATCAAACTCTCGGTGCAAACATTACAGCGGTAGCTTGTAAGGTGTGATAATTCCAACAGAACCCTTATGCCTGCCAACTTAGTGACTCGCTGAAGAAGTTCATAAAATTACAAAGCAAATAGTACTTCATGAATATTCTGATATGAAACAGATCCACGCCAATGAGATTCTCTTCCATGAGTTAAATCATAGAACAAGCAAGAAGTCAAAAGAGAGTATTAACAATAAATTTCATCAGGTCTTCTGGTAACACTCCTACTGTACTCACTCTACTCCAGCTGGCTGAACATAAAATCTGTTCCAGATCTACTAGTATTTGAGCATTCATGCACTGGTTGTGACTGTGAAAGTTCATCTATGGCACCCTGTGTTGTACTAATAAGCCAATCCAGAGTTTTACTTGGAGGATCAAGCCCTAATCTGTACTGCACATTGTAAAACTTAACAGCCGTAGAAAGAGAAAGCCTCACCCTTGTGTCCCGAAGTCCTTTTGCAGTATTCACTCTAATGTGCCGATCTCTTGGCGGGGAAGAGCGAATTCGTAATGCTTTTGAAGCGACACCACATAATATTTTCTCACTCCTCGTATTGAATTTTTTGCACTGATCAGATTGAGTAGACAAAGCATATCGGGTATCCTTAGATCCACAAAAGCATCTGATTTTGGGCTACTCCGTTGGATAGATCTCCTTGTAACACTCTCACTGTCCCTTAGTCAATTTTGACAGCAATATCTTGAAGGAGAATCCCGAATTCGAGTATGCGTTCAATACTGAATAGACAACAATAGATTTGGACAACCTGCTTGCTGGAAGCGCTCAAAAAGGGCTTCTACTATACTGCAACATGCCTGTTGCCTAGCTAATCATTGCGGCAGGTTGTTGCTTTGGATTCTCGAACATGAACACCCTTCGCAGCACCCAAAAACGTGGAGGTAACATGCCTTCCTCACCAACTTGAAGCTCCACGCCCCTCCTCCACAAGGAAATTGTCTCCAAAGGAGCCCACGCGGCCAGGAAGAATGCTCAGGCAAAAACCAGACTAATACCAACCAAAAGACTGCGGCAGACAAAGCAAGAGGAAGTCAAAGAACAACAAAGCTGGTCATAAAAGGTGACAGGACTGAAGTGGTTGAAAAGTTGCTAGAGGAGACAGGCGGCCAACTGCCCCCCACTTGGCATTCAAACCAAGGGAAAGACCAACACGCCTAGACTTCAATACTCCACCCTCCACGCCAAGAAGGAGATAAAGCACGCTGACCGAGACAAGGTTGGTTGGGGCATTACATTCTCCTCCCCTTAAGAAAGCATCGTCCTCGATGCGACATAACACAACAGAAAAGAAATGGTTCGCAACCAAGAACAGGTACAGGAGAAAGTACACTTTATGGTTTAAAATTTTAGTTGATTAAAGTACGGCCACAGGGTAGCCTTAGGAACATTTGGTAGAAATTTTAACTTTCAATGTTCTGTGAAGATTGGCAGTTCTTTCTTGGTCATCATTTCATTAGTCTCTTTCCATTATCATTATTTCTAGTTTTAGTTTCTTTTTTAAAAAATATCATCATTGAAGAGTTTTGATTTATTCCTTATTCTGGGTGCCCAACATGAACTGCTAACACAACACCCTATAAGGTTCAGAAGACACTTACAGATTCACAAGCACACAAGTATATGCTTCATGATTGTATTACACCACAAAAAGGTTACTCAAATACGGAATGGAGTAGGCACAGTCCACATAACATAGTACACATCACACATCAATGACTGACATACAAAATACTCAAACAAAAGAGTACTACAATCCACCAGACATTTCCTCAATTTGCATCAATGAAAAACTCACATAACACCAAACAAATGCTACAGGTACATAGTGTCCACAAGGGGATCAATGACATGTCCACAACATCACAACACATATCCATCTGACATGAGTAACACATACATCAAAAGAGCACTACCAAAAATCACAATAACTCAACATATATCCTGAAACATCCACCATACAGACAAATATCATAAGCCTCCCTCAAACTCTTATGCCTCCCTCAATCTCTTATGCCTCCCTCAAACTCTTATGCCTCCCTCAACTCTTATGCCTCCCTCAAACTCTTATGCCTCCCTCAAGGAGGCCGGTTGACCCTATGGTCCAAGACACATAGAGTTCGAACACTCCTAACCCAATTGACATAATAATGCGTGGTTCAACAACCCGCTAGTTATATGTACTCCTTGGGGCGTACCACCATACAACGAAGCGGGTCCATAGGTCCAACCAATCCATGGTGCATCCCATGACCCTATTCCACACATCACGACATTAGAACCAGCACAACAATCCAACCAAAGTGCCAAGTGGCAAAGTACAAGCCTTGGGAAAGGCGGTAAAAATTCTAAATTTAAAAGAAGACCCCAAATCAAGCTAAATAAATGGCCAAATAGCCATAGTTAGTATCAAAATCCCCATGTTAGTGCCACAAACCAAGGAAATGTCCAAAATTGAAAAGCATGGCAATCAAGAAAAGTTGCTGGTCCTTACAAAATAAAGTAAAAAGTTCAATTTACGAATAAAATCAACTTATAATAATGTCACATTACGATAACTGTGTGGCCTTATCTGGCCACCAAGGGGTACTCAACGAGTTGCTAGCACTCGGAACATCAAGCCTCAGCTTGTAAATACATAACAATAATACAACTATCATCACCTCCATCTGAATCATCCCGCCACCACTTCGACAAGGCTAAACATAGTCATAGTTGCACTTAGGTTGTGTAGATACAACCACATATGGAGAGAGGAAAGAATCACATGTAATCTACTAAACCGAGTTTTGACTCAAGTTATTGACCCATGGTACACCATTCCTCACTCTCAACATACACTTTACCGATTCCCTTTAGGGTCGGTTAGCGTAAGGTTCACAACATAACATACAACAACATCACTAACATAATGGTGGTACACACATAGCTACCATAACGTCCTACATATGGTACGTATACAGGGTAGATCACGATCATACACTCACCGGGTGTAACACATCACTTAACCACATCCTGCACTCAAAGTGCAATCACCATACAATAGGGTTCATACACTCACCGTATGACCCAAAATCACAACATGAAGCATTACATTTTTTTTACACAAATCATACATATGATGAACATAGTACATCACAACATAACATCCATGGCTACATAACAAGGTGGTACACACATTTCTTCAAACATGGTAAAAACATCATGATACAACTCATTTCTTTTAACATCAATATAGTCATACAAACATTGATACACCCACATATCACAATATGTCACAATGTTCCAACACTATGTCATCCACTTTATAATTCTTTTCACACGTCGCAAACAGCAATTCACACATTAACTCTTCATAGAATCCACAAGAAGGATAGAGAATACTCCCATCCCCAACATATCAACATGGTAACAAACACGCACTAAGTGACATACACATCACGTACGTTCACAATATCACAATTACGACAATAATCACATCACGTTTAAAGCACATTACTCTTCCAATATCTACCACCATCATGCAACATCATCATCATCATGCAGTATCATCATGTAACACCACCACCACCATTTAACATCATCATATAACACCAATCCGGCCCATAGGTTAGAGAGCATGAACCTATGCTCTGATACCAAAGTGTAGCGACCCAAAAATTCACACACAAATAACACAGTGAAATACAGGATAATTTATTTTTTTTAACTTGCTTGACACATAACATGACGCAACATGTCGTCACCAAGGATACAACTAACACTGTGAACAACCTGATACAAGGATGACCATCAAGGCCACACGGAAACGTTCACACCTATCAAGGACAATTTACTATTCACTTACGAAAGGACATGCCAAAAGACCAACCACATTACATAGTTATAGCTGAAGACATCCCACTGTGAAAATCTTCTTAAGATTACTGATTTACTAGAGCCATCTTACAATTCTTAGCTTACGTTCTAGAAGGTTCATGATTTGTTTCATACTATTCTTCTTATAGGATTAAGTTTCTTTTCTTTTATATAACTTGAGGACTATCCTAGGATCACCTATAATATGAAAATTCCTTGATTAATTTGTTTACAAAACCAGGTGGTATACAATTCCACAAGGCTATCTATCTAAACCCCCACTACTGAAACTCGTTTCATACCCACATTGCATAAGGAGGCAAGCGTAAGATCAAAAGGAGAGGAGTATCGTTAAGGTTCAGAACCCTAATCATCTTTGATCATGAATTAAAAATTTATCATAGCTTAGACAAGGACTACAAGGTACCATGGTAAGGGTTAGAGAGAGAAGATAATTTATTTTATTATGATCTATTTAGTTATTAACCGGTCTTTTAATGAGTCTTAAGAGTTCAATTGAATTTTGGTAAAAGCTTCATTTAGAAATCACCTTGATTAAGTTCGTCGAGGGATACACAGGGGTTCCCAACATGGAAGCCTTATACTTAATGTGTTTTTATTTAAACTCCTGTACCTAGATAAGATCTACTGATATCCCCAAAAGCCAACAGTGATATTACTTTTAAAATTAATTAACGTTTCCCAACAAGAGGACAATGTTTAATCCATAGCTTAAGGTTAGCAATGGTAGGTATTTTTTTTTTACATCGTTAGATAAACACTTTCTTTCCAATAAAAGACTCTTAATTTTATCAACCAAATACAACTTCATTATTATCTTCTTTATTTATTCATCTATGTATTCCTCCTCTTTTATCTTTGATTATCTTTAGAAAAAGGGGGTTTCAACCCACTAAAATATGCCTGGAATAACATTGATACTAGTACCATGGAGGGTTACTAAACCAATAAGCATTATGACTTGAAAGAAGAAATTATCGTTATTTAACAAGAACGCAAACCACGGTTATAACATTTCCATTCAACATGGCACATGAACCAAAGAAGTCAAGAGATTGGATTTCACTTGGGTCAAGAACAAGAAGGTAACAAAATAAGCCAAGCCATGCCACAAAATTTTCATGACTGTAAATGATATCACCAAAAGAATACTCATAACAAGGTCAAGATTGAATATTATTTCTCACAAAGGTAATTTCAAGTTTAACTACATAAGAACAAGACACTTTATTTCACCATTACCAAACAATACAAGGAAAGAGGTCGTATCAACTCTCTTTACAAGCAATGTTACACAATTTACAACACATTGGACATTTTTACAAGGAACTTCATAAATTGCACTAATGAAACCTTTACAACTCTTTCCTTTAATCTACTCGCATAATCCATATGCACAAATACTAGCTGGAATCAGTTCGCAAGAGCTGAGAATGTTAAGGCTACTCATTGCGACAGTAAGCTAACATTTAACAATATCAAGAAAGAAAAATTCTAATTCAAAAAATGGATTAAAACACGACCCACAACTCCAAAATTATTTGCATGAGAAAGAAATCTAAACCATCCAGCAAGGAGAAAGTCAAAATACGAGTAAGAACAAAATCACATAAAACAAGGCAAGACCTTATGGGTTAGGAACAAGAAAGTCAAGAGTATTGATATCTCCTTCATGTAATTCTATGGATTACGTGATTGGAATCCAAAACTTACTCCATCCAACTAAAGGGGTCCAAGATAAGACAAAACGTACTAATTATGATCGTAAGCGCGAAGCAAAACAATGTTATCCAATTCTCCCAGAGGGGCTTTATAGTAATATGGGTTCGACACCCTTAAAAGAACACAACCATAGTTTCATTTTTAACCAAGGAGTTTACCACTACCTCCTTATAGGATTTCTTAAACGTAGTACTAGTTAACCAAAACAAATCCACTTTTCCAAAAAGCATACAAAAGAGACACAGAAAGGGCCATTATTCTACCAACAAACCCTATCCTAATCCTCAACTTCTCTACATAATATAAGGGAAGGCTAAACCCAAAAGTCATTAATAATTTTTATATATTTCCGACAATGCCAATAAGTACATTAAAATAAAAAAATTAAAAAATTAATTTCCTTAACAAAGCCATGAAAAGGGACTTTTAGTAACCAAGTTCGAAGAATAAGATATTCGAGTTCGAAAACAAAGGGATTCGATACACGGTGGGTAATACACCAACGATGCCCCAGAATTAAAAGACCTTACCACGAGTACAAGCACAAAATAAGAACCAACGCACAAATCCATCAGGAAGGTTACGCAATGCAGTCAGGCCTAGAAGTTCTATGAGCTCCTTGTCAATGGTATAGAAGATGAAAAATTTTACCCAATCCATGTGGGCTTATCAAGGAAAAGTATAGCAAATATCAAATAGATGAATATAACAGCCACCTATTATATTATCACTAAAATCAGCTGTCATCTAACAGGAAGCGAGTTCATGATTCCAATACCATGGATTCACCTACAACTTTTGTTTCAGTCCAGCTATTAATAGCTTGCTCGCGACCCGTAATAAAAAATTGGAGAGGTTTCATTCAATTAAACTTACAATGTTTTCCCCTTTAATCAAACAAGAGTTTGAACCAGGAAGTAGGTATAGTAATTTTTTCAACACGTAG
Source organism: Taxus chinensis (assembly GCA_019776745.2). Taxonomy (NCBI): domain Eukaryota; kingdom Viridiplantae; phylum Streptophyta; class Pinopsida; order Cupressales; family Taxaceae; genus Taxus; species Taxus chinensis. Next base: position 823,146,865 of record CM034151.1, read on the forward strand.
AGGCCAAAATAGATGTCAGGTTATCCATCTCCTAGAACTGGGTACAAAAGTCAACCATGTACAGATCTAAAACAAAACCCTAATGCCATTTTCTAATTAAACAAAAGTAAGGAATGCCCACGGGCTTAAACAAGTTTTAGAACACAACGTCACTATTAATGTACCATTTAGCAAAACAGGAGAGCCCTAAACAGGAAATACATTTTTATTCAAACAAATAGAGATATGAAGGCTTAACCTTCCATTTAGTAACCTTCAGTTATAACTACCATCACAGAATTCTTTTAAAAGAGAGTCATATAAGCAAACAAAACTCAATAATGTTTCCTTCCCTACGAACTAGATTGCATCACTCAAAATTGCATTAACCCATTTAGAAAAATATGAAATAGAGTAAGCTATAAGGGAGGAAAGAACATTCCAAGCAAAACCAGCGAAATTGGATCGAGATTTAAAGGAACAACCGACACAATCAGGTAGTGATATAAACAACCACGAAAACATTTTGTCTAGGCGCCATTCAAGAGGAAAGAATATTCATTTCAAGATACTGAAAGAAGGTAGAAAACTATTACGAGGAGTAGAATTAACATGCCTGATTATAGTTCTTCCCACCAACAAGCACGTCAACCAGGGCTCGGGCAACAACAACGCAACCTGTGCAACTTCTCTTCCTCCACCTGCTGAAGATCCATACCCTGTTAATGGCCATGCTTTGCATAGGAAAGGGGGTGGTTGAAACATGCCTTCTTGGAATCCTCGGGAGAAACTCTGGGAAGATAGAAGCACTCTGTTCTGAAGAGCATCACAATCACCGTAGAAACCCACACAACCATCGTCATGACTGCCATAACCAAAGAAGATCTGTATCTGTTTCTATAACTATAGACCCCCCCCTTTTCCTTTTTCCCACAAACCCGACTATATTCTCCACCAAATCCTCACGCAGCCAGCCAATAATTGGTGTGAGGAGGTCACCACAAGAAGAACCAGGGCATACGTTTAATAAGGAAAAGTAGCAGCAAATTTCCAGCCACAGAAAATCTCAACTGCCATATTGATAACAAATGCTGCAACCCTATACCAATACCAAAGAGAAATGGAAAGAACCACTTGACAGACACAAAGTATCCAACGTATAACTTTCCTCTTTTAGCCTGGTTTAAAACACCATCTCAACATTCATCTGATTGTTCCTGATTTGGACCTCCTAACCTTGGTGCTCTCATATTAGGAGCAGCCCTGGTCTGTGACGAAGCAAAAGAAGATGGCTTTAATAACCAAAAGAAAATCTCTTGGAATAGATTCCATATCCAAAAAAAAAACAGTCCCTAGACTCAGCATCCTCGATTAAGGCTGACCAGTCACTAGATTGCTTCAATGCAGCTCACGCTCCTGGCTCTGAAAGGCATCTACTGTAATGATACATAAACCTTTTTCTTCAGCAGATTTGAGGACAGTATCAAACTCTCGGCGCAAACATTACAGTGGTAGCTTGTAAGGTGTGATAATTCCAACAGAACCCTTATGCCTGCCAACTTAGTGACTCACTGAAGAAGTTCATAAAATTACAAAGCAAAGAGTACTTCACGAATATTCTGATATGAAACAGATCCACGCCAATGAGATTCTCTTCCATGAGTTAAATCGTAGAACAAGCAAGAAGTCAAAAGAGAGTATTAACAATAAATTTCATCAGGTCTTCGTGTAACACTCCTACTGTACTCACTCTACTCCGGCTAGCTGAACAGAAAATCTGTCCCAGATCTTCTAGTATTTGAGCATTCATGCACTGGTTGTGATTGTGAAAGTTCATCTATGGCACCCTGTGCTATACTAATAAGCCAATGCAGAGTTTTACTTGGACGATCAAGCCCTAATCTGTACTGCACATCGTAAAAATTAACCACCGTAGAAAGAGAAAGCCTCACCCTTGTGTCCCGAAGTCCTTTTGCAGTATTCACTCTACTGTGCCGATCTTTTGGCGGGGAAGAGCGAACTCGCAATGCTTTTGAAGCGACACCAAATAATATTTTCTCACTCCTCGTATTGAATTTTTCACACTGATCAGATTGAGTAGACAAAGCATATCGGGTATCCTTAGATCCACCAGAGCATCTGATTTCGGGCTGCTCCATTGGATAGATCTCCTTGTAACACTCTCACTGTCACTTAGTCGATTTTGACAGCAATATCTTGAAGGAGAATCCCGAATTCGAGGATGCGTTCAATACTGAACAGACAACAACAGATTTGGACAACCTACTTGCTGGATGTGCTCAAAAAGGGCTTCTACTATACTACAACATGCCTGTTGCCTAGCTAATCATTGCAGCAGGCTGTTGCTTTGGATTCTCAAATATGAACACCCTTCGCAGCACCCAAAAACATGGAGGTAACATGCCGTCCTCACCAGCTTGAAGCTCCATGCCCCTCCTCCATAAGGAAACATTCTCCAAAGGAGCCCACGCGGCCAGGAAGAATGCTCGGGCAAAAACCAGACTAAAACCAGCCAAAAGACTCCCCGAAACAGGGGTTTCCTTCTTCGAAGACGTGGTAAACAAAGCAAGAGGAAGTCAAAGAACAATAGAGCTGGTCATAAAAGGTGACAGGACTGAAGTGGTTGAAAAGTTGCTAGAGGAGATAGGTGGCCAACTGCCCCCCACTTGGCATTCAAACCAAGGGAAAGACCAACACACCTAGACTTCAATACTCCACCCTCCATGCCAAGAAGGAGATAAAGCATGTTGACCGAGACAAGGTTGGTTGGGGCGTGGATGAGACTTACTTCAATTATCATTTCCCTCCAATAAAATTCCTTTATAAGAAATAGTTGTTCTTAGATTATTACATGTTTTACTTGCTTCCTAGATCCTATTGCATAATCTTTCAGGTCTATTTCTGACTAGAAAAGGCCTTGAGGTTATTTGGGACAATGTGTACCCTAAGTACATTTGAACATTATTTCTTCTCTTAGGCGACTTGACTCCAGACTAGCTTCTTATTCTGAGTTCCTTCTTAATATTTTGGATGGTGCCATCATTCTCTTGGATACCTTTGACATCAAGGTTTGCATAGCCTTGATTCCCCCACTGGCAGATCATAATTATTACACTGTTATTTTGGGTAAAGGTTAATGCTGGATGGAGAATGTGGTATATTACTATTTGATTCATGGTTTATCATGCGGATAGAGAAAGGAGGGGAATCACTCTTTGGCTCAAGTACTAAGAATAAATGTTCATAGTTTAATCTATTTTAAGGGTCATTCACAAGTGGCATTTCCTAGAGGATAGAAATAGGGCATCCAAAGTAGATCAAATAACTTATTTCAAACATCTATATATTATTAGCGATTTTAGGCATAACTCAAAACTTTCTCATACTTTAGATTCCTTGCCTTCAACTAGGGCAAGTAGGTTGTAGAACCAACTTCACTATAGATTGTATCATAGATTATCAAGAGAGTTCTAAGTGAATGCTAGAATGTAAACAATCTTGTAAGACCTCCAGGATGTAAACTTATTTAAACACCTATCTTTTCATTTAATCTACAATAACTCAATTTTTCATTCTTACACTTAATTCCATGGATTTTATTTTCATTAATGAAAAAAAAAAAATATCTTGTTCTATTGGCATTGCACTTTAAACAAGTATATGCACTCAGACACATGCAATGATGAACACACAATTTATTATGCATATTGATTTACAACTATGCTTAACCATCCCGTGGAGCATCCTTCCCTACACCATGCATAGTTGCATGTACAAATTTTTGCACCATAATCTTGAGAACAAGCTTACATGCTTGCCAAGTGCAAAGGGATCAAAAAAGGGAAAAGACATACCTGTAGGATGCTCAAAGCTTTCATGTTGAGCATTTCTGAACAAAAATTCAATACCCCGCACCAAGCTACCAAGAAAATTACAACATATGGGATAAATAAAAATTAGAAACTACTAAAATAACTAGTGGAAAAATCAGAAACTAGTGAAATAACTTGGACCAATCTTCAAATCACAATTCTAGAAGTTAATCCTTGTCTAAAGACCTGAGTCACATTCAAACAATCTAAAGATCAAAAAATTTTGTATGCCAAAATAGAAGTGTAGCATTTCAAAACTCTTCTATCACATATGAAAATACACACTTCAAAATTTGAAAAAAATGGCTAGTCGTAAAGTATATGAAATTACGAAACTGAAAAGCATGGTATACAGCAAGAAGTGATTAGTCAAAGGAGTAAGCAATGTACAATGAATGTTGAATAGATTGATTCAAAGAGATTAAACAACACAGCTAAAATAAAAAAATACATAAAATTGGAACACTATCTATACAAGAACCTATTAGGATATCCATCATTCTATCACAAATTTAATCTTGTTTGTTTAATTCAATATAGCCTATATTTTCTAAAGGATCTTCATCAGAAAACACCTATAGGCAATAGTAACATGCAATCATTACAGCCAAATCACGATTAACTCCACCAAATAGGGTCGATTGAAACTACACTAACAATTTAAAACCACTATAATATAAGTTTGGGCTACTGGAGATTGCAAAAAGACAAGCTCACAACATGGTTACCTGTTTAAAGAGTTAAGTGCATTTGGTAGCAGGAGAGCTTCTTGATTCCTAAAAACTGCATTGGCTACAAATACAAGCAAAACAGAAAAAAACTACAAATTCTGAAGTTTCTAATGGATACGCACAAATTCCATGAATGGAGATTAGAATGGATGTCATCAGATAATTCCCGTGTACTACAGAAAGAAGTTCCGTCTCAAAGGAAATGTTGGTCCTTGCCCCTAGCAATGAAGAGGACCACTGCAATGGCTGAACATGACTCCAGTATTATTTGTTGGTACATTGTGTATCCATACCTTATTTTTAGCTCCACCTTATTTGTTGGTACATTGTGATGGTAAATTGGCAGATTTAAAGCCTAATTCCACAACTTTTTCTAGTATCCTACCTGTCCGTCAAAATGGGGGATTTGTATCCGAGTTGCAGGTAGGAAGATCTAGACAACTGTTTAGAGTTGCTTCTCTCGTAGATCGTGAATTCTTATCTCACTTAATTTTCTTTTGATTAGAGCTGCTTCTTCTAAGCATTTCATATCTTCGTCTCCTACAATGCATTCAACTTCATCCCACTTCATCCCAGGACAATAAGAGAAGAATGAGCATATGTCAAGGAATGCCGCCTGAGCACTTTGTTCAAGCTCATGATATGCAAACATAATCCTGTCCTCATTGAAACTGTACTCCTTTTCATTGCTGAAAGGCTAATCTCCATGCTTAAGCCAATCAGATACTTTTTCATAAGCTTCAACTTTATTTTCTCGTTTACGGATATAGCCTCCAATCACTTCCAAAAATAGAGGGCAGCATCTATAAATCTCTGCTATCTCCTTGACATGCGGTCTTTCTTCCTATCTAAACGCCTCAGTTCCTCACTTGGATTACAAATTCTTCATATGGATGGAAATGAGTTCACGGAAGAATTAGCCCCAATATCAGAAGACCTTGGGTAGCTTCGCTGGTATGATTTTTGGCATCAAAGAAATCTTCCATCATGGCTGTCATTGAGAAATTTAAGGGTTTTAGAGCTTACTGATTCCTACTATAAGCTTATTGAGAAATTGCTTTCCCGTAGCCTCCTTTGTAGTTGAGAGAGTTGATAATTACTGAAAGTGGGAGATTTCTAAGACTTCCAAGTTCAATAGGGTGTCTTAAGCATTTGAGCAAGATATACTTAGGAGGCGGCTTCGATGGTAGCAGTTTGCCAGAAGAGTTCTGTGATCTCCAATCAGTGGAGCACTTAAATTTGAAATTGCTCCATTTTCTATTGCAGGCAGTTGAAATTGTTATTGCAGGCAGTTGAAATTGTTGCCAGTTTCTTTTAAGCAGTTGACAAGTGTGAAATATCTAGATGTATCACAATGCAAAATGCTTAAGTTCAGGTTAGACATGTTTGAAAACATCATGAAGCTTGAATATTTGAACCTCAATGACTGCTTGGAATTGGAGACATTTTTGAGAGAGCTCTATCTACAACATACCAAGTTGAGGGATTTCCCAGCCAACATTGGTCAACTCGGCAAGTTGGAAACCCTAAGAATTGGGAGCTCACAAGTTTTACAAATTTTTCTTCCTTGAAAGTATTTGGAATGGATGTTTTCCCAACGCATGTTGCACACAGAATTGGGCTTGATGCACCCACAAGAAAGGTCCAGGATTTGAGCTTTTATTCGATCATTCCCTAGATGGCAACGAGGGATCAATTCTCATTATCAATCTCTTCTAGGGATCATTAAGCTATAGCTCTTCTCCTAGCATAATAATATGCCTTATATTACTAACCCAAGGTGCTAATCTCTCAGGGTTGGATCTTTCACCAATTTTTTTGCAAATATAGGGCCCCTCCCTAGTTATCATTTAGCAAAATAAACATAAGAACGACAATCATTTCTAACCCTTTCTGGTAGGACTCTTCAATGTTTAATCTCATCACAAGAAAGTTCCAATACCAGCAACCTCTCAGATTAAGAGACTTTACTGATGAAGTTTAGGATTATAATCCTTTGATCTAATCAGCAGACTCAACAAATCAAGATGCTATAGTTTAAGGATTAATCTAAACAGCATGTCTTATCAGGAAAATTTCCTGATATGCTGTTATCTAAGTTAGAGGAAGCATTGATGCAAGAGCAGATGCAAGAGTGAATCAAGTAAAGTGAGGCAAGGGTCCCAAATTTAGGAATTGGGGATTCAGTAACTTGCAACTTTTCAAATATGTGCGAAAAGGTACCAAATAATATTAAAAGTTGAAAGTCACATTTCAGATTTGGATGGAAGTGCAAATTAGGCATGATTACAGGGGGTATATCAGGAAGATCCAGTATCGTGTGGAGTGTGGCAGAGGTTCCAGATTTAGGATTTGGGGATTCAATGGTATGCATATTTTCAAACATGAGCAAAACATACCAAAATAATATCAAATTGATATGCCAAGTTGAAAACCACATTTGAAATTAGATGCAGGTGCAAAGTAAGTGTGGATGCAGGACGTATATCACGAAGATCCAGTTGAATAGGGTTGCAACCCAAACCATTATCCTCAATCTAATCAGTTAAGATTTACATTAACAAGTATAGAATTTCACAAGATTTATGCAAAGACTCAAAAAACGTGAAATCAGGAAAGGGAGGCAAGGCTCCTTTCCTGATTAAGCACCCATTTCTTCGTATTAACTTATAGTTATGACACTCACATCAACCACACTGCTGGTTAACAAAAGCATCTAATTATATTTCAACAATAAACAAAGAAATAAATACTTTCTATGAATTTCAGATTACCTGTCCCAATTAGGAAATCTGCCAACTAAATACAAGCCCCCATAGTCCCATGGCTCTGCAATTATTTTGCACCTTGACAACACCGAATCCTTTGCAATGGCCTATATATTTTTCCAAAGACCACGTATAGAGCTCAAGATCAGCAACACTTAATAGAGTTTTTCATAAAGAATGGATATAAGCAGAAAAAAATAAATAGGATACTATGCCTCTGTTCCATACTACCATACTACACTAAGCATATAGATTCTCTAGTAATAAAAGGTCAGAAATTATAATTCTTACCACACTACTTGCATCTCTTCCTCCACAAAGAAAAAGTAGACCATCTGAATGAGAAATTGTAGTTGCATACCTGTCAATGCAAGCAAATGATTAGCAATAGAAGATTCAACAAATACCTCACTGACTTATTGAAACGAGATCGTTACATTTGTATACAATTTTTTGAATATAAAAATTCAATTCGTTATGATTAGCACCACATGTCACAAACTAATTAAAGATCAATCAACCTTATTGAGTATATTATAGCCATCTCATCAAAAAGAGAGTATATTATAGCCATCTCATCAAAAAGAAGGTTATAGAAGTTCTTATGAGGCAAAAAAAGCCATCTTAAAATGTACATATACATACTATAAATCTGGCTATCACATAAATATCTGTGTTTGACACACATTTGAGCAGTTTTATAGATCGATCAAACTCTCAATAAGTTCATAAAACAAATCAATAAGTTCACTGGTAATGAAATAACCAATAATTCATAAAATAGTAGTCAATTTAAATCTATTTAGCTGGATAGGAAAAATGTCTATTCTTTTTTGTCCTCTTTTGACGAGGAACTATAATAGATGGTGCAACATGATAATCATCCTGAACTCTTATCTGTTGGATTTCTGGGTTGTTTTCCAGATGAGTTGCAAGAAGGTCAATCGATTCATTTTGTCCAACAACAAAATCATCACATCCTTCTGTGGCATCTTCATGTTCATTGTCAGTTGCACCCTTTAAGGAGTTTTATTGTTGCACATCCTATTAAACAACATACTTTAGTTAATTAAATTATCACAACATTGATACTTAAATGTTTTATTATGTCATCAAATACTATAATAAACTTACCTCAGATTCATGCTCAATGACCAATTTCTCCCCTCGATCTATCATATGTTGCCGGAGCCCTTAGGAACCATGCATTAAAGCATATTTCAGATCTTCATCTGAAGCTTCCTTTCGAAATTGGTGAACCTAAGTGTACAAAGACATTTTAAAATTTATCAAGTATCATTTTTCATCCAATACATTCAAGTCACCGAAAAAATACAAAAAAATTAAATGAAATTATTCACTTACCAAGCTCCCACAAATACTATTATACCCACACCCGACCCCAATTTAGGGGACCCAATACTTGACAACCTAGCTTAGGTAGCCTTTTTTATATCTCGAAGGCATCTTTTACCTCCTTCTCGTGCAGATGGCATGTAGTTTGTATTTTTGAAGGACTTTCTCTTGAATTTGGCATCTTTGATAAGCTCATCCCATGTTGTTTGGTTAGTGATCCAAGCTGGTCGGGGATATCTTAAGTCATTTGTTAGCTTTGACCCTTATTTTGTCTCTTTTAGAATGAATGAATTTCCGTGCATAATCCATTATGAAATCCTTGTTAAAACCAGGATTTCCAAACTCTTTTATGACATCTTTAAAGAGTTCATCTTTCTTAGAATTGGCTTGCTTTCTCCAATCCACTTGTATGGTATTTCCAAATAGGCATTCTGCGCAATGAAATAGAAATTGGAAAAATTTCAACCCCACTTCATCTTTTAAGACATTTCCATCTGAGGGTTAACAAGATTGTAACCTCTTTCTTTCCTTTTGTGTTCACTGTGGAGATTGTTTGCAGTCATAGGGGTCACAGTAGCTTCCCCATTAGGTACATCAGGGGGCATGCCATTTTCTTCCTGTATGTATAGAGCATGAATGTTTGTTAGGACTATTGTAAACCATGCAATATGAAAAATTGTTGTTATGACTGTTTTATAGCACATGAATGATAATTAGGACTGTTAGGAATATTTTATACATAATTAATTATCATAAGCATACCTGTTCAGGTGCAGCAAGACCTGTACTTTCCAGCAATGTAGACTCCAATGCATGAATTTGCTTAATTACTTCCTGTCTAACTTCATAAAATTCAGGAGTATCTGGTAGGAGCGTTAAAATTTTGGCTTGTGATTCTATGATACTTGTCAAGGAAGCATGTTGTGGTGTTGGAGGGTGAATTCGGAGAGAACCCACACATGAAGGGTTACTCCTTAACTCTGGTGCTATATTATGTGTTGGCATGCTTGACGGAATTGGAATACTAAATGTTTCAATGTTGGATGTAGAAAGTATGGTACGGGATTTACTTCTCGGCGGCACTCTCATGTTAGGATTTTCTAGTGCATATGTAGAGGGCCTGCCACGATCCTTCAAAATATCATAAAACAAAATTATTAATAGTCAAAAAAAAAACTTCAAAGTTGTATGTAACATTGAACAACTTCACTAACAAATGAATAATAACATATGCAATACTAAATTTCCATTTCATTTCATGTATCCAAAAATATATATATTCAAAAGGACCAAAAGGTGTGCATCTTCATATAATCTTCAATAAGAAACGTTTAATGAAACAAGGAAACATGTGCAATGTATGCATTGACATAGAGAAAAAAACATTAGCAATCCACTCATAAAATATATCAAATTGTGTTATGTCCTTACAATGAATTTAAGGTTTACATTATGATTAAATAAAATCATCTTCATCTGACATTACAATTTCCTCATCTGGAGGCATGAATACACCATAATTAATGGGCCCCAGATCCACAAATAAATTAATACCATGGTTCTCATGATCTTCATCCCCTTCAGCCATAGGTAAATGATGATCAATAAACTCATCATGTTCATGTATTTGATCACCAAAATGTTGTTCTTTGTCCTACTGGAACTTCATCTTGTTCATATTCATCATCAATAGTCATGTTATCATCATCCTCCACTTGGTCATCTATGTCTTCAAGTGGATCTTCTACCTCTTCAATTACATCATGGCCTTCTACATCTTCGGAAAAGGTGACTCTTCGTCCTCTTGGATCATAATCTATCACAAAGGACCAGCCAGGGTGTTCTAAATTTGGAACAAGAAATATTTGACTGCATTGGTTTGGAAACACATAAGGTTCAGAAGTAGATTCAAACCTCGATGTATTTATCATATTGAATCCATTCTCATGCAACAAAATAGTTTTGTCAAGGCCCACTTCAATGAGCCTATACCATTCAACACGAAAAATAACTTTTTTAAAAGATGTGAAATCAAGCTCTATTATATCCTCCAACACTCCATAATACCGAAGTGTACTCGTGATTGTGTTTGTGTCATATGCATGTGAACGACACTCCACTTCAAATGGTGCTGAAATTCCACTATCATAAGTTTTCCACTTCTCATCGATCTTCCTGATTCGAAAATGATGACCGCTAATCCACATTGCTTTGTAATATGTTACCTAAATGCATATGTACATATTATCCAATTAGATTCAAGGACACAAAAAGTTAACTAACTAGTTTCAACGATAAAAAAATCTTTAGATTAAACAATTTTCATCATAATACTTTATTTGTATATTACCTCCCCATTTATAGATCCTTTAACGAAATCTACTTGTTTTTTTGTCACTGCTTTCATTCCCTTGGTTGCCTCGTGTTCAACATTTGTCTTTAACCAATGCCATGAGCATCTATCTGGCCATTTTCTTTTATGGCATGCAGGAAGTCCTCTATTAGAGTTTTGACCATGTCTATTATATATATCAGCCCATGCCTTTTCATCTTCTATTTTCTTTTGTTCAGCATACTTCTCCATCCATTGTAACATAAATTTAGAGTTGTATGCAACATACAAATGCAATGACTCCCACTCCTTAGCATCTACAACAAAAAGTATTTAACTAATCATTGATCTAACCATTCTTTAAAGGATGCATCATACAATACTTAGGATTAAAAAACTACTACTAACATTTAAGATTACCTTTTATCCTCTTTGAAGTTCCTTGACCCTCTAGTTTTCTATCTCCAATGGATTGAGGTTGTTGATCACCCCATAATCTTGGAGCCTCCAGATGCAATTGAGGCAAGTACTCAGATAAATGAACCATGGTTTGAAAAACCATGTACCCTTCAACCATAGAACCTTCAGGTCGAGCTCTTTGCCTCACAAAATGTTTTAGGACCTTCATATATCTCTCTACAAGCCACATTGTCCTGAGATGGATGGGCCCACATTGTTCAATCTCTTCTACCAGGTGTATAAGGTAGTGCTCTTGAGAATTGAAGAAACTTGGAGGGAAACACATTTGAATGTCACACATCAAAAGAGCAACATTCCTCTTCCAATAGTTCAGCTCATCTGGATGTATCTCTTTAGATGATACCCACCTATAAATTTTACTAACAAGCATTAACATATCACCAGTTATAATATTTGCAAAATATATGTTAAAACAATTATAAAGACATTGAAAATGATATTTATAGAAGGAAAAAAATTAATTATTGAATAACAAATGATGGTTTATAATACCTCAAATATTTGGACAATTTGTAAATTGTTTGTGCGATGTCATGGTTGAAAGTGCTTTGTATTGCTGTAGGAAGCACATACTACACCAACATTGAAAAATAGCGTTTAAAATATATATTATCTTCTACATTACTAATATATTGAAAATTTCAATTATACTATCAAGAAATATAAGATATCATGAATTACCTTTATCCAATTATGCCAATCATGTGTTTTCATTCCAGAAAACTCTGAACCATCTCTTGTGAATACGGTTTTTAATGTCGCACCAAAACCAGTTGGAAATCTTATGGCACACATAGTATCAAACATATATTGTTTCTCCTCTGCTGTAAGAACCCATGGCGCAGGATCATATGTGTTATTTTCATGTAACCACATGTTTGGCATCATATTGATGGTTTTGAGGTCCTTCCTTAATTTTATTTGGTCTTCATTGTTGGTTCCCTTTAGATGTTTCCATAAGCACTCTGCCACATTTTTTCCAATATGCATTGTATCAAATAGATGAGCTATTGGGAGATGCTCGTAATAATCTAACTTATAAAACTTAGATAGTCTTTTCATTCCCAATGGATAAGCTCTCCCTTCCTTTTTGTCATATGCTGATTTCCACCTCAAAGGGTTCATCCTTTTTGGCTGCCTCCTTTCCTCTTCCTTTCCATTGAACTTATTTTTCTCATGCATGCGATAACGATGGTTTTGAGGTAAGAAGTGTCTGTATTCATCGTACATGGTTTTTTTAAGATCCTTTGATTGCCTAGATACAGTGTTTGGCCCACATGATGGACAACCATGTTTCCCTTTAGTTTGTAGGCCTGAAAAATCAGTATGGAAACCATATTTAATTAATGGGCAGCAACATAAATAGAATGATTACAAATGAATATGATAAATAGATTACCACAACACACAGAGAGCCCCGGAGCATCGTGAATTGTCCACATAAGTATTGCACGAAAAAGGAAGATCCTATCATTGCTAGGTCTTGATACATCATACATGTTGACACCCTTCCATAATTCGCATAACTCATCAATGAGAGGCTCCATGTATGTGTCCATATCTTTCACCTGGTGTTTTCCTATGAAGAAAATGTGAATTAAAATTTAAATATATTCATGTAAATGTACATCATTTTCAAGAGAACATAACACTAAGAAGTTCATATACCTGGTATTATTAGAGTTAGCATTGCATGCTCTTTTTTCATTGCCATCCAAGGGGGAAGATTATTGTTAACAAGGAAAACTGGCCAAACAGAGTATGTTGTTCTAAGATCTCCGAAAGGATTGACACCATCCATTGCCAATGAAAGTCTTGCATTCCTTGGCTCATTTCTTAAATCAGGCCATTTTTCTTCAAGCTCCTTCCAATCTTTGCTATCAGCCACCATACGCATGACACCATCTTGGCTCCTTCTTAGTGCATGATAGTCCATAAATTTTGCCAAATCTTTACATTTGAACATCCTCTCAAACCTCGGTGTTATTGGAATGTGGCGTAGAACCTTATAAGGAACTTTCTTGGACACTTGATCTTCACGATATCTATTGGTGAAACATATTGGGCATTGCTGTAAATTTTCATTTTCACCATAGTATAAGATATGGTCATTTGGACATGCATCATATGTTTTGTACTCCATCCCAATGTCTTTCATTGCTGAAGATACTTCCTTTTGTGAACGAGGCATCTTATTTTCCTTTGGAAGTATCTTATCTGCCAAAAGTCTGCATAAAACAACAAAAGATCTTTATATTATTCACTATACACAATATTCAAAACTTGAATGACATGGAGAGATATAGTTTAGAGGAGTTTAAAATATACCTCAAGATATCAGTGAAGCATGTATTCGTCATTCCATGCATAACTTTCAAGTTCAAAAATAACATAAGTGTTGCCAATACAGACAAATTTGCATTTGGGTATAGAGGCGTCCTAGCAAGTTGAGTTAGGGGCGAATCATCAACTTCTTCAGCATATGTGTAGAAGTCTTGTAAAAATTCGTTCACCCCATCTTCATTTAATTGAGAAGTGGTATCACCCATATATGTGTCTTCTTCTTCATTGTGAGTGCCACTATCATCATTGTCATATGCCCTTTCCTCAACATTATTATGAACTTGGATTGGCTAAACATTACAATATCATTTAAAATAGTCAATGCGATATGAAAAGTTTATATTTTTTAATAACAAGCATTTTTGAAATTTCATTATAGTATACCTCTTCTATATAAACTCCATACTTCAACCTATGGATACCAACGAGTCGACGCTTCTTTAATTTTCTATTTTTGCACTTTTCACAAGTACAATATATCATTTCATTAAAATATTCATTTTTCCCTGGAGTAGGTCTTGGTATATGTTCATCTGAACATTCAGATGAAGATATACTATTTTCCTGCATAAATCATATACTTTAAATAATGAGCATCTACCTCTCAACTTGAGACTTTTATTTTTATAGTTTGGAAATGGGTAATTCTGTTATGATGTTTCCGTAAACTAAAACATCATTAGTTTGAACTATGAGATGCCTAAAACGCTCACTGTGGGTCTGAAACGTGGCTTATTTAACGTGGCTTGTTAAATAAGCCACGTTTCATAATCCATTTTTTGTAAGCTAAAATAGGGTCCATTATGAGTGTTATTTAAGATCTGAGTATTATTAAAAAAACTCATGACTATGATAATATTAATCTTTATTGAGATTAAATTCATTAAAGAAATAATACAAGTGGCAGAAAATGAAAGTACCTGTCTTTCCATTTTTTCCAAGAATAGTGGCTAATTAGGTAATAATGTCCTACAAAAAAAAGTAACACTCGTCATAATAATAAAGAAAAATATTTTTAAAAAATGAATAAAAGTATCTGCACGTTCTAATTATTTACCAATATATCTAGGACTAGAATGTCATCTTATCTTACCTTCTTGCAGTAAAGCCACTCCACACCAACTAGAGCAAGAGAAGACAATGAAACCTGGAAAAAAAGAAAAGACGAAGAACTTAGACAAGGAAAAGCAATCTAATTTATTAAAAATGAAAACAAAATAGCATGAGAAGGTCCACATATTCAAAACCATGCTGCAATAAGACCTATGATAAGTTACAAGGTTAACTTGGAAGCAAACTTGAATCTTGGAACTTATCATAGGTCTTTGTTTTCATTAGAGATAAAGTAGATTGCTTTTCATTGTCTAGTATCCAGTATCAATCCAATTTATACTCTACAAGCTCCGTCATTATAATATCTAATGACCAAATATGTGCCTTGATAAGAGGCTTCTCTGCCCAAATGTACAAGTCATGAAATATTTTAATTCCTTTCTCAAATGAAAGGAGGGTAGAAAAGCCTCTTATCAAGGCACGTATCTTGTGATTATATATTATAATGACAAGAGATTATTCTACTTTATTATTGTGTTACTCCACTTAATCTTTTCGAATATAGCTTTTATTTCTGATCTTAGAATTTTCCAAACCCGAGAATAAGTTACAGTGTGCTCAGCTGTAATGTATTATAACATTAAAACTATACTAACAACGAGGAACATTAATCAAGCCTAAAGATAGTTTGGGTCAGAATAGTAATCCAAAGAAAGTAGGAAAAATCTTGTAGAAACCAAGAAATATCAAAAATGCCTCAAATCGCCATTGATCTTCCCATGAAATCCCCTTCATCAGATGAAGTTCTATCAGATCATTCGGTTTTGTCCTTGGGTATAAAAAATGGATCAATGTCCACAAGTGCATCCCTCTAACTGTATCGATGTTGACATGAGATTAGGTTAGACATAAATCCAACCATGACAGCATAAGGTAGTGGTCCCGCAAGATTACAAGGCTTCACCACATCAGCAGTGTTAGGCAACATCCAGAATACATCAGGGCATTGAAAAAGGCTTGGGCGGCATATGCAAGGCTTCGTGGCTTCAACATGCAAGATAGAAGTGTTGCACAACAAGAGACAAGGTCCCAAGGTTTCGTATGACACAAATAGTGATGCACAGCTAAGTATAGGCTTGCGCAACAAGGTTAAGCCTTCGCAGATTGGGTAGGCATCTGTGGCTTCTATAAAAAAGAGTCAAGGCACTAAGGTTTGAGTGGCATGCTCAAACGTGGAGCGGCATTCTACAAGTCTGTATTCAAGTGGCTCTAAATGTTTTTGGATGATAAAGAATTGTTTGTGAACCTGGATGTTGTTACATCACATTGACATGCCTCTAGTATGTTCCACATAATTGAGGCAATCTCTAATCCACATTGCATAATCTTATGTGCTATAAACAGAAGTGAAATTTATGTTGTTAGCTATGATCAACCAACAGTCCATAAAGTGAATATGATACATTCACACACACAAAGAATAATGTAACTAATAAAAACTGAAATTTTAATCGTACTATAGCTCTGTACAGAGTAAATCTTGGAGAAGAGATGTAAAACTATGCAAACTTGTCCCTCCCAATACTGCAGCACATATTTATGTACAAACTTTGTAGACAAAAACATTAAAAGGAAAAGATGAGACAAATCATCTTCCAGCAGTAAAATATGGAGTGACACGATGAAAGATTTGGTTGAGGACAGAGCATGCAGAGAAGGCTTCCCTGTTGAATTCCCACCTATAAGAAAATTGGGGGTTAGAGAACTGTTTCAGGAACATCAAGTAGACCTCCCAAACTCAAAAGATAAGAGCCTGAACAGTGAAAATATACAAATTTTGTTATTTTTGTACAGTGGAAAAAATGTTTTTTTCGTAAGTCTGAAGTATGAGCGCATACATTGTCCAAGCATCGCTAATCTTGTTGAGCATAAAGGCAATGAAAGTTTTTGCTAGCACTGAAAAAACACAGATTTGATGAATACATGCCTTTTTTCCACTGTACAAAAATAATGACTAAATGTCAGTTTGTTTGATGGTTTGCCAGACTTCTGTGAAGTGATGAAATATTGTGCACGCCACCAATCTTAACAAGTATAGCTATTTCTATCACTTTAACATGTGTTTTACTCTAGAAAATGGATTGGAAATATACTCAGAAGGGAATTTCAATCACGGAGAGGTTTCTGATGCTTACAGACCAAAGTTTCACTCCTTGACTGCAAGTGATGGAGCAGTTTCCTGTAAGAAATCCCATCAAGAGCATGATCCTTAAGATGAAACTCATGCAGAAATTTACTAGCCTCACGATTACAGACCAAAGTTTTACTAGCCTTACAGAAATTTGCAGATAGACTTGGCCAAGGGGGTTTCGGTACAGTTTACAAAGGTAAGCTTCCCAACGAAAGCCTGGTAGCTGTTAAAGTTTTCAACAAATATAAACATTGTCAAAATCGGTTCATGAGTGAAGTTGCGACCTTGGGGAGGATCCACCATTTGCATTTGGTGAGGCTATTGGGGTATTGCTTTGAGGGTTCTAAAAGAGCATTGGTCTACGAGTATATGGTGAATGGTTCGCTGGAGAAATATATATACGGAGATTACCATATTAAATTGGACTAGAGACAATTATATTCCATTGCGATAGGAACAACTCGTGGGATCACATATTTACATGACGAATGTATAAGCCACATCTTGCACTATGATATAAAGCCTCATAATATACTCGATGCAAATTTCTCCCCAAAGGTTGCAGATTTTGGTCTGGCAAAACTAACGGATAGAGAGGAAACCCATGTCTCCCTGACAGGTGCCAGAGGAACCCCTAGTTATGTGGCTCCAGAAGTGTGGTCCCGAAACAATGGATCAGTGAGTGACAAATCAGATGTATACAGTTATGGTATGTTGCTGTTGGAGATGGTCGGGGGAAGGAAGAACTTGGACATGAAAGCAACAAGGTCGAGCAGATTTTTCTACCCTGACTGGGCATTCAAACAAGTGGAAACTGGTGAATTTGGAAGGCAGGATTTTTTCTGTAATTATCATATTTGCTTTAGATCAATCATTTTTTTTTTGAAAGACCATCATGTAATACTTCTGTAAGAATGTTGCTACCTTCACTGCACTAGAAAGATAATACTTCCCCTGATGTATTTATTACTATTTGAAAACAATGGTTAAAAAATAATTTTGCTACCCTTAACTGCATCAACAAATGGCATTGAAATTCATGATTGTGAACTAAATCTCTATCAATAGTTTATGTCTTAGAACTTTGATACATTTAGACAAACAACCTTTAGGTCTTTCCTATTTACCAAGGATCAATTGCATTTGTTTTGTAATACACACCTCCACTTATTATAACCTTAATACCTTTCATTATTCTGCTCTTGCTCGCTTTCCATAAGTCTTTGCTACAGTTTAGTTAGACCTTCTCTCATCATTTTCTTGTTTCATTCTACCTGTGCAGGGTAAAAAATTTTCATATTTGATGTATTTCACATTTAGCAATAATGTTGTTTGATCTTTTCCTTGTTTGCCTATCATCTGGATATGCAGGAACAACATCAGCGCCATAATCAGTCTGGTGTGGATGCAAGCAATATGATCATGTCTAACTTTTCTCAGGCTGATGTTAATGCCTATGGCAGCTGCAGTGCTGCTGGTTTTGAGCTCCCTTCAAACACAACGACCACATCTTTGGACATGGGTTCATTGAGGTCTGATAATGGGTCCTTGTACCTTTTTGAGGCTCTCAATAGAACCCATAATGCAGGTATATGATCATGCCCATTCATAGTTTTGATTGTACTAGCAGGTGACATTGTTAGTATTAGGTGTTCTCAATATAGGTGTCATCACAGAATGCAGTACTACAGACCTTTTAATGGGTCTTATCTATATTTATGTATAGGACTTATCAACGGGATGTGGCTAGCTATAGATGAGGCAAAGCAACATGATAGGTTTATGATTTTGATCTCTGGCTAGCTATAGATGACTGTTATAATGGATGTAATTTCTCTGTTGTGCAACGATATGATTTCTTACAAAAAGGCTTGTAAGCTCACATGTTTGTAAGTTTATGTTTTTGATCTCAAGGTAGCTAAAGGGACTGTCATAATGGGTGTAACTGCACTGCCATACAAGAAGTTGATTTCCTACAAAAGGTTAACAATCTCATTCTTATGTATAGGATTTATCACAGGATGTGGTAGTACGGATAGTGCCATCAATATTTTTAGCAAGTTATGTTTTTTATCTCTAGGAAACCATAGATGACAGTTATAATGGGTGTAACAATGACTTGATTTCCTACAGAATGTCTGGAATCTTATTTTTCAAGTGTGTGTTGGGTTTATTACAATGGGTGTGGCAACGATTTGATTTCCTGCAAAGAATACAACGTTTGTGATTTTTTTAGTCTGTAATCAGCTACACTGTTATAATGTGTGTAACTGCACTGTGACACAAGGATATGATCTCCTCCAAACGGTTTAGAATGTCATTCTTATATTTCTCATATGGGTTGCTGTTAAGATGATGAAAGAAATATTGTATTCATGCATTAGGGCTTCCTTACTAGAATGATGTACTGGTTCAGATTAGGCTTTTCATATATTACCAGTGCAGGTCAGGTATCTCCGTACATGACTCCCAACATGATTATGGTGATACATAACTTATTGGACTGATTTGACAGAAACATTGTGATACCCAGTAAACTATGGACCCTAACATTAAGTTTGTCATACACAGTTATTTTTGCAGAATGGGCCCTAACATTTGTTTTTTCATGTACAATTTTGTTGCAGAATGGCATCAGAAGAGATTGAGTAGTCAGTCAGAAGTCATGAAATCTGAAGCAATTATGAATGCGAACAACAATGATCAGAAACGCCCAAAGCTGGAAGATTTCTTGGGAGGAGCATTTGTAGGTGTTCAGTTTTCAGATGATGCAGAAACTCATCACATTCATACATCAGAACTGGATCAAATTTATGGCAAGGCACCTGCACCTGCATTCAGCAGAGATTCAGATCACAGCTCAGCAATGAATACCAGCATTGTGGGAGATCATATGCACGTCAATGGATTCTCAGACTTAACCAGTGATTCATCTAAGCACTCCCAGTATCAGTCTGACCAAGCTCATGCTTCGACTGCAATGCAAGACATATACAACAATAATGGGGATCAGGCCTACAACATGTTTTCAGACTGCAGCCTCCAGCTTTCTCAGAGCTCAGTAAACAACAATAATAATATGCACGAGCTCTCAGATTTCAGTTTAATATGCATGATAAAAATGCATATTAAACTGGAAGCCCTGACATATTAAACAGATTTTTGGCATTTGCTAAGATTTTGGTAAATAAAAAGCAATATTTGGATCAACTAAGTGTGTTGAGATCATGCATCCTGTTGCAAAGAGGTGAATCCAGATATGAAATAATTAGGTACAGTAAGTTATTTCCCAAGGATGACCATCCAGCCAGATAGGCTTGTTGGGGATTAAAGAGATTGAGTTTACCTTTGTCATTGGTTGGGGCAGAGCTAGTAGAATATAGGAACTCTAGTTTAGTGTTATCAATTAGATCTCGTATGATTGTTTGGAGATAATAACAACAGCTTTCCTAGCAGTACTGTTCCAACTGCTACAGAACCCATTGCAAATAAAGACTGTTTTGTTTTGACTATACCATGTCTATAAATATAAGAATCACCCTGCAAATGCAACCCTCCTCAACAGGGGCCATGATATTATGGTTAATACTTACACTAAGTAACCCTCTTTCTTTTTAATCAGGATTTTTGTGATTGTTGCTATATTTTGGTGATGATCAGATAAAGTGGAGCACAGGTGGCGGCAGTATTGAAATAGAGGGAAAAAGATACAGCCACCGACACACCCCAGCTGAGCACACTATCGACGGCACAAGGTAATATAATGATTCTTATAAAAATTAAAGTTGTGCCAAGAAAACAAAATCTAATTAATAAGTATATCGGTGGTGCACGAATTAGAAGACAACAAGATTGTGGTACTTTCAATCCTGTACACCTATGGAAGGCCTGACCCGTTTCTTGCAGAGGTACCCATTTTCTTGCAGAGGTGATCCAAGATTTCTAGGAATCTGGAAGATCTTACATTTTACAAAATACATCAGAAACCCCTTGCCATCTGAAATAGGAATGCTAAGCAAAGATCTAATATCAGAAAGATCTAAAAAATGGCAGTTAAGAAAGATTCCCTAGTAGCTGCCACAAAATATACCCTCGAATCCTGTAAGGGACAGGTCGAAAACCAAACCATCGCCATTTCTGTGCACAAATCTCTTAAATACTCACTAAAATAGTACCAGGTTAAAAACAAAATAGGGCAAAACGGTGGATACCTGCTCGCCCTCCTCCTCTGCTGAAATCTGCACCATCTGCATGCTTGTTTCCCTCCCGCCCAAGCTTGTTTTCCATTTTCCACGCCTTCAGGATTTTTCGCTCAGTTTGCCCGCTTTGCAAGCCGCCTCAAATTATAGAGAGTTTTTTTAATTAAAAAAATACATTAAGGGTTTTTGAGACAAAAGGGAAAATGGATAAGTCCTAGTCCTTGCAACAGTCGGGACATGAGGGACATCTAGGCGCGAATCGGCCGAAAGGCCACCAGGAAGTCTGCAGAACAAAGGGACATCCAGGCCGTGAGGACGTGAGGGACGCGGAAAGCTGGTTCGGCCGAAGAAGAAAAGAAAATCGACTAACTTCTGAGCGGGGTAGTCTAGCACATTTGGGCCGCGAGGACGCGAACTGCCCGGATCGGCCGAAAAGGAGAAATTTTACACTAGGACAGTTGGGCCGTGAGGACGCGAGGGCCGCGAAAATCCGAACCGGTCAAGAAATTTTTTTGTCAAGTTTGGGACATCCGGGACAAAAGTACGCGGAGGACGTGAACCGGCCGATTCAGCCGAAACATGAGATTTTCGTCTGAAACAGTTTGGGACATCCGGGCCAAAGGTACGTGCAGGACGCGAACTGGCCGAAAAGGTGAAAAGGCAGAAAAAGAGGGATAAGGGAGCCCAAATCGGCCAAAGTAGGAGATTTTCATCTAGGATATCCGGGACAAAGGTACGCGTGGGACGTGAAAAGCCGAAGCGGCCGAAGGCAAAGAACAAAAGTCAACGTTTGACCCGTGAAACTTCAAACGGCCATAATTTTTGACTCCGAGCTCCGATTTTCACAAAATTGGACTTTCTGGAACGAGTATGATTTTTAATGAGGGTAGATATATTTAATTAAAATAAACATATTCGGCTCCAGTCATTTAATGCTCATTCCCATCAAATGATAGAAAGCGCCTGCCAGACCCAAAATAGCTGTCTGCACTCAGAAGGCCATAACTTTTGTATTTCTCAACGAAATCACACAAAATTGGTACTATTGGAATCATGGCTCCGAGCCTGATGCACAAAAATCAAGAAATTCTAGATTTGATGAGAAATTGGTGGATATTTTTTATAAAACGTGGCCAATTTCATAACAGTGTTTCATTTGGTGGTTGGGAGTGCAATTAAGAGGCATGGTCATCATTCTTTCTCTACTGCAGCACCTGGGACAGTATGGGGAGCCTTTTGCAAGTAATATACAATCATTTCACTCCATTTAATACATCTTACAGGTGGTTGAAGGACAGATTTCGGGATTTCCATTTTCCCTTCTCTTTTCCTTCTCATTTTTCTATAAATTGGAATGTTGGGCTCATTGTAAAAGAGGGAGTTTCAGATAGCAAAGCTCTGTCAAAATTGCTTTGTGAAGCCAATGTGCTGCTGGCCCTTATAGTGGACTCCTTGCATGGTGATCCAGGCCCTTATCCTATAATAGATTGAACTGTGCATATCATGAAGCAATAAAATATCAGTTTGTGGATATATCTTCCCCTGCTGTGTTTTCTTGCATTCTTCTTGCCCCTTTAATCTTTCTACAGGAATATTGTGTCTATTATTATGTTCTTGCAGGGATCCATTATCATTGTGTATGCTTGGAATATTTTTGTGAATGCATTTTGCTAGATTATGGAGAACTTTCATCACCTCTTCTAGTGCGTACCTTGCTTCTGTATTTCACACATTTGGAGACTACTCTCACACCCTCCTTTTCTGGTGTATCACCGCTTTAGTGTAGGCTTTCATTTTATGCATTCTCTCTCCCTGTTCCCTTGGAAATTTAGATTAGAACAATTAGCTTATCCTGCATTAGAGTAGATTGTGGCAGGTAGTTTAGGAGCAAGAACTAGCTTTCTCTGGAGGTCTATCTCAAGTAGCAAGTCCCACAACTTGGAGATATTACCCATGTTATCCAATCACAACGTGAGCTCAAGTATATGCACTTGTATAAACACAGGGGTGCTGTGATTCGGTGATAACAAGTAGGAGGGGCGTATTAATTACAGACAAAAATATATTTTTGTCTCTAATTAATGTCTCAAATGACCCCCCCCTTGTAGTAGTGATATTGCAAGATGTTTCAATGCAAAAACACAAAATGCATAAAAATGAAAGTGATGTGGATCCAACTACAAGAGGTTCAAATACCTATAAAATAGAAATAAAAAATTTACAAAGAAACCAAAATATTCGAAATAGATTTATTTTCATTCATGAATCAGCAATACTCTTTTACATCATTACAATCTTTCTTTTATTTCACAATAGCTCTATAAACCCCTAAAATACCAAAAAAACCCTAAAATGCCTAAAATTACCTACTAGTATAATACATCAGATAGCCCCCAAATTTTGTGTACCAAATATGAATTTGTAAATTAAGTCTCACACAAATTTTTGGCTTATTATATAACTCATGAAAAAAGTTATTAAAACTCTAAGTCCTACTCAAAAGCAAAAAAAAACTTTGGAGATAATTTTAAACCATTAGACAAAGGTATATGGCCCTAAAAATATGCAAAATTTGACACAACCTTTCAGAAAAATTTCACCACATAATAATACTAATGCATATATACAACCCTGTAAAATTTCAAGATGATCCAATAAACGGATAATTTGTTATGGCCTTCACAAGTTACACTCCCACATCATTCTCCCCTGGTTGAAAAGAGTTCAGCTTCTATGAATTCAGTTGACGAAATTCATCTAATTTTCCATTGTCAATATTATTCAACTCTCACTCATAAATTCAAGTATTTTATTCTTGCTGCAAACTTACCCACTACACCAAATATTTGTTGTATCTCCCATGTCTCGTGGCAATTGTCTTTTGGTCCAAGACACACATTACCCTTTCCTTTTTTATTTTTCAGCATATGCTACTCGAAGTTTATTTCTTCCTCCTCCACAACATTTTCTAGAGGACTAAGAAACTTATATAATTCTGAGACGTTAAAAACTTGTGAGATAGGAAAGTTTTCAAGTAGCTCCACATTACAAACATTATCACTCATTTTCTTCAGAATCCTACATGACCCAATCTTCTTATACTTTAGTTTATTATATTTTCCTTTTGGAAACCTATCCTTTCTAAGATGAACCATCACCATATATCCTTCTTCAAATACATTTACTCTCCTACTGGTTTCTGTAGCTGCTTTATATTATGCATTACTAACTTTTATCATTTCCCTCACTGCTTCCTACAATTTTAGAATGTGTTATGCAAATGCTTCTGCATCATCACTAATTTAATCTTTACTAGGTAGCACAATCAGATTTAATATGCCCTTGAGGTTCCTAAAATATAGAATATTGAAAGTATGCCTCTATATTGACATGTTTACTAAGTTGTTATAAGAAAACTCAACTTGTGGTAAAGCAAGTCAATTTTTTTTTTAATTTTCTCTAACTATGCAACATAGAAGATTCCTAATATTTTTTTCACTACTTCTATCTACCCATCAGTCTGGGGGTGATATGCACTACTGAACTCTAGTTGTGTCAAAAATTTCCTTCACAGAGTCTTCCAAAAATGACTCAAAAAATTTGTGTCCCGATCTAAAGTGATCATTCTTGGAACCCATTAAACCTAATGACTTTTGAAAAACCAAATCTGTAACTCTAGAAGCATCATTATTTGTCTTACAAGAAATGAAATGTATCATCTTAGTTAATGTATCAATAAAAACAAAGATATAATCATTCCCTCATTGTGTGTTAGGAAGTCCAAACACGAAATACATACTCAAATCAACTCGTCACCTTGTAGGGATAGGTAATGGTATATACAGACTAGTATTTTATGCATGATTCTTATCCATTTGGCACACTCTACATCTTACTACAATCTTACTTATGTCCCTTTTTACATTTGGCCAATAATAATTTTCTACAATAAGAGTAATTGTCTTACTTATACCAAAGTTTGCAACCAACCTCCCACTATGCAATTCTCTTATAATATTTTCTCTCATTAAAAAAATAGGGATGCACAATTGTTTTCCCCTAAATTAATAACCATCCTACATCAAATAATCATAATAACCACTACCCACTATAGGGTCCTTACATTGTCTCACAATATTACCAAAATCAGGATCACCTTCATACAATTTCTTAACTTCCTCAAACACTACTACTTCATTTCTCATTGTTATCAAAAGTCTTACACGCCTACTCAAGGAATCAACAATTTGATTCTACTTACTTTACTTAAGCTATAAGAAAAAAGTATATTCTTGAAAAAATGATACCTACTTTACATGCCTAATAATTAGTTTCTATTGTGTGTTTACATACCTCAAGGCTTTGTGTTCAATAAAGAGTATATTCCTTAGCTACCAAGTAATGTCTCTAATGACTTAATTCTTGAACAATAACATAAAATTCTACATCATATTAAGTAGAATATTTCCTCCTGACTTCAATTATATTTTCACTGAACAATGCCACGGGTCATCCTTATTGACTAGGTATAGCTCTAATCTTGACATGTGAGGCATCACAATAAACCTCAAAGAACTTGCTAAAATATGGCAATACGAAAATAGGTTCCTCTCACACTTTCTTCTTCAACAATTCAAAACTATATGTTGCTAGCTTGTTACATAGAAACTCCTTCCCCTTCATTCACTCTGTTATTGGAGCATCAATTTTTCTGAAATTCAAGATGAACTTCCTCTAAAAGGTTACCAATCCATGAAAACTACTAACCTTTTTCACATTCCTTGGAATAACCCATTGCAAAATCACCTTTAATTTTTCCTCATTCATCCTCTCTACATTCTCTGAGATGAAAAACAAAAAAAAAAAACTATACTTTTTTGAAGAAATCTAAACTTCCTTAAGATTGCATACAGACTCTTTTTACGTAACAATTCTAACACCAATTTCAGATATAAATGTTATATCTCGAAAGTTCACCCTGTAGAGAGATGGTTGCAAGTTTTCTAAGCTTGCAAAATTTGTCTCTCTTTCATAGATACAATGGAAACACCTCAGGTCTGTGGGTATACCTATTTTGAGGTGAGTCTTCGGTATCAAGGTTGGTTCCTTTTTTGATGTATCCTAAATTGATTCTCTGGGGGTAAGGGTAAGAAATAGCTATAAAATAAATACACTGAGGTGATACACAAAACTTGTATGAGGGTTTTGAATAAGTATATGCACACTTGATATAGGAAGGATTTCTTGATGCATGAGCCAATAGTTTTCTACAGATTATTTAAGGGTACTGAAGGAAAATATCACAACAACATTAATAAGTTAACATGCACATTAAAAATTAAGCAGAATGTACTGATATTATAGCAGGGTAAGATGATTGGTCAGGGAATTTGCATTCACAAGACTAACAAAAACATACACAAGTTGCAAATAATTGGTAATGCAAGAAATTATTTCACACTCAGAAGGAAAAAATTGGCAGAATGCTTTATTACTCCTATATCAAAAATTCCTCCCTTGTGCTTTGCAAAGGCACACAATATATAGAAAAAATATTTTTTTCCCACCCTTCCTAAAAATAGACTAAGGTTGTACTCGCCCATGCATCCTAATTTTATCCTTTATTTAATAATAAATAAAGGGATAAAATAATACAAACTAGTATAAGAGGCATTAATAGCCTTTGATTACATCTCAGTCAAATGAAGTTGACTGTTCTATTTTTAATAAAGCTGGGTGAATAATTTTCTAAGAATAAGATTGCTTGCTAGGCATGTCTCTCTCCATGGGCATACAATCTTGTCTCCTTCTCTGTTTTGTCTTCTTCTGAAGCATGCAGAAAAATCAATTCCATGTTTGTGAGTAAAACAATTGCAAGACTTGCAATATTTTTTCAAAATACTCATCCACACACTCATTTGATGGGGACCACCTCCATGTGTACATGTTTCCTTTTCTCTTTGCAGTATGTGGGGCCACCCTTGCATTTGATCACTGGTCTCAATTTGGTTTGGCCACCTTGTGGACTTTAGCAAATATCATGGTTTTAGATACACATGGGGTCACTTAATAAAATTCAACACACCATACTCAACCACCTTGATTATTTGACATCGACTACACTATAGTCTGCCACATTTTGATTATACATGACCATGTTATAGCTATGTCCCCTTATTTTAATTACATGCATGTCATAATTTTTGGCCTTTACATATTAGATAGTGTATAGTTTACAATTTCACCTTTTCGGTGATCATTGATGGCATAATTTAATCGGCATTTGGTATGTTTTGGAGATTGAACTATGGTTGATCTTTTGCAATTTGAAAGTAATGATTTTGTTTTAATCATGGGCTGGACCCTTTCGCACGATGACTCACCCCTCCACATGCATTGTCGGTGGTTCATATAACTTAGGTTTGGTTTCTTTAATAACAACGATTAATCTTGGGTCATTGATTTCTGTCCTTGATGCACGATGCCGTAGATCTTTAACTGTGAGTCAAGGTTTAACTTATGCATTAAATGTGGCTGGTGGCAACTGACCGTGGTTACTTTCTTTGATCCTGGAGCTTGATCCTTGGCCTTCAATCTTATTTCTTTTGATATCTAGCCATTGATTATTAACTCTTGGTATGTTAGGTTAACTCGCCCCTCGATTTTGCATGGTAAAGTGAGGCTCGACCTAATGAATATTTCGTTTGGATTTTCACTATGTGGGTGAAGCCCTGGTAAATGTTTTTTGTGATGGCATTGTTTGAAGATTTTCCCACTCTATTCTTTGGTCTTTTGAACCATTCGTGTCCTCTGTATATTTTGAAATCTGTGGTTTTTTAATGGCCGCCATTGTTGGTAACCCTGAAGATCAGCTCTATTCTGTTTGGTCTTTGCATTGGCCTCCATTGTGAGTTTTGAACTCGATTCTTCTCTTTTTTCAGGATCTCTGTTTGAGGTTTCTTTGACACAGATTCCATTTTGATCTGTTGAAACTCATTATGCATTATCATGGGACCTGCGATGTTATGGAAACTCAGGCTCTTGCATTTTCTTTATGGTCGCCAATTCTGAACCTGAAGCTCGAATTTTCTTGTTCTTGGGATCTCTGTGGTATATTGGCTGCCATGGTAGTTCTCTTGGAGCTCGTATCTGTTTGGTCTTGGATTTCTGCTTGATGAAGTCGGTAAGTTTTTGATCCCTAAGTTTTCGTTGGTATTTTTTCCTTACCACTTCAACTTCAAAACTGATACTCGTTTCCTTTTGCATTTCTTTGTGTGATCTCTTGGATGACCTTAGTCATTTTCAAGTTGAACTCGTTCCAGGTTTGCTCCTTTTTATCTTTGAGCTTGATGATATGTCAATGGTTTTCTCAACTTCGATTTAATCAGTTATTTTTTACTTGTTTCTCTAACTCGGTACCCATTAATGGGTTTGTGATTAAAACCAGGATTTGTACTTTTCTCTTTCTCAAATTTTGAGATTCTGATATGTTGTTTTAAATTGTCATCTCTGTTTGCCGTAAACCTTGGTGACATTTTTTAAAGCTCTTGAGTTTAAGCTAAGGATTCTATCTCCATTTCTTTTCTCCTTTGAATGAGTTTCTTGTACTCCAATTGTTTCTCATACTTTAACTTTTACAATATTGGTGTCTTTTGTACTATGTGTTGTCTACTAAAAATTTCCCGCTCTGATAAGAGTAAAATTTCAAAATTTTGAGTCTTAAGTGTTTTTCTCTGAAATGCCTAAGTCGTGAATCTGAAAAAATCTGTGTTTTGGGTCAGTTTGTGTGATTTTCGGGCCTGTCGAAACTTTTTGTCCCATCTGTCCCGAGTACGAAAATGCACTCTGTTCCCCGATCGGCCGAAATCCCCGAAGCTGTCCCATTTTCGGGCCTGTCGGAAAATTTTGTCCCAAGTGTCCCAAAACTTATTTTGCATGATGTTCCAATTTCGGCCGAATCATCCTTCCCGCGTACTTCGCACTTTCCTGTCCCAAATGTCCCAAAGTTAAAAGTACGAGCTTTCCCATTTTCGGCCGAAACACCCGAGTCGCGTACTTCACAGCTCTTTGTCCCAAATCGAAAAATGCAAAATGTTCCAATTTCGGCCGATTTGCCCGAACCGCGTCCTTCGCGTGTTTTCGCCCCAAATGTCCCATTCTCAAAAATGCGCCCTGTTTCATTTTCGGCCGAGCAGGTCAAGTCGCGTACTCTGGAACTTTTTGTCCTGAATGTCCCAAGTCCAAACGGGCCCTTTGTTCCAATTTCGGCCGAAACACCCGAATCGCGTACTTCGCATATTTTCGTCCCATTTGTCCCAAATGCATTTGTGCGTCCTCTCCCTGTTTCGCCTGAATCGGCCGAGCCGCGTGTTTCGCGCATTCGCGTCTCACCTGTCCCAAGCGTACCTAGTATTATTCACACTTAGTTTTTCCCGCTCACTCCGAGTATGGTGCTTTTAAAATTGGTGGTTGTGTATTCAATGCGCATTTAATTCATTCCTCTCTCCAAACGGCTATATAACGAGCATTCCCCTTTGCATTTTTTCGCATTGCTTCCCTGCTATCTTTTTCTCAAACCCTTGCGATCTAATTACCTGCCCATATAGCTCCTTTTTCTGTAATTCCTTCCAGAATTCTAGGTTGCAGCTCCGAGGCTATCAATATGAAGATCAAGTTCCAGGGACAGG
Organism: Taxus chinensis; assembly: GCA_019776745.2. Classification (NCBI taxonomy): domain Eukaryota; kingdom Viridiplantae; phylum Streptophyta; class Pinopsida; order Cupressales; family Taxaceae; genus Taxus; species Taxus chinensis. Next base: position 823,176,877 of record CM034151.1, read on the forward strand.
AGCAAATTTCTCCGCTTGAATCTGCTGTTAGCAATATAGGGGACAGCGAAGCTCGTCATCTCGAGTTCGGTGATTTTTGGGCAAGAATGACAGATGCAAACCCTACACCAATGGCACAGATGATTAATGATAGTGGTTTAGCTTTTGCCGGAGGATTCCCAATCTCAGTACAGTGTGCTGATACAGTACTTTCATGTGGAGCTCACTTCGACTCCGATTCGAGCGAATTGACAAATGTACATGGGGAACTCATTGCCAAGCTGGACGCTGCTGCCATTGGTGCTGCCCTGAGGATTCCGGAGATGGAAAATGCTATAGTCGTTTCCCAGGATCAAGCACAGGCCATGTTCGACCAAGACAGTGACAAATATAAAGCTCGAGTGGCGAAGTCTTGGTTGAAGAACCCTAAGAAAGGTGCTTCTCGCCTAACCAAAACCCTATTCCGAGCAGATTTCAATGAAGAATTGTCAGATTTTATAATCTTGCTGGCACGGGTTATGGGTTTGCCCTCCACCAATGAATTCCATTTCTGGATGTGCCCGCTCATCAGCATGGTGTGCGAGGGAACACAAAATATCAACTGGGCAGAGATCATCTGTATGAATTTGACGGAGCAGCTATCCAACGTTCAGCAAACAAAGAAGTTCTTTATGACTTCATATATGATGTATACCCTAGCAGCATCAAGGCAGTGGTTTGGCTTCTCCTATATAGATGCACACAAGGATGATCCAGTGTATGCCTATTGCCCGCAGTTCACCCTGGAGACCAGCAATCAGAATTTCAGGAGGGTCAATGATGCTTTCACCATGTACGTGGTCAGATTGCTCGAAGGTGATACTGCGAGAAGGTTTTCAGATGAAGCCATGAACCTGATATCGCAGTATGGAGCCTATTTCATCCAATTCAGGAAATTTTCCTATATCAGGCTTGCTGGCTATGAGAGCACCCCTCTGCGGCTTCCCATGTTCTGCAACGACAAAATGGCCTTGATTGAGATATGCAGGCAACTAGACAAGTTGCACAGAACTTGCAGAGACAAGAAGATTTCTGGCTTGCACTTTCCCATCTCTCTGGGAAACTACACATGCAAAACAGCTCTGGATGCTCAGAACATAGAAAGAGCCCTGGTCCCTATCACCGTTCATTTCTTCAAGCCAAGAACCTGTTTTGACTTGAAGAAGTTCATTGAACAGAACATCAAGATAGTCTACCATCATAGGGCAGATACAGAAGACTACTGGGCTGACTGTGCAGATGATTTTGAAGCCAGAAGAAGGCATTGTGGCAGGTTCTCCCTGCAATTGATCCAAGAACTCAGTCTGTACTAAGTTCCTGAAGGTCTCCAGGATGACAATTCTGATCTATACTCTTATGAGTATGAAAATGTGATTAAGCACACTCCTCTGGAGGACCTGGATTGGAACAGGAGAGAGAGAGATGATCTGGCTAAGATTCTTGCTCCAGTCTTGCTCAGGACTAGGGTCTGGTTCAGTAAGAAGATCCGAGAATTCAAGAGGCACTCAGGAGAATCTAGCTCCAAAGGTGATTCGACGCCAATAAGAGAGACATCAGTTCCAGAGTCTAGAACACCAGTGAAAACCCCTCCTGCCTCAACATCTCAGGGACCTGTGGAATCTACTCCTTCTCCATCTACCCAGGTATACAAGAAGAAGCTCAAAGAGGTAAAGAAGGAGCCTGCAGAGAATGACCCTCCAAGAAAACAGGCAGAGTTGCCTATAGGGCCAGAGAACATCATCGTTCTCAGTGAAAGTGAAGATAGTGAGATTCCAACTCCTGCAAGTGTTCCTGAAGATCCAGCAGATAAAGATAAGGAGGTCCAGAGCACTGAACTTCTGGGTGTTACTGATTCTTCTATCGCTGTCGCCACCAGTGCCCCACTCGCATCTCAGCTTGAGTCAACAGCTGCACAGACCCTGAGTGTCATGAGCTCCCTGTCTCTTGGTCCCCTTGCTTCTCCTACAGATTCTTCTTCCTCTTTTTCTTGGGTGCAACCTCTGGTTGACAAAAGGAAGAGGAAATCCTCCTCTCAAAGCCTGGGACCAAATTTTGATGTTGTTGTAGCCTTGTTGGGTACCACTCCTTCTCGTGCCAAGAAAGCCAGAACTATTTCCAGAATTGTGTCTGATGCCCAAGGTCAGCAATTCTTGGAGATTGCTAAGCCTACAGTGGATAAGTCAGAATCAGACTTGCTGACATCTGATTTGAAGCTTTCAAGGATCCCTATGGGAGAGTCTACCCCTGAGGGTGAAATTCATAACCTCCAGGAAACAGTCACTAGAGTCATTGGAAGGGTAGAGAAAGGGCAGCAGACTATTGAACAGCTGGAAGAACAAGCCCAAGTTCTCACGAGTTTTATCAAGTCACTTTTGTCTAAGGACAAAGTTTTGGACCCTACTCCCTTGACTGCTCTACCTCCTCCTGTAATTCTAAGCCAAGATGAAGTGCAAGGTATTAAAGATATGCACAAGTATTCTGTCTATGGCAGAGCTATCGAAGCCATGGTGGATGACATGCTTGTTGTCGGGCTAAACTTCATCGATGAAGCTTTTAAGCTACATGGAAAGGTAGACAATTTGCAACAGAAGCTATCCTCTACCATTGGGGTTATGGATAAAGAGCTTAAACTCTGGAGTAGTTGCATTGTAGACCTTCACCTCATGGGACAGACAGATGAGAACATCTTACTGGCGAATAAGATTTTCGATGATGCCAAAGATAATCTATCAAAATCCTGGGTCTACAGCGTAGAGTGGAAAATCAAAGTCCTGGAAGAAGCTGTGGGAGAAATGAAGAATAGCTGGCAAAAGGGAGAAGCTTTTAAGACACTAGCAGCTGCTGCTTTCAAAGATATGCATTGTCATCTTCAGGATGAAAACTCTGGCGTTCCCTTGTCCTTGCAAGAAATCAAAGCTCAGTTCAGAGCTTTTGTCAAAGATAATCTTTTCAAGGAAGACTCCATCTCTAAGGACAAGATAAAGGAAATTTGTTCTCTTCAGTCTGCCATTGAAGAAGCAAACAAAGACTATCATACTCACGTCGAGTTTGATAAAGAGATGGAGAAATGTCTGGGATTTTGGACTCAGTCCGCAACCAACACGTCAGTCCCTCGTGGCAGAGATATAGCTGAGTCATTGAAGAAATTCAGGCAGCGGATTCTGAAGACAGTGGGACCCTCCCAGTAGCCGGCCACCTATCTCTTTCTCCTTTCTTTCCTCTTCTTTCATTTCTTTTCGTATTCTTTGTAATTAGTTAAGGTATTGCAATTGGCGGTACTTAACTATTCTTAGTTAAAAGAAACGGTTACGAAGAGTAACCGACTTGTAAGCTATATAATGGCCTCTCCACGCCATTTTACAGGGAGGAAGAACTTGGATATTTGCTGAAAGTGTAAATAGATCTTGAAGAAATCAATACAAAAGGGCTTTCCATTCTTTGTCTATCTGATTCTTGTTGTCTCTGTGTTTTCCTTTAATATTGTGAAGATCATTTTGTTCCTAACTCGTTTAGTCTCTCTGATTGCATACTGTTCAGTTTTGCAAATACATTGATCTTGTATAACCAAGAAGGAACTTTGTGTCCTTGATTAATAAATCTGAAGAAGGTTATTTATGGAACTTTGTGTCTTTAAATCTAATCTCATTCAGCCAACGCAAATGATCTTGTCTTAAATTCTTTGAAGCTTCGCATACACGAAGAATTATTCTGCTATCTATAATTCTGAATGTTGCTATTCTGCTCATCTTCTTATTCCCTTTCCTCAGTCCTTGTGTAACTGATGATCCTTGTGGAAAACACTTTCGTAATATCCAAGTTTGACCATAAAATAATGTTCTGTATATTTGTAAATAAGTTCGTTTCAGAATAAGGGAACCTCTCCCATTAAAGAGGAGGGACTTTTTGTCCCCTGACTGTTGCTCTTCTAAAAAGTCCTATTTGACGACCAACACTATGCAACCTTTATTTGTTTCTATGAATGGATCTCGCTGATAATGTTACACCCAAACTGGGTTTGTTTATTTCTTGAATATATTCTACCAAAAAAATTCTTATCATTGAGTTGTAATGTATGTCTCAATATGTAACCTATCAACCCTAGATGGGTGTCGAACTACACCATAGATGATATCTAGGTTCTTTCGTTGTCCTTCCTGTAGAAGGGTTCATGTGATTGAGTTTATTTTTTTGTTGTGATCTTTCTAATACTATGACTAAAAATTGATTATCTGGGCTTCATAAGGTTACTTTGTGTTTCCTCTTTGACTCAAGACACTAATAATTCATTCTTCCTTTAACTATTCTAATGAAACAATGATAGTTGTAGCATGCCTTTTTAATTTGAGGTTTGTAAGATGTGCTTATTTCAATGCTAAACTAAAACTAGTACTCTGAGATGAGTAAATATGGATCTTTTGATTTTTCTATTTTGTAATTCCTCTATTCTAGATCTCTGTTGAGATACCAAAATTTCCTTTCCAAAAAAATTCCATCATTCTTTTCCTTGTCCTTCAGAACTAGAACAATGGTTTTTCTTTGATGATTCCCTCAACTTATTGCACTACTGATTATGAAAAATCCATCCTTGACCTTGATGAGCCTTGAATTCTAAAAAATTTATCCACTGTTGAGAAATTTTCCTTTCTAGAGATGTATTTTGTTCTTGTTATGAAGAAACATGTGACTATACTCTTCAAGTGGTATTTGTTACATGAAAGGATTAATCATTTGAAATGTGAATTCTACTCATTATGTTCATGATATTACAGTTGTATACTTTCTTAGTCATCACTTGTAGTAACTGTAGATGCATTCTTTGATTCTGAAGTTGATTCTGTAACTGAAAACTAAACTTAAGATGTTTTTGTATCTTGTAAGTGGATTTCTGGAAGTTGTAAGCAATTATTTATCTACTGTAACAAAATTTTTAGGCACAAGCCTTGATTCAGATGCTTTGTGTAAATACAATAACTTCTTTCTTTTACTTAGATACTTTATTTCCTTGATAGTAGTATTTTTGGCATTGCTGAAAATTTTGAAATGTTGCTTTTACATGGTGAAGCCTTGGCAAATTTTTTCTAGAAATTTCTCTTCCTTCCCTTTTCAGTTGTAGTAGTTATATTTTTCTGATTCAGAATACAAAATTTAACACTTTTCTGTTGAGGTTGATTTGTAGTTTGAAAATGAAACATGATAACTACTATCTTGATCATGGCATGATATTCTACTTTTCTGTATCACTTTCTTGATTTACATAATCCTTTTAAAAGTGTGTAATAGTTGAAAACAACATGATGAAAAGTTGTAAATGTTCATTTTACATGGCAAATCCATGTCAAAATTTTCCCAGAATCTTCTCTCTCATTGCGTTTTAGCTATAATCCTTTCTTTCCAGTTAACTTCAGCTTCTTGAAATCTGATTCTTCCTCTTCTGTTGCAAACTAAAACATTTATTTCTATCTTCCAGTCTCTCTTCTGTATTATAACTTCTTTCGCTTCAGAACAATTACTGATACTTTGAGTTACATTCTTCCTTCCTTCCAGCATGTACTTATGACTTATCAATTTATTCATGGCCGTAACTTATACCTACACACTTAAGAAAATGGTTAGAAATTACTTAGGATTTTTGGCCTTTCTTATGTCTATGTTCTTCTCTTCTTTTCTCTTTCTTCTTTCTGAGTGAATAAAGCATGTATGCAATTTGATCTTCAAGTAGAATATATCTCCTATTATTAGAGATTCATATGCACGAATTAGGATAGTCTAGGAATATGAAATGATCCCTAAGCTCGTAACTGATAGTTATCCTTTTCCTATTTTCATGTATAGTGGCTTCTACAATTGAGATGAAGAAAAAGATGGAAATAAAGATGCTTCAATCGAAGAAAGAAACCCCCAAGGAAATGATGGGTTCACTCATACTCCTTTGCTTTGTCTTTCATGCATGTGTACTGTACGTACCCAAAATTGTAAGGTACTGTATTGTTGGAACAACGTAACACGTGCCCCAATGATGATACAATTCTCCTCACAAGGTGTTTGGGATCCGGAAAAGCTCCCCAAGTGTGCGTTAACATCCCGCATGCCCCGCTTAGCCCCCACATGCTTTGTTTTTCTATTTTCCCTTATTTTCTTAGCCTTTTTCTCGTGACCGCCACCCTACCTGGGTGGCAGTCTCATGATCGCCGCGCTGAATAGGTGGTGGTCCTGTAACCGCCACCCTGCTCAGGGTGGTGGTCCTTTACACATTTTCTAGAATGCTCTTTTAACACGACTCACATAAATTTCAATGATTCACCAGCTTTTTTTCACCGCCATAAGCTTGCATTAATGATTCTGGTTCCCTGGAATAGTGTTTTCCCATTGTTTATAGTTTAAGAGTTCAATTTGGTTTTTACCTTGGGTAAATGCAAATGCTATAAATAGATGGCTTGTGCTCAAGAAAATGGCCCCTCAAATTTGCCTCTGAATTTCTCTTTGCAATAGATTAGTCTTTCATTTTACTTAGAATTCTTAGTTTCATTCATTGCATGCCTAGTTAGTATTGTTTTGCTGTTAGGAAGCCACATATCCATGTTGTGCAGGTGCTGTTGATATTTCATCCAATCCATTGGAGTAGAATATATTGTTTTCAATAGGAAGCCATTAAATTTGTAGGTTTTGTTCTTCAAACAAAATAGTTTCAGGTTCTGGATGTTTTATGTTGCATGACTCGCAATAAATCCCACTAGGAATTGCATAAGCCAAGATCTGTACTCTTGCGCTATCCCTCTCCTACTCGCATTGTATTCAGTCTGTATCCTAAAGCTGCCTTTGTGCCAATATCTATTTCTGTTGATGCTAGCATTACACGCTTTTCTAGATCTACGTGAACACGAAGGAACGAGGAGATCACACTGAGGGGACAAAATCACACACACCATCAGATTCACCACTGTTCTGCAGAATCCAGGTTCTAGCTTTCAAAGTTCTAAATTAGAAGCATATCAAATAGAGTAGCCAATCACTTTATTTCAGTCAATTTTACTTTCGATATTACCAGGGAAGCTGTGGGGATTGATATTTTCTGAGAAACTATGATTCATTCCTCACTTCTGAGGTAGGGTCGAGAGTCTTGCAAATAGACTAGATCAAGTATTTCATTATTTAGAATAGGTTCACAGTTGCACAGACAAATAGCTATACTCGGTTATTTTGTTTGTTTTAATTTGTTATTTTAGCTGTCAATTCTAGATATATTAAATAGTTACTCTTTTAAATTCATGTTGAATAGTTCATCAGAAAATCAAAAATAGAGAAATCATATATGCTATAGATGTACTTAACATAGTTAAATTTCACTTTGTCATGTAGTTAATTTTACATTGTTGCTTTTGTATGACAATCACGAGACCTAGGGAGCCCAGAGAATATGTATTTGAGCCAATCATGCCCCAACCCAATCTCATCATAGCAATAACTGATATAGATCAAAATCTTAGGATCCAAGTCTTCCGAACAATGGTAAACTGTACAACAAATTGATTCCCAGTTAAGCGGGTTAAACATAGAAGATGACAAAGCGCATATGTTTTGGTCGAATCAACCAAACTACAGATTACCCTAGATTCATATCTACATGACTGTAGAAGGGTTTGAAAGAGAGCGGACATTTGGTTGTGATCCTTTGGTTCCATAGCCAGACGTAGGAGACACTCTCACAGATATAGATACCAGCTTAAGAATTCAGGTTGCACGAATGCCTGTAAGATATTCTGAGAAGATCACACAGTTATTGATTCTGAATATAGAAGCTGAGAAAGCATACAATTACTGGATACTAGGGATTAGGGACTGATTCCATATATGACCATAGCAGGACCACAACAAATATGAATCTACGGTTGTGACCCACAAATCCCACAGCCCAACGAATCCATAGGTGAATCAGGCATAGACGCTGGCCTACGTACACTAGTATTCAGTCTACTCCACTTCCACCTATCATCATCGAACAGTTATCCTTATTAGACGTAGCAGCTAACAAAGCTAGGGAATTTTAGACTAGGCCAGAGAATCACCCATAGAGTCAATTATATTTACCATCCACCCTATGACCTTATCTGGAGATATACACGAAACTATCCCAGGTCATTTTCCATGTATTCCACAACCTATAGACCGAATCATGCCAGAGCTCGATATTGATTGGAGCCTTCGAGCAGTCATCCTTGCTGATCGATCTATCACACCAGTTCAAGTTAGGAGGGCCTTCTTTGCCTTAGATTCACAATTTCCACTAGTGCGTATCGAAGACATTAGATTGCCTAACTAGTTTTTCTGCATCCCACACATATTCCATCCCCACCGGCTGTCTCGGCATGACCTCGGGAGGTCGGGTGTGAGGAAGAGTTACTTGTAGATTCCCAAGCTCACTTGTCACTTTTCCATCGTACAAAATTGGTGAACCCTGACGTGAACTTTCTACTTTCTGGTCTGGAGTCAGATTATTTCTCTACTAGTTCTTTTAAATTAAATGACTCTTTCATCTTTACTACCTCATTAGCTTTCACCATCACCTTCACTCCTTCCCATTATTCTGCGGGTATTCATATACCCCCCGAATATGTTGGGATTCGATGCATATGGTAGACCCCTTTTGGGTCTTGAGGCATACTACGCCCAACAGAATAGACAATCATCACCCTCGCTCTCAGTATGGGGTGATAACTACTCAACTAGATCCAGTTGTCAACACAAACTCCAAAGATCAGATATACCTCATCCCTCCAAATAGAGGAGTTGGATCAGTTCACTCAAACACGGCAAACAGAGCCTTCAGGCTCGAACAATATGACGCTCACAGGAGAATCAAGTTCGTCTCCTCAGGTACTACTTAGACCACAAATTAGTAGACAATCAGACTCATACCTAGGTTTAGATGATGAACATTCGGTACGTTATGCCAAGAATGAACAACATTCTCGAAGTATGTACCCACCTATAGGAGGTTTACAAACACAACCCAAGGTCTTTTTTCAAGAAAATACCTCCATGCCATGTCATATAGAAAATGCCCTTGGGGAAACTTGGCAGGGCAATGATCAGTTCATAGCAATATATCACATGCCTATACAACATCAGGATATACAACAAAAACCACCAAGGCAAAATATCATGACTTCACCAAATGAAGTCATTTCAACTCTAGTAGAAAAGGTTAGGGGGTTAGAACTTGCCCAAGCAAGTCAAAATTCTCAATTCATGCAGGCAGGAAGTTCCAATCCTCCACACCATCCTAGCCAAGTAGACCTCCTCACAGGAGTAGGCACGTTAGGCATGACTCCTCAGTATTCACAACAAACCCCAATTAGACCCACCATCCCTAACACCCGCTCCTCCCGGTCTAGTGCAAAGTAATCCCTTCTTGGATAATACCCCTTCATACTTAAACATGTACTCCAAATCACCTCAAGGGGATATGTTCTCCTCTCCCGGCATTTTTACTCAAACACAGGGGTTTCCTTATGCCCCTACTAATGCACGTATGCAATGCCATATCAACAACCCATTCCACCGCCGCTCCCTCAGCAGGCACCATCAATGGTCGAAACCTATGCGATAGGGACATACTCAGAATACTTGAAAGAGCCCTTAGATTTCACCATACGAAGTGTCATGCTTCCAAGACCTCTTCCCAATTTACCCAAATACAAAGGTGAGGGAGATCCAAATGCACATATCAAGGCTTACGCAACAGCCATCCGAGAACTACTCCCATGGGATGGGGTTGTTGCTAAAATATTTCCCAAAACCTTGGAAGGTATCGCTCTCGATTGGTATTATAGAATACCTGAGGCTTCCATCCATTCATTCAAACAACTTGTTTCAGAGTTCATCAAGGCATTTGACATGAACAAACTATTAAGGACAGGAATCAGGGAATTCTTACACATTAAGCAAGAACACAATGAATCTGTCACCCATTTCATCCAGAGGTGGCGTACAATTCTTTATTCTTGACAAGTGCTCCAAATATGGATCAGATGGAACTATGTGATTTATTCCTTCATTCTCTTAGCAGAGAAGTGAAGGAAGAAGTCCAGAAGTTTCCACTAAGGACTTACGATGAAGTACTTGAGAGCACTCTCCGAATAGATCAAGCGGCAATTGATAGTGGTCGCAAAACATATGGAGCAAACGGGAGGTTAATCACCTCCAACCAGAACACTACAACTTATCCTACTACCACGAATGTCAATCAAGGACCTAAAATCCTTAATAAAAATTTGGCGTAACAACGGATGGAGTAACCGATCAGCCTAAGAAGGTAAATGTTGTCAATACTCCATCACAAATAAACAACCAACGAAACAACAACTTTACCCCGACAATCAATGCAGTGGATTTTAATCATCCACAACAACAACAACAACGACGACGGTGAAACCTTATACAAGGTTCAAGCCAAAGCTCAACTGGTTATCAAAATCAAAATCAAGATCAAAAACAACAAATGCAAAACTTTAATAGGCAACGGTTTGATCAAAGTTTTGGGCCACAATACGCACCAAACCAACAAACTAGGAATTACAATCCTAATTCATATTGTGGTTTCCACAAAATTTAGGGCCATGACACTAGAACATGTCGTGACTACAATAAATTCATGCAACGCTTTCCAGAAGAACAAAGACAACTTTTCATAGATATGTTTTTGACAGATCCTATGTCACCAGCATCAAATACTTTTACAGGGGCAGTTTCCCCTCAAAATGCACCCCTCAAGATCTTCAATGATCCGCTCCCAAATCACAACAATAACAAGTTAAATCCAAGTGGGACAAACAAGGGTGTAATTACAAGAAACAATGATCATGAAGCTTCAACTTCGCTAAATCCATTAGTTGCGCCACAATTAGGAAGTCAGCCTCGACTAAAGATAGTCAGTTTAGTGGAATTAGATGCCGAACTACCCATGTAGAAGCTGTAACAAGGACACGAGAGTATTCCTCTCAGCCAAGTCCAAGCCACCTACCAGGGACAGATAACATCCAACAAATAGTAGCAAAAAACCTGTGGGTGCCTATGATTTAATTAATGACCTAACAAAAACCTTCTCGCACATTTCATTTTTGGACTTACTAAAGAACTCTCCTGCCCACAGGGCTGCTCTTTTAGAGGCATTGGGTTTAGGTCATTTAATTAACATCACTCCACCTCCTGAAACACAGGTAAATCATATAGACTTTGATGTTCATCCTCCGGGGCAGGCGGATAGGGATGTCGAATTCATATTCAAAATAAACAAAATGCCAACAAATGCTGAGATTGCACGCGTCGAGGTGATCCAACCTTACATTTGCAAGTGTGGGTTTATAACAACTATGTAAAGCATGTGCAATGGTAGACGATGGGGAAGCAGTTAATATAGTCCCCTTCTCTTTCCTTCAAAAGCTAGGGTATGGAGAAACAAATTGTTCCACAACTCGAAACACACTAAGAGGCTATGATAGCCTTAAAGCCACCTTCAATTGGAACTATAATATTACCAGTCACCTTAGGACCCAAAACCATCCTGACTGAGTTTTATATTATAGATCGGGAAACTAACTATAATATGATCCTCGGCCGACCATGGATACACCACATGAAGGCAATCCCTTCTACGCTATTTCAAGAAGTAAGGTTTTTACACTTAGGAAAGATATTCGTAGCCAAAGGTGATCCAAAACCATTCGATGTACACCTAGCTGACTTAAAGAAAAGACCAGGTGTGCACTCAGAGTTTGAACTCCCAACAAACCAACTTAATAAACCTACCAACACAAAACCAGAGGAAAAATTGGTACCTACAACAGATCTTGAGACTATGAGCCTAGCCAAGACAATCCCAGCCCTCAAAGATGAGGCAAACATTGTAGAAACAGTATCATTAGGAACTACTACAAAAATTGTTGAATTACTAGAACAGGATCTACCAATGTTCCTACCATTTGATTCTGTAGGCATGGGATATCACCCTAGGTGTTGGTTCTCTTCCAGCAGAGGATCTCTGCATGGTAGAAGTAGAAGATGTTAACACAACAAATATCCCAGCACATCCATACTCCCAGCTAAATATTGGACTCTCCATTTTGATGGAGCTAGATGTCATTACGGAGCTAGGGCAGGTGTAATCCTTACTTCTCCCAAGGGAAAAGTCCTACCATTTGCCTTTAAACTAAATTTTGAATGCACAAACAATGGCACTGAGTATGAAGCCCTCCTCCTTGGCCTCATCTTAGCTAAGATAATTGGTGTTGATAACATCAGAGTGTTAGGAGACTCACAATTGGTAGCAAACCAAGTCTCTGAGATATATGAAACCAAAGCCGAGCACTTACAGCTCTACAAAATAGTTGTATTAGATTTAAGCAAGGAGTTTGACTTCATATCAATTGAAGCAATCCCACGAGAAAAAAATCTTCTCGCTGATTCAATAGCAACCTCAGCATCACGCTTTACTCCAAACAGTGAAGTTAGAGGATACCCATTTCATGGTATCCCTTCATGACCGAACCATTGATAAAAACTTGTTGTCAAATCCTCTTTTAACAAGGAAGGATGAGAACAAATTTACTATCCTAGACCACGTTGGTAGTGATATGGCAAACTCTGAATTACTTAAACGCCTATGCGGCATTACATCTCTCCCATCATGTGATAGATTTGTCCTTAATCCCACATTCGTCTTCCTACTTCAGAAATCCCATGATGGAGCTTCCCCCACAAAAGGAACTTAGCATATACGCAGTCAAAAATGGAGATGATCTGGAACTACCTCTGGCCCCACCTGAGTTTGAAGAAGGTAACGCTTCTTTAATCGAAGAAATAATTGATGTTAACATTGGAATGGAGGATGAACCAAAGATCTTAAAACTAGGATCCTCGTTAACCCCAAAAGAAGTAGAAATACACACTCGAATCCTCAAGGAACATCAGAAGGCTTTTGCATTTAGTTATAAAGAAATGACAGGAGTTGCACCACACATTGCAGTACATAACCTCGTCACTAAATCAGATGCAAAACCAATTAAACAAAATTCGAGACCAATGAAACCTAAGGTAGCTCTCATGGTGAAAGAAGAAGTAATAAAGCTCCTCCAAGTAGGATTCATCAAACCAGTCGATTACTCTCAATGGGTATCTAATATCATTCCCGTTCTCAAAAAGAATGGAAAGATACGTATCTGCATAGACTTCCGAGACATTAACAAAGCATGTCCTAAAGACGACTTCCCATTACCATCCATAGACATCATTGTTGATGCAACAGCTGGATTTGAGCTTTTGTCTCTCATGGATGGATTCTCAGGATACAATCAAATCAGAATATCTGAACAAGACCAAGCTAAAACCACATTTATAACTCCTTGGGGAACCTATTGCTATGTTGTTATGCCATTCGGTCTCAAGAACAATGGTGCTACATACCAGTGAGCTATGACATATATATTTCATGATCTAATTCATAAAATCATGGAATCCTACGTAGACGACTTGTTGGCTAAGGCCAAGAAGCGTTGTGACCATCCGGAAGTACTTCGCATCATTCTTTCACATCTGATAGAATACAGAGTCACGCTAAATCTAGAAAAATGCGTCTTTGGTGTAACAGGAGGGAAGCTCCTAGGTTACATCATATCGTCACGAGGGATAGATGTTGACCCAACCAAAATTCAGGCTGTCCTCGAAATGGTCCCACCTTCGGATGAATCTGGAATCAGGTCATTTCTCGGAAAGCTTGGTGCAATCTGGAGATTCATCCCAGACTTAAGTTTCACCATCCATCCAATCAACAATCTACTCAAGAAATATTATAGCATTGATTGGACTGAAGATTGCAATGAAGCTTTTAATGCAGTTAAGCGTTTCTTGTTATCACCACCTACGTTAATGCCACCTAAGCCAGATCACCCGTTAATTTTGTATTCACGAGCTACCAATGTCTCGCTAGCCTGTATGTTGGCCCAGGAGGATGATGACAAGAGGGAACGCGTGATTTATTTCATTAGTCGAACATTGCTTGACTATGAAACGCGTTATACACAGGTAGAACGAGAATGCCTTGCCATAGTCTTTACAACCAAATGCTTAAGACATTATATGCTAAATCAAGAAACAAGGGTCATGGTAAAAACGGACCATTTACGAAACTTTCCTCACATAAGGGTCCTTGTCTAAAAAGGCTGGATGTTTTATAACCTTAATGGGAGAATTCGAATTAACATTTGTAAATCAGAAGTCTGTTAAGGGAAAAATCATCTTGGATTGGTTAGCTGATAACCCATTAGATGGAGGTGATCTAGTAGATCTGGATTTTCCAGATGAGTGCGTATACTACATTAAAACCAGACCTCCTATCTCTGAGTGTCCTTGGTACACTGATATCATTAATTATATCATGGACCATACGTATCCAGAAAGGTGCTACTCCACAACAAAGAAGGTGGTTATGCACTATCGTAGCAAAATACGTCATTATAGAGCAAGTGCTCTATCGAAAAGCATTCGATGGAATGCTTCTAAGATGTGTCGACACAGAAGAATCCAAGAAGATTCTCCATGAATCTCAGAGTGGAATGTGTGGAGGCCACTTCGGTGGCCATGCCACCGCTCGCAAAATACATCGAATGGGCTATTTCTGGCCCACTCTAGAACACGACGCAGTAGAGTTTGTACGCAGGTGTCATAAGTGTCAAGAATTCTCCCATGAGATTCACATGCGGCACAAGCTCTACAACCAATTACTACTCCATGGCCCTTTTCTACGTGGGGCCTAGATTTGATAGGGAAATTCTCTCCCTCATCTACAAATGGCCATAATTTTATAATCACGGCCACCGAATATTTTACCAAGTGGGTAGAGGCTATGCCTCTTACTACTGTACCGGGTTCTGTAATCGCCAAGTTCATTTTGAACCAAATCATTTACAGGTATGGTATCCTGCAAGTCATTATCTCAGATAATGGAACTTCTTTTAAGAATGATGAAGTTCACGAATTGTGCAATAAATTTAAAATAAGCCATCATACGGCTTCGTTATATTACCCTCAAGCCAATGGACAGGCTGAGGTGACAAACAAAACATTAAAAGCCATTCTCCTTAAAATGGTGAAAGAAAACAAATAGAGATTGGCATTTGAAGTTATATCCGGCCTTATGGGCCCACCGAACCTCAATAAGAACACCAACAGGAGTGACTCCTTTCTCGCTAGTATTCGGGGTAGAAGCAGTTCTCCCACTTGAGGTTGAAATACCCAGTCTCCGCATTTCATTACAAGGGATCCTGGATGAAGACACTTATAGAGAAGCATGTCTTTCCCAACTAGAAATCCTAGATGAAGCTAGGTTAGATGCTGAACAGCGGCACAGAGTCTATGCTAACCGGATGTGCTAGCAGTATAACAAGAAAGTCTATGAACGCGACATATATGAAGGTGATCTAGTTTTAAGGCTAGACAGCCGGATAGACAAAAAGTACCGGCGAAGGAAGGAAGTTTCGGCCCAAATGGTTGGGCCCATATCGAGTCATGAAGGACTATGGAAATGGTGCATACCTCTTATGTACGCTGGAAGGTGAGGAATTTGGTGAAACAGTCAATTCCCTACACCTCAAACAATTCTACGCATAAGAAACTAGCACTATTTATAGCTATATCTACATTGCATCTTCATATAGTTAGGATCATTTTGTCCGCTTGTTTCGTACAAATCTTGTGATCAAGGAATTTATTCTCAAAGCAATTCATTACAAACTCATGATGTTGTTGGCATAAACACTCTAATCATACTTCTCCATTTCCATGATATCATCAAACTATCTCGGAATCATTTCATCAAATAAAGCTAGATATGACAAGGTCTTAACGGTAACCATGCCAAGATCTGTGGGTTTGTTCTCACTTTTGGTTTCTTCTTAGGATAGGTGTCTTGCCTATGGTCTGTTCTAGAAGCTTCATGGTGTCACATCTATCCCGTATGTATATCTCTTTGGAAATAAGCACATACTGACATTTTACTCAAGTAAACAAGTCAAATATAGATCAAACAGAAAATTTTAATTTTACACATTTCCTTGCCCCACCAACCTTTGGTGATGAGCTTGCGTCTCTTACTAGTGACGTAGGGTTGGGAAAGGATGGAAATGCCCTTACTCGCCTATGCTTTTCCCACGGTGATAAACCCACGCTTCTTACTAGTAGCATGGGGCAAAGTGTAGGGGGTCCTCTTGACAAACAAATGCAAAAGGTCATAACAAACAATTCAAATCTTGAAGTCTTTGAGTCAAAAACAAATGAATCAGATGTCCAAAATTCCAAAAGAGTTCAAAATCCTAAAAACCCAGATTTTGTCTACCATGTGGCCATCTATGGATCTAAGTCTAGATAAACCGCAAAGCAAGTTGCATCCCAAAACTATGAAGTCACTCGAGTGGAGTAAGCTTGTAGCATCCTAATTTGGTTCCACCAAAGCTTTGTCTATCTTTCATCACTATCATTTCAACACATTTCATAACTTGCGCCCTGCCAAACTCTTGGTGATGAGCCCTGCATCTTACTAGTTGCGTGGAGTTAGGAGTAGGGGAAAGTTCTATCTACTCATCATATCAGTTTATCTTCACCACTTTGCCAAAAAAAATATGAAGTATCCAAAATTGCTTACAAAAACTAAGATTCAAAATCACATTGTATCTACATTATCATATATCAGCATCATGAAATACAAAAAGGAAAATAAACACTTACATCATTTGTTCTCCATTGCATACATTCTAAAGAGCATACATAGCATAACATCATAGTTTACATGAGGAAACAGAAATGGAAACAAAGCCATAAATGCCAAAAGTCTGATCCAAAAAGAATATATATATATATGAATGGTCAAAGTTTCTGTACAATGCCATCATGCACTAAGCATGGTCAAAACACTCAAAGAGCCCGGGATATACAAAAGAATATATCATACAAAATCTAGGAGAGCCAAGTGGCTTCTCAATCCCTATGAGACCCCTCTGAAGGTGCATGCCCATGCCTAGGACTCCGGCTACGCCGGCACTCTGAGTGCATGGAGGGCTCAGGATCCTGAGGGTCAGCCATAGTCTCGCCACGAGAATGACTCCTCATTAGGCACTCGTCTGTCCTATACCCCACTAGCTCCGTGCGGAGAGTCGATACCATCCTAGCCACATGCCAGACTGGGGCAAAGATGTCAGTGTGTCTACCAGCTGCTGAGGGCTCCCCAGCATCTACAGATAGCTCTGCATGGGTCCTCTCCATGGGGATCATTAGGGTATCGGTGCATACCCTGTGAATCAAGTCTCGCCACTCATCGGCGGTCTCTGCAAAACAAAGGAAACAAAGACAAATTAGAAATAAACAAGAGATAAAACACAAAGAGTAAACAAGAGGAGAGATAGTAACTAAGGAAATCCTAATTAAAAACCAACATTAAAAGGAGGGATGGTAACTTACTCGGATCACCAGGCCTCCAGGATGGATCACTAGGGTCAGCACCTGCCACGAATGTCGCCACTGACTGGGGTGCTGCTCTTGTGACTGGAGAAATGTAGCATCCCGCAACAGACTCATCCTCCTTGCCGTGGCCTTGGGAGAGTGGCTCCTCTGAGACCAGAGTAACTCTCTCTGCACTCTACTCAGCCCTCACTGCATGCATAATATCCTAAGTGTCATGCCACTCAGGATCACTATCCTCCTCTGTCTCTCCCCCTGTAAACTCCTTAGACTCGGAGTCTATGTCAATGGGGTCATCGCTACTATGGGCAGGACCCACGGTAATCTGAAGCAAGGGTGCCTGAGGCACACGGCTCTCCCTCTAGCACGTACTACCCTCCTGGCCGCAATAGGAACGCCAGGAGTAACCACTGTCCAACCCCGGCCTCTAGGACCCCCTCTGGCCTCTCGAACTGACCTGTATACTAGCACTACTGGGGGAAGCATGCCCATGTAGGGTAGGCCAAACTGCTGAGGAACTCAACCAAAGGGGTGTATCTCCACTCATCCCACTCTATCAATAAGCTGCCCTGTGGTGGAGCAGGAGATCAAAGTAAGAGTCCTCCTCGCCCCATATACCTTCCATAGTCTGATACGGTGTGGCCTCCATGTCAGCAGTGGTCAGAGAAGCAACTGGCTGATGAGGTGCTCAGAGCACCGACATATCTATCCATCTAGCTACCCTCACAGCTCCAGGATCTGTCACCTCTACACCTCTGCCATAGGGGATGAAGTGCTCATAGACCCAACTCATGACTAGGGTCGGGTGGCTCAAGGACTGCCCCTGTAAACGGACTACCCTGTATAAATCATGGTAGGTAGTCCCAAGTATGTCTGCTCCCCAGGAATATATCCGGCCATGTCCCTCTATCTGTGTAATGATGGGGGACCAGCAGTATAACAATGTGTCTCCTCCCTTGTCCCCGATCAGTCTCGAGGCAAGGATCCCCATAATAGCCTGGCGAAGCAAGGGGATGGGAAAACTAGGAATAGATTGAACTCTGACCCCCTTCTTTGAACCCGTGGAGATGACTGCATCTCCCATGTCTGTGGCCCACTGTGCTATCTGGGCCCGTGAACCTGCTGTCTCTAGGGTGAGTCGTCTCCCGATGATCGGGACCCCCAGGATACAGTAAACATCCTCCAAAGTGATGGTCCACTCACCACGGACCCCTGGTAATCGGAAGGTGTTCTGATCAGCATCCCAATATGAGAATAGGTCACAAAGAATGTGACTGGATGGTGCAACATGTGGCACGCGTGATATACGCAGTATACCAGCCCTCTGAAGAGTATCCTCCTCATCCTGTGAGAGGGCATCTAACACTCTTGGGAGCCAGTCACACTCCCTCTCTTGGCTCCACCGAATATACTCCTCTCTCACCTGCATACACCCAAAAACACACAAAACAAAGCAAGTTAGCATCTGAGTGATATTAGAAAAATCATGAAAACACATAGAAATGCTAAAAACACAAAAACAATCTCAAACAGTTATTCTTTTGGCATTCTATGCAAAACCGCCGCCCTGAGCAGGGAGGTGGTTTTGTAACCACCACCTTAAAGGCAGCGGTCATGTAACCGCCACCCTGAACAGGGCGGCGGTCGTGTAACCGCCACCCTGGGCAGGGTGGCGGTCATGGCCTGAAAACCCACGCGGGTTTTGTAGCTTAAAAAGCCTAAAAACACCAAAAAAGGACCATTTTAGCTAAAAACAAAGCCTACCCAGTAGGCGCCCCCCCTAGATGGACCTTTTAACACTAAAATTTTCAAAAATTACCCCCCCATGACAAAGATTTTAGCATTTTAAAATTAAGGGGGTAAAAAGGATAAATTGAAGAAAACTAACCTGTGATCTCGCGGGTCGATGTTCCACTCGCGGAGGCATGATCACTATCCTGTCACGAACGTTTTGACTCTACTCACACAAGAAACCGTCACCGTGGGTCTCAGAGCTCAGAATCAATCAAATCAACGTGCGCAAATGAATAGGAAAATGGGCCCACTTTCATATATATAGCAACCTGACTTGTTTTAAATGCCTTTTCCGCAGGTTTGGAGCGCCGACGGAGGTAAGTTTTTATCCCCGCACAAATGGTACGTTCTCATTTCCTATTATTTTAGCATTTATTTTCCAAATTATTGTGTCTATCTGCACTTGAGTTCTCTTTTCGTTTTGCAGGTAACAGGAATTTAGATGGCGTCATTTCAACACAAGGACGTATCAGGTATAACTTCTAACTTCCCATTTCGGGACCGCCATACTCAGACCCACCATTTTATGCCTCTTCATGGCTAAAATGCTTCTCTGAGGGGGTAATATGTATGTACCCAAAATTGTAGGGTAATGCACTATCAGAACAATGTAACACACTCCCCAATGATGATACAAGTCTCCTCGCAAGGTGTTCGGGATCCGAAAAGTCTCTCTAAACATGCGTTAACATCCCACATGCCCCGCTTAGCCCCTGCGTCTTTTGTTTTTCTCTTTTTTCCTCTTTTCTTGACCTTTTTCTCTTCAGTTACAATACCGCTGCCCTGCCTTGGTGGCGGTCTCGTGACCGCCGCCCTGATCAGGGCGGTGGTCTTTTGACCGCCGCCCTGCTCAGAGTGACGGTCCTGCACGCATTTTCCAGACAGCTCTTTTAACATGACTCACATAAATTCAATGATTCACCATCTTTTTTTCACTGCCATAAGCTTGCATTAATGATTCTAGTTCCCTGGAATAGTGTTTTGCCATTGTTTATAGTTTAAGAGTTCTATTTGGTTTTTACCTTGGGTAAATGCAAATGCTATAAATAGTTGGCTTGTTCTCAAGCAAATGGCCTCTCAAATTTGCCTCTGAATTTCTCTTTGTAATAGATTTAGTCTTTCATTTTTTTAGAGTTCTTAGTTTCTTTCATTGCATGCTTAGTTAGTATTGTTTTGCTGTTAGGAAGCCACATATTCATCTTGTGCAAGTGCTGTTGATATTTCATCCAATCCATTGGAGTAGAATAGTTTGTTTTCAATAGGAAGCCATTAAAGTTGCAGGTTTTGTTCTTCAAACAGGATAGTTTCAGGTTCTGGACGTTTCATGTTGCATGACTCGCAATAAATCCCGCTAGGAATTACATAAGCCAAGCTCTGTACTCTTGCGCTATCCCTCTCCTACTCGCATTGTATTCAGTCTATATCTTGAGCTGCCTTTGTCCCAATATCTACTTCTGTTGATGCTAGCATTACACGCTTTTCTGGATCCACGTGAACACGAAGGAATGAGGAGATCACACTGAGGGGACAAGATCACACACACCATTGGATTCGCCACTGTTCTGTAGAATCCAGGTTCTAGCTTTCAAAGTTCTAAATTAGAAACATATCAAATAGAGTAGTTAATCACTTTATTTCAGTCAATTTCACTTTCAATATTGCCAGGGAAGTTGTGGGGATTGATAGTTTCTAAGAGACTATGATTCATTCCTCACTTCTGAGGTAGGATTGAGAGTCTTGCAAATAGATTAGATCAGTTATTTCATTGTTTAGAATAGATTCACAGTTACACAGACAAATAGCTATACTCGGTTATCTTGTTTGTTTTAATTTGTTATTTTAGCTGTCAATTCTAGATATGTTAAACAGTTACTCTTTTAGATTCATTTGAATAGTTCATCAGAAAATACAAAAATAGAGAAATCATATATACTATAGATATATTCAAAGTAGTTAAATTTCACTTTGTTGTAGTTAATCTATATTGTTGCTTATGTATGACAATCACGGGACCTAGGGAGCCCAAAGAATACATATTCGAGGCAATCGTGCCCCAACCCAATCTCGTCACAGCAATAGTTGACATAGATAAGAATCTTAGGATCCAAGTCTTCCAAACAACGGTAAACTTACAACAAATCAGTTTCAACTACAGGGGTTAAACATAGAAGACGACCAAGCACACACGTTTTGGTCAACTCAACCAAAATACAGATTACCCTAGATACATGCCCGCATGACTGTAGAAGGGTTTGAAAGAGAGCAAACGTTTGGTTGTGATCCTTTGGTCCCACAGCCAGATGCAGGAGACACTCTCACAGATATAGATACCAGCCTAAGAATTCAGGTTGCACAGAACACCTGTAAGATACTCTGAGAAGATCTCACAGTTATTAATTCTGAATATAGAAGCTGAGAAAGCATATGATTATTGGATACTAGGGATTAGGGACTGATTCCATACATGACCATAGAAGGACTGTAACAAACCAGAGAATCTACGGTTGTGATCCATAAATCCCATAGCCCAACGAATCCATAAGGTGAATTAGACATAGACACTGGCCTACGTACACTAGTATTCAGATCTACTCCACTTCCACCTATAATCATCGAACAGTTATCCTTGTTAGATATAGCAGCTAACAAAGCTAAGGAGTTCTGGACTAGGCCAGAGAATCGCCCATAAGTCAAATTATATTTATCATCCATCCTATGACCCTATCTGGAGACATACACGAAACTATCCCAAGGGCCATTTTCCACGTATTCCACAACCTATAGACCGAATCATGCCAGAGCTCGATATTGATTGGAGCCTTTGAGCAGTCATCCTTGCTGATCAATCTATCACACCAGTTCAGGTTAGGAGGGCCTTCTTTGCCTTAGATTCACAATTTCCACTAGTGCGTGTAGAAGACATTAGATTGCCTAACTAGTTTGTCTATGCATCCCACACATATTCCATCCCCACCAGCTATCTCGGCACGACCTCGGGAGGTCAGGTGCGAGGAAGAGTTACTTGTAGATTCCCACGCTCGCTTGTCACTTTTCCATCGTACAAAATTGGTGAACTCGACGTGAACCTTTCTACTTTCTAGTTCGGAGTCATATTATTACGGAGTTCTTCCAAATTAGTATATTTTTCATCTTTTCCACCTCATTAGCCTTCACATCAGCTTCACCAACAAAATTGGTGAACCTGACGTGAACTTTCTACCTTCTGATTTAGAGTTAGATTTGTACTACCTCATCAGTTTTCACCATCACCTTCACTCCTTCCCATTATTTCTACGGGTATTCATATAACCCCCGAATATGTCGAGGATTCGATGAGTATGGTAGGCCCCTCTTAGGTCTTGAGGCATACTACACTCAACCAAATAGGTAATCATCACCCTCATTCTCATTATGGGGTGACAACTATTCAACTAACCAATTATCAACACAAACTCCATCTCCAAGGATCAGATATAACTCATCTTTCCAAACTGAGGAGTTAGATCAACTCGATCAAACATGGCAAACAAAGCCTTCAGGCTCGAATAATATGATGCTCACAGGAGAATCTGGTTCGTCCCCTCAGGTGCTACTTAGATCAAAAATTAGTGGACAATCACACCCATACCTGGTTTTAGATGATGAACAGTCAATACGTTATCCGAGGAATGAACAATGCTCTCGAAGTATGTACCCACCTATAAGGAGGTTTACAAACACAACCTGAGGCCTCTTTTCAAGAAAATACCTCTATACCACTGCATATAGGAAATACCCTTGAAGAAACTTGGCAGGGCAAAATGGTTAGTTCATAGCAGGGTATCATAAACCTATATAACATCAAAATATACAACAAATGCCACCAAGGCAAAATATCGTGATCTTCACCATATGAAGTCATTTCAACTTTAGTAGAAAAAGTTAGGGGATTAGAACTTTCTCAAGCAAGTCAACCATTCTCAATTCTTACAAGCAAGAAATTCTAATCCCCCACACCATGCTAGCCAAGTATACCTCCTCATAGGAATAGGAACGTTAGGCATGTCTCCTCAGTATTCACAACAAATGCCGATTAGAACCACCATCTCTAACACCGTTCCAATACCTCCTGGTCTAGCGCAAAACAATCCATTCCTGGACAATACCCCGTAATACTTAAACATGTACTCCAAATCACCACAAGGGGATATTTTCTCCTCTCCCGGCATGTTTTCTCAAATGCAGGGTGTTTCCTTATGCCCCTACCAATGCATACACAATGCCATATCAACAACTCATTCCACCACCACTCTCTCAGCAAGCACCATCAATGGTCGAAACCTATGCGATAAGGACTTATTCAGAATATTTGAAAGAGCCCTTTGACATCACCATATGAAGCATCATGCTTCCAAGACCCCTTCCTGATTTACCCAAGTACAAAGATGAGTGAGATCCAAATGCACATATCAAGGCTTACGCTACAAGCCATATGAGAACTACTCCCTTGGGATGGGGTTGTTGCTAAAATATTCCCCAAAACTTTGGAAGGCATCGCTCTCAATTGGTATTATAGAATACCTGAGGCTTCCATCCATTCATTTAAGCAACTCGTT
This sequence comes from Taxus chinensis, assembly GCA_019776745.2. NCBI lineage: Eukaryota > Viridiplantae > Streptophyta > Pinopsida > Cupressales > Taxaceae > Taxus > Taxus chinensis. The sequence continues at coordinate 823,200,786 of CM034151.1, forward strand.
TCAGAGTTCATTAAGGCATTTGACATGAAAAAACTATTGAGAACAGGAATCAGGCAGTTCTTAAACATTAAGCAGGAACGTAATGAATCTGTCACTCATTTCATCTAGAGATGGCGTACAAGTTCTTTATTCTTCAGCCAATGCTCCAAATATGGACCAAGATGGAACTATGTGATTTATTCCTTCATTCTCTCAGCAGAGAAGTGAAGGAAGAAGTCCAGAAGTTCCCACTAAGGACTTATGATGAAGTACTTGAGAGCGCTCTCCGAATATATCAAGCGGCAATTGATAGTGGTCGCAAAACATATGGAGCAAACGGGAGGTTAATCACCTCCAACCAGAACACTACAACTTATCCTACTACCACGAATGTCAATCAAGGACCTAAAATCCTTAACAAAAATTGCAGGGTGGACAACATATGGAGTAATCAATCAGCCTAAAAAGGTAAATACTGCAAATACTTCACCACCAATGAACAATCAACGAAACAACATATTTACCCCAACAATCAATACAATGGATTTTAATCATCCACAACAACAAAAACAACAACAATGACAAAATACCTTACATAGGGTCTCAAGCCAAAAATCAATTAGTTATCAAAACCAGAATCAAAACCAGAAACAACAAATGTAAAACTTTAATCCTAATAGGCAACGGTTTGATCAGAGTTTTAGGCCACAATATACACCAAACCAACAAACTAGGAATTACAATCCCAATTTATATTGTGGTTTCCACAAAATTCAAGGTCATGACACTAGAACGTGTCATGACTACAATAAATTCATGCAACGTTCGCCAGAGGAACAAAGACAATTCTTCACAGATATTTTCTTGGCAGATCCTATGTCACCACCACCAAATACTGCTCACAGGGGTAGTTTCCCCTCAGAATGCTCCCCTCAAAATCTTTAATGATCCACTCCCAAATCATGATAATAATAGGCTAAGTTTTAATGGGACAAACAAAAGCATAATGACGAGAAATAATGATCATGAAGCCTCAACTTCACTAAATCCATTAGTTGCGCCACAACTAGGGAGTAAGCCACGACCTAAGATAGTCGGTTTAGTAGAGTTAGACACCGAACTACCCATCGAAGCTGTAACAAGGACACGAGAGTATTCCTCTCAACCAAGTCCAAGCCACCTACCAGAGACAGATAGGATTCAAAAAATAGTAGAAAAACCCATAGGTGCCTATGATTTAATTAGTGACCTAACAAAAACCTTCTCGCACATTTCATTTTTGGACTTACTGAAGAATTCTCCTACCCACACGGCTTCTCTTCTAGAGGAATTAGGTTTAGGTCATCTAATTAACATCACTCCACCTCCCGAAACACAAGTGAACCATGTAGACTTTGATATCCACCCTATGGGGCAGCCGGATAAGGATGTTGAATTCATATTCAAAATAAATAAAATTCCTACAGATGTTGAGATTGCATGCTGAGGTGATCCAACCTTACACTTATAAGTATGGGTTTATAATAACTATGTGAAACGATGGTAGAATGGGGCAATTATAGTCCCCTTCTCTTTCCTTCAAAAACTAGGATATGGGGAAACAAATTGTTCCACAACTTGAAATACATTGAGAGGCTATGATAGCCTTAAGGCCACTTCAATTGGGACTATAATACTACCAATCACCTTAGGACCTAGAACAATCTTGACTGAGTTTTATATTATAGATCAGGAAACTAACTATAATATGATCCTCGGCTGACCATGGATACACCAGTATGAAGGCAATCCCTTCTACGTTATTCCAAGAAGTAAGATTCTTGCATCTAGGAAAGGTGTTTGTAGCCAAAGGTGATCCAAAGCCATCCAATATACACCTATCTGACTTAGAGAAAAGACCAGGCATGCACTCAGAGTTTGAACTTCCAACAAACCAACTTAATAAACCCACCGATGCAAAACCAGAAGGAAAAGTTGGTACCTACGAATGGATCTTGATACTATGAGTCTAGTCAAGACAATCCCAACCTCAAAAGATGAGGCTAACATTGTAGAAATGGTATCATTAGGAACTACTGCAAAAATTGTTGAATTATTATAACAGGATCTACCAATGTTCCTACCATTTGATTCTGTAGGCATAGGGTGCACCCTAGGTGTCGGTTCTCTCCCAGTGGTAGATATCTGCATGGTAGAAGTAGAAGATGTTAACACAACAAATATCCCAGTGCCCATATTCCCAACTAAGTATTAGACTCTCCATTTTGATGGAGCTAGATGTCGTTACGGAGATGGGGCAGGTATAATCCTTACTTCTCCCAAGGGGAAAAGTCCTACCATTTGCCTTTAATCTAAAATTCAAATGCACAAACAACGGCGTTGAGTACGAAGCCCTCCTCCTTGGCCTCATCTTAGCTAAGAGAATCGGTGTTGATAACATCAGAGTGTTAGGAGACTCAAAATTGGTAGCAAACCAAGTCTCTGAGATATATGAAACCAAAGCTGAGCACTTACAACTTTACAAAACAACTGTATTAGATTTAAGCAAGGAGTTTGACTTCATATCAATTGAAGCAATCCCACAAGAACAAAATCTTCTCACCGATTCTACAGCAACCTCAGCATCATGCTTCACTCCAAATAATGAAATCCAAGATACCCGTTTCATGGTGTCCCCTTTGCACTGAACCATTAGTAAAAAAATTGTTGTCAAATTCTCTGTTAACAAGCAAGGATGAGAACAAATTTACTATCATAGACCACGTTGATAGTGATATGGAAACTCTGAATTACTTAAACACCTACGCGGCATTACATCTCTCCCATCACATGATAGATGTGTCCTTAATCTCACATTCATCTTCCTGCTTCGGAAATCCCACGATGGAGCTTTCTTCACGAAAAGAAACCTAACATATACTCAGTCGAGAATGGAGACGATTTAGAACTACCTCCAGCCCCGCCTAAGTTTGAAGAAAGTAACGCCTCTTTGATTGAAGAAACAATTGATGTTAACATCAGAATAGAGGATGAACCAAAGATCTTAAAAATAGGATCCTCATTAACCCCAGAAGAAGTAGAAATACACACTTGAATCCTCAAGGAACATCAGAAGGATTTCGTATTTAGTTATAAAGAAATGACAGGAGTTACACCGCACATTGTGGTGCACAACCTCGTCACTAAATCAGACGCAAAGCCGACTAAATAAAAATCAAGACCAATGAAACCTAAGGTAGCTCTCATGGTAAAAGAGGAGGTAATAAAGCTCCTCCAAGTAGGATTCATCAAACCAGTCGATTACTCTCAGTGGGTATCTAATATTGTTCCCGTTCTCAAAAATAATGGGAAGATACGTATCTACATAGACTTCTGAGACATTAACAAGGCATGTCCTAAAGATGACTTCCCATTACCATCCATAGACGTCATTGTTGATGCAACAACTAGATTTGAGCTTTTGTCTCTCATGGATGGATTCTCGAGATACAATCAAATCAGAATATCTGAACAAGATCAAGCTAAAAACCACATTTATAACTCCTTGGGGAACCTATTGCTACGCTGTTATGCCATTTGGTCTCAAGAATGTTGGCGCTACATACCAGCGAGCTATGACATATATATTTCACAATATAATTCATCAAATCATGGAATCCTACGTAGATGACTTGTTGGCTAAGGCCAAGAAGCGTTGTGACCATCCGGAAGTACTTCGCATCATTATTTCACGTCTGATAGAATACGGAGTCACGCTAAATCTAGAAAAATGTGTCTTTGGTGTAACATGAGGGAAGCTCCTAGGTTACATCATATCATCACATGGGATAGATGTTGACCCAACCAAAATTCAGGCTGTCCTCGAAATGGTCCCACCTTCAGATGAATCTGGAATCAGGTCATTTCTCGGAAAGCTTGGTGCAATCCAGAGATTCATCCTGGACTTAAGTTTCTCCATTCATCCAATCAACAATCTACTCAAGAAAGATTATAGAATTGATTGGACCGAAGATTGCAATGAAGCTTTTAACACTGTTAAGCGTTTCTTGTTATCACCACCCATGTTAGTGCCACCCAAGCCGGATCACCCGTTAATTTTGTATTCACGAGCTACCAATGTCTCACTAGTCTGTGTGTTGGCGCAGGAGGATGATGACAAGAGGGAACACGTAATTTATTTCATTAGTCAAACATTGCTCGACTATGAAACATGTTATACACAGGACGAATGAGAATGCCTTGCCATAGTCTTTGCAACCAAATGCTTAATACATTATATGCTAAATCAAGAAACAAGGGTCATGGTAAAAATAGACCATTTACAAACTTTCCTCACGCAAGGGTCGTTGTCTAAGAAGGATGGACATTTTATAACCTTAATGGGAGAATTCGAATTAACATTTTTAAATCAGAAGTCCGTTAAGGGACAAATCATCACGGATTGGTTAGCTGATAACCCATTAGACGGAGGTGATCTAGTAGATTTTTACTTTCCAGATGAGTGCATATACTACGTCGAAACCTGACCTTCTATCTCTGAGTGTCCTTGGTACACTGATATCATTAATTATATCATGGACCATATGTATCCAAAAGGTGCTACTCCACAACAAAGAAGGTGGTTACGCATTATCGTAGTGAAATACGTCATTATAGAGCAAGTCCTCTATCGAAAGGCATTCGATGGAATGCTTCTAAGATGTGTCGACACAGAAGAATCCAAGAAGATTATCCATGAATCTCACAGTGGAATGTGTGGAGGCCACTTTGGTGGCCATGGCACCTCTCGTAAAATACATCGAATGGGCTATTTCTGGCCCAATCTAGAACACGACGCGATAGAGTTTGTACGCAAATGTCATAAGTGTCAAGAATTCTCCCATGAGATTCACATGCCAGCACAAGCTCTACAACTAATCACTACTCCGTGGCCCTTTTCCACACGGGGCCTAGATTTGATAGGGAAATTATCTCCCTCGTCCACAGACGACCATAATTTTATAATCACGGCCACCGAATATTTTACTAAGTGGGTAGAGGTTATGCCTCTTACTACTGTACCAGGTTCTGTAATCGCCAAGTTCATTTTGAACCAAATCATTTATAGGTATGGTGTCCCACAAATCATTATCTCAGATAATGGAAATTCTTTTAAGAATGACGAAGTTCGCGAATTGTACAATAAATTTAAAATAATCCATCATACGGCTTCATTATATTACCCTTAATCCAATGGACAGGCTGAGGCAACAAACCAAACATTAAAAGCCATTCTCCTTAAAACGGTGAAAGAAAACAAATGAGATTGGAATTTGAATTTATATCCAGCCTTATGGGCCCAACGAAACTCAATAAGAACACCAACAAGAGTGACTCCTTTCTCGTTGGTATTCGGGGTAGAAGCAGTTCTCCCGCTTGAGGTTGAAATACCTAGTCTCCGCATTTCATTACAAGGGATCCTGGATGAAGACGCTTATAGAGAAGCACGTCTCTCCCAACTAGAAAGCCTAAATGAAGCTAGGTTAGATGCTGAACAGTGGCACAAAGTCTATTCTGACCGGATGTGTCGGAAGTATAGCAAGAAATTCTATGAATGTGACATATATGAAGGTGATCTAGTTCTAAGGCTAGACAGTCGGATCGACAAAAAAACCGGTGAAGGAAGGAAGTTCCGGCCCAAATGGTTGGGCCCATACCGAGTCATGGACTATGGAAATGGTGCATACCTCTTATATACTCTAGAAGGTGAGGAATTTGGTGAAATAGTCAATTCCCTGCACCTCAAACGATTCTATGTGTAAGCAACTAGCACTACTTATAATTATATCTACATTGCATCTTCATATAGATTAGGATAATTTTGTCTGCTTGTTTCATACAAAAATTGTGATTAAGGAATTTTGTTCTCAAATCAATTCATTACAAACTCATGATGTTGTTGGCATAAACACTCTAATCGTACTTCTCCATTTCCATGATATCATCAAACTATTTCGGAATCATTTCATCAAATAAATCTAGATATGACAAGGTCTTAACGGTAACCATGCCAAGATCTACGGGTTTATTCTCACTTTTTGTTTCTTCTTAGGATGGGTGTCTTGCCTATGGTCTGTTCTAGAAGCTTCATGGTATCACATCTATCCCGTGTATATATCTCTTTGGAAATAAGAAAACACTGACATTTTCCTCAAATAAACAAGTCAAATATAGAATCAAACAAAAAAATTTAAATTTACACATTTCCTTGCCCCACCAACCTTCGGTGATGAGCTTGCGTCTCTTACTAGTGACGTAGGGTTGGGAAAGGATGGAAATGCCCTTACTCGCCTATGCCTTACCCACAGTGATAAACCCACGCTTCTTACTAGTAGCATGGGGCAAAGTATAGGGGGGTCCTCTTGACAAAAAAACGTTAAAAGGTCATAGATAAACAATTCAAATCTTGAAGTCTTGAGTCAAAAACAAATGAATCAAATGTTCAAAATTCCAAGAGAATTAAAAATCCTAAAAACCCAGATTTCGTCTACTATGTGGCCATCTACGGATCTAAGTCTAGATAAACCGCAAAGCAAGTTGCATCCCAAACTATGGAGTCACTCAGGTAGAGTAGGCTTGTAGCATCCTAATTTGGTTCCACCAAAGCTTTGTCTATCTCTCATCACTATCATTTCAACATATTTCATGACTTGTGCCCTTTCCAGCTCTCGGTGATGAGCCCTCGCATCTTACTAGTTGCGTGGGGTTGGGAGAGGGGCAGGTCTATCTACTCATCATACCGGCTTATCTTCACCACTTTGCCAAAACAAATACGAAGTGTTCAAAATTGCTTACAAAAACTAAGATTCAACATCACATTGTATCTACATTATCACATATCAGCATCATGAAATACAACAAGAAAGTAAAACACTTGCATCATTTGTTCTCCATTGCATACATTTTAAAGAGCATACAAGAATAACATCATAATCTACATGAGGAAACTAGAAAGGAAACAAAGCCATAAATGCCAAAAGTCTGATCCAAAGAGAATATACATATATAAATAATCAAAGTTTCTGTACAATGCCATCATGTGCCAAGCATGGTCAAAATGCTCAAAGAGCCCGGGATATACAAAAGAATATATCATACAAAATCTAGGAGAGCCAAGTGGCTTCTCAATCCCTACGAGACCCCTCTGAAGGTGCATGCCCATGCCTAGGACTTTAGCTAAGCCGGAACTCTGAGTGCATAGAGGGCTCAGGATCTCGAGGGGCAGCCATAGTCTCGCCAAGAGAATGACTCCTCATTAGGCGCTCGGCTGTCCTATACCCTGCTAGCTCCATGCGGAGAGTCGATACCATCCTAGCCACATGCCAAACTGGGACAAAGACGTTAGTATGTCTACTAGCTACTGAGGGCTCCCCAACATCCACAGATAGCTCTACACGGGTCCTCTCTATGGGGATCATTAGGGTATCAGAACATACCCTACGAATCATGTCTCGCCACTCATCGGCGGTCTCTACAAATAAAGGAGAAAACAAATTAGAAATAAAAAAGAGATAAAAAAAAAGAGTAAACAAGAGGAGAGATAGTAACTAAAGCAATCCTAAATTAACAACAAACATTAAAAGGAGGGATGGTAACTTACTCGGATCACCAAGCCTCCAGGATGGATCTCTAGGGTCAGTACCTGCCATAGATGCCACTGCTGACTGAGGTGCTACTCCTGTGACTGAAGCAACGTAGCACCCCGCAACGGACTCATCCTCCCCACCATGGCCCTGGGAGAGTAGCTGCTCTGAAACAAAATTCGCCCTCTCTACACTCTTCTCGGCCCTCTCTGCCTGCATGATATCCTGAGTATCATGCCACTCAGAATTAGTCTCCTCCTCTGTCTCTCCCCCTGTAAACTCCTCAGAATCGGAGTCTATGTCAATGGGGTCATCGTTGCTATGAGCAGGACCCGCGGAAATCTGAAGCAAGGGTTCCTGAGGTGCACCGGCTCTCCCTCGGGAATGTACTACCATCTTGGCCACAATAGGAACGCCGGGAGTAACAAATTTCCAACCACGGCCTCTAGGACCCCCTCTGGCCTCTCAAACTGACCTGTATACTGGTGCTACCAGGGGAAGCATGCCCATGTAGGGTAGGCCAAACTACTAAGGTGTTTCGCATAGAATGTTTTCGTTCCTGGAATAGAGTTGCTTCTATCCTTTCATTCTTTTGAGAAACAGATAAGGGTTATGGCTAGGAGGAATACCTGTTAAATGTTGAAAGGGTGTGCATGTACCGTAGAGAGAGATCAGATCGATTGCGAAGAACTCCTTTTTGTCTAGGAAGGACTACCTGCAAGTAAGAACACAAGACCACCAGATTCTAGTTAGACAATAAATGAGGGAACTGCCTTGGGCCTAGGAAATATTAGACTTCCTTTCGAAGGTGGTCAGTTCCCCTGCTAATACGAATTAACACAAATTCTAACAAAGAAGTTATTGTCAAATTATAATTTAATTGCCTCGTTAAAACAATAGAGAAAAGGATGGTTTTGGTTTTGAATCACAGTGACCAATGCCGGTCACTGTCACCGGTACCGGTTTCTGATAACCGATATCGGTAGTGGCAGTGATGGCTATAATATGGCTATGGTATTTATTAGGATGGTAAATGATTGGGGATAGGTAATGGGGGTGATGGAGAAGACTCAGAGAATATGTGGGGCTATTCTTGGGGTAATGTAAGGGTAGAGGAATGACAGTTAGATGTAGGGTGTTACCAGGTAGTGGATCTGGGAGTAGACTTATAATTACCGTGATTCAGAAATCCAAGAAATGTTATTAAAAGAACGTCCAAGACACTACTTACTAGTTCCTGATGAATATACAGGTCCAAGGACTATGATGACGAAGGCAGGGTTCAGGTAGGATGATATGACAATCCAAGATGAGCTATCATCTCTCCCAATGCTTGGATGAGTGTCGCTGTGCTATGGTTACTCAGTTGCAGTCTTGGGCTCGATGTCCTTCTCTGCAAAACTCTTCTCTTTCCTTCACTTGTATCTGCTCTGCCAAGTGAATTCCTTCAGATCCTTCCAATGAATTCCAGATTCAGATTAATGAATTCCAGCCCTTTGTTTTTGGTTGGGGGAGGTCATTTACAGGGAACCGATGGCGGCTACGTAACCGATGGCGGTTGAGTAGGAACCGATGTTGGTTAAGTCAAAGTGGGCTATTTTTAGTAAAATAGCCAACTTTCCCTCCTTTTCTCTCGAGGAATTAGTTGTGGGCTTGGTCAAGTCATTATTAGGTTGATTTTGGTGCGGGTGAGGAGTAATTAGTCATGGGTGTGGATGTAGACCAAGTTATAGGTGTTAATTAGGTTTATGGTTAGGACTAGGTCATGATGAGGTGGCGAAATGAGGTGGCAGGTTTGGAGATGTGGATTTATTAATTATAAGGTAATTAATAAATAATTGTGCAAGGTTTAGGCGGTGAGGCTAGGTTGTAAAATGAGATGCGGGGCACAGGGGGTTGTAAGACACAAATTTGGTGTCTACATTAGCCCCTTGTTGTCGTGTAGCTTGTCTTGTAAAGCTGCATTGACAATAATAAGAAGTGGTTACTCCCGTTAAGGATATAGGTAATCCCCGTCAAATCTATCACAGATTGAGGTAACTTGAAATCAGGGATAGGGTTGATAAAGGGTAACTGGTGTTGAGATGATGGTGAGATGGTGGGGTAAGTTCAAGGAAGCAGACGCATGTTGAAATGCAGTAGTGCGACCAGGGTACATGATTTGAAGAGCCAACAAGCAATTCATAGGCAAAGGTCGATAGTTTATCCAAACAAGGGTGATATAATCCTGGTATCCAAAGCATATGAAGTAGCTCCAGGGGATATAATGGGTAAGGTACAGGAACGTTTAGGCATGTCCGGCAGTACCAAATGATTGGTTTGGTTGAGATAAAACGTTACGGTCTCGGTCTAGGAAAAGTTGGTCGTCTGATCAAGTCAAGTACCCTAATCATGCTAAAACACGAACGGGTGAGCTCGAGTGAACAAAAAGTTACATGATGGGTGGATAAAATTGTAATTTGCGGGTTTTGGGCGAGGTATTTAATTGGTGTGGCCTTGGGTCAGGCCGATTGTTTAGTGAGGGCCGTGGGTCGGGCCTGATTGGTTGGTTGCGGCCTTGGGTCAGGCCTGATTGGTTGGGTGCGGCCTTGGGTCGGGCCAAATGGTTGGTTGCGGCCTTGGGTCGGGCCAAATGGTTGTTTGTGGCCTTGGGTCGGGCCAAATGGTTGTTTGCGGCCTTGGGTCGGGCCAAATGGTTGGTTACGGCCTTGGGTCGGGCCTGATTGGTTGGGTGCGGCCTTGGGTCGGGCCAAATGGTTGGTTGTGGCCTTGGGTCGGGCCAAATGGTTGGGTGCAGCCATGGGTCGGGCCAAATGGTTGGTTGTGGCCGTGAATTGGGCCAATGAAGTCAAAAAAGGCTATTTAGCAAAGGAGGGTATAGGCGATGTGGTGAGAAAAGTGGAGAGTGGTGGATAAGGGCGGAAGTTAGGTGAAGGAAGTGGGTAACCGATATTGGTTATGTGTGACCGATATCAGTTAAAAGACCGATAGCGGTATTCTAGGGCGCAAAATAACCGGTATCGGTTATAGGTCAAAAACCTATAAAAAGAAAAATACGGCCTGTCATTGTCACATTGTCAATTTGATAACCAATACAGCTTATCTAGGTTTAAAATTGATTTTTGTGAGTTTGTAGGCTGAGTTGGCAGTAGTTGAGTGGAGGAGTGAGTGATTGGTAGACCCCAGCAAGTAGGAGGCAGAATTTGATTGGTGGAGGACCCAGCTGAGGAGATTTATAAGAATAAATAAGGATGCCGACCTACACGTCAATGATAGAGAAGATGTATTTGTTTAACATCTAAATAAAACTAAATATGTATGTTGATTTGAGTGATGATAATAATAAGAATGGTTGTGTTTTGAAAAAGAATAAAGATGAATGTTATCAAATAGAAATACATAAAATTATTTATATTTACAACACATGACAGGTTATGGTAGGGGATGGTCGAGCTAACCTTGGGAGACCCCATGTCTCCTAAGTGCTACCTACATAGCCCATTGCACAAAGCAAGGAGGGGCCTCAGACCGATGTAGTTCTCCTTTAGGACCAGGGAGAGGTGAATTCAGGAAATTTGGTTGTGGTTAAGCAATTTGTTGGTTGGTAAAAAAATATTGATATTGGTAGGGTAATGTTGTTGGTGTTGGTAAGGTATTGGTGATGTTGGTGTAGGTATAGGTGAAGCAAAAGTTAGCTTACCTAAGTATTAGGGAACCGTGTCCTAATTAAGGTCAACACATAATTCTAGATTTGAGTAAAAAGAGGAAAAAGTGTCCCGTAGTTGAGAAGAGCTAAACAAACCACATATAAATGTAGGATGAGCTTGAATCCCTAGGTACCTTGCCTATGCGAGAAGTCGATAGGTGAAAAGAGTCGTATAATCACAATATATCGGATATACATCATGTCCCTTGAGTTTTGTTGCTTTGACGAATGGTGAGGGTGAGGTGGTTGATATAGTCGGGGTGCAGAGAACTTGTTATAAGGTGATTATTTTGACGAAAGAGAACCAAACCTAAATAGACAAGTCCATGACTCAAAAGTGCTTTTGAATACTACTTTTTATTTTTCTGGATATAGACTGATCGATGCGGGGAAGTCTACATGGGATATGTATTTTGTTGTTCTTGAGGTCTTCACGAAGCTGATCAATATGAGAAGCTTCTGATAAAGACTGAATTTGTAGTAGCAGATGCGGTTTTTGTGTATAGCTGTCCTTCAAGGGAGCAGTCTATTTATAATAGTAGAAGTGGTTTTGCACATAGTTTTCCTTCGAGGGAGCAATCTATGTATAACTTAGAGGTCTAGATGTCCGTTTGGAATGAAGCATCTAGTTTTGTAGGAATTTTGACTCAAGAATATCCCATAAGTGTACAATTGAGAACATGTTATTTTGATATTTTTAAGTCATGGACCAGACTAAAAAGGGGAAGGTCATCTTTAAGAGGAGGTAATGACCAAACCACGTGAGCTTGATTCTATTTTGAGATGCATGGAACAAAAGTGTATGAGGTAGTAAATGAGCTCAAGGGATGAGCGCAAGGTAGATAAGAAGTGATATAACACTAAATTCAATATTAGAAGGGCTCGAATATGCAAGGCATTAAGGGGTTCAGGCTCAAGTTTACCATTAAGTGAAGCTAAATGGTAAGTGCCTGATCTGTAAGTATGAGTGATAATGTAAGGCCCAATCCAATTAGAAGTAAATTTTCCACACTTGCTCTTTTCTAGTTTGGTTACATGTTGATTCTCTTTGAGGAAAAGATCACCAACCTTAAAGGTACGCTCATGAAGTTGCTTATCATAAGCCCACTTCATGCGCTTTTGATAGATTTGAAGGTGGTCAAGAGCTGAAAGATGACGCTCGTCAAGAAGCTCCAATTGGGCTAGCCACTCTTGGCGGAAATCATCGTTTGTGAGAATATCCTGAAGAGATATTCTTAGGGAAGGTATTTGTATTTCAATAGGTAAGACAGCCTCGGTACCATATACCAAATAAAATGGGGGTGGCAATAGTGGAGGTGTGAATGCTAGTCCGATAAGCCCAAAGGGCAAAGGGGATATGATCAGGCCAATTGCTTCCAGAATTGTTAACAACTTTCATGAGGATTTTGGTTACGGTTTTGTTAGAAGATTCGGCTTGACCATTTTCTTGTGGCTAATAAGGTGATGAAAAGCTAAGTTTGATACCAAAGTTGTCACCAAGGTCTTGTAACAACTTATTTTTGAAATAATTTCCATTATCTGTAATCAGGCGATGAGGAACGCCAAAACAACAGATAATGTGATGGTTAATGAATTCTACGATTTTTTCTTTTTTGGTTAAAATGAGTGGAATGGCCTCCACCCATTTAGTGTAATATTCAGTTGCTGTGATTATCCAACGGTGACGTTGCGAAGAAGGCTGGTGAATCTCACCAATAAGGTCTAAACCCCATTGTGAGAAAGGCCAAAGATCTCGTGCGACCTGTAGCGGATGGCTAGGAGTATGTTGAAGGTTGGCATGTTGTTGACACATAACACAACACTTAACATATTCGTAGCAATCGTTATTAAGAGTAGGCCAATAATAGCCTAGACGAAGGATTCCGTTTGGCCACGGCAAGGCCACTAAAATTTCCACCACAAATACCATCGTGGACTTGTTCGATGGTATAGGTGACCTCCGCACCGGTTAGAAATCGAAGGAGAATGCCATCAAATCCATGTTTATAGAGGAGTCCCCCCATGACAACATAATGAGAAACACTTTTAAGAAAAACACGTTTTCCATTACTAGTAAGGTCAGGTGGGAGAACAGAAGTTGTAAGGTAGTCGTGAAATTGGTGATACCAAGTATCTTGTGAATTAGCAGACACATTATTTACCATAAAAACATCTGGGGCTGAGTAAGATGGGGCAAAGAGTTGTTAGACCAAGACAAATATGTCAGAGTCAGTTGTTGAGGTAGGGAATTTGCGAGGCTAAGCAAGCCATAGTATCCACAAATTTGTTAGTGGAGCGGGGAATGGTTTGGATAGAATAATGAGTAAATAAGGTCAAAAGTGAATCCGCGTAATGTTTGTACTTTTGAAGTTCCTCATTTTTATATTGGTAGATGCCCGTAACTTGATTGGCGACCAATTGAGAGTTGCCAAAAATGTTAATAGACTTTACACCTAAGTGTAACGCAACCTAGAGACCCAAAACAAGGGCCTCGTATCCCGCTGTATTATTAGTGCAGGGGAAATCAAGCCGGAATGAAAGAGGCATAGGTTCAGCGTCCAGAGGAATGAGAACAACGCCTGCCCCTTCGCTGCGCTGGCATTTGGATCCATCGAAGAAGAGGGTTATTGGAAACAACTCATCACTGAGTGAAAGAGTGGCAATGAGTTTGTCAAGGAAAGTAAAATTGGTAAATTGTTCCCCAGGTAAAGGGGCTTCCGCGAGTTGGTCTGCGATAGTTTGTCCTTTCATTGATTTCTGGTGTACAAACTCAAGGTCGAGGTCAGCGAGGAGCATAAGCCATTGGGCGATGCGTTGGTTTAGATGAGGTTTGGTGTACATATAATGGATGGGGTCCGCATTGGTGATGACAAATTTTTTGTGATTTAGGAGGTAGTGTCGGAGTTTAGTGGCTACGAATGATAGGGCTAGGCACAAATTTTCTACATGTGTATACCTAGTCTCATAATCCACGAGAATATGACTTATGTAATAAACAGCTTGTTCTCGATGCTCGGAGTCACGATGTGTGAGCATGGCTCCTACAGCATGGTCGGTGGCAGAAAGGTAAAGGTAGAAAGGGCGATCGTCCTGAGGTGGGATAAGAACAGGTGGCTGTAAGAGATAGGCTTTAAGAGCCTCAAAGGCTTGGTGGCACTCTTCACTCCATTGAAAGGCAATGTCCTTTTTAAGGAGGTGATGGAAAGGTTGACATCGATCCAAGAGTTGGGAGATGAAATGCTGGATAGATTGGATTTTACCTTGCAAACTACGTAATTGTTTGAGGTTAGTAGGTGGGGGAATTTCTAGGATAGCTTGGACTTTAGCTGGATCGACCTCGATGCCACGCAAAGAGACAATAAAACCAAGGAGTTTTCCCGAAAGGACACCAAAGACACATTTCTTTGGTTAAAGATGAACACAATATTGTAACAGGCAATCAAAAATAATAGTTAAAACATCGAGATGTTCACTGCGATGTTTAGATTTGCCAAGAAGATCATCAACATAATCCTCAAGGATAGTGTGCATAATGTCATGAAAAATGTAAGTCATAGCCCGCTGATAGGTCACACCAGCATTCTTAAGACCAAACGGCATGACACAATAGCAGAAGGTTCCCCAAGGAGTTATGAAGGTGGGTTTATGTTGATCGGCCGGGGCTACCAAAATTTTATTGTATCCCGAGAATCCATCCATGAGAGAAAGCATCTCATGGCCCGCAGTGAGATCAACAAGTTGATCAATACTTGGGAGGGGGAAGTCATCCTTTGGGCAAGCGAGGTTAAGGTCCCAGAAATCCGTACATATCCGAAGTCCCCCCGTTGCTTTCGTAACAGGTACGATGTTAGAAATCCATTGAGGATAGTTAATAGGTAAGATGAAGGAAACAGAAAGGATTCGTTGAAGCTCTTCTTTGACCAAGAGTGCAATGCGTGGATGCATTTTTCTCAGTTTCTGTTTAACTGGTTTGGAATCAGGTTTCAGGGTAATGTTATGGACCGCAATGTCAGGATCAATTCCCAGCATGTCAGCATAGGACCAAGCGAAAGCTTGGTTGCGGGCACGGAGGAAGGTAATGAAGGCAGCTTGTTCTGATGCGTTAAGAGATTGTCTGATCTTCACAATGTGAGGATCATCCTCTATGTGGATGTTGATTTCTATAGTTGACTCATTCAACATGGTTTGAGTTTTAGATGGTAAGGCGCGTTGAATATAAGATTCATCCACACCAAGGTAAGTGAGGATGCAATCGTCATCCTGGCACTCAACAACATTAATTGAATGTGAATCCTCTTCGATCATGTCTGGATATAGAAGGGGAAGAGAAGATGGGTCCTCATTATCGCGTTGATAAGTGAGAGGACCCAGGTTGATAGCATTTATGAAAAAAAAAGTTAGGAGGGATAGATTCAGGGTCTATCGACTCTGTGGGTGATGATGGCAAAATGGGTGATGATGGTTCGAAAGGAGTGACGTCATCATCTTCCCAGATACAACTGACATGAGGTTTCTTTGGTGTAAGTGTTTAAGGAAATCCAAGACCACTACGATCTTTGTGTTTGTAATGTAGTCACAGGAATGATTGTATGTCGGCCTTGTTCTTAAAGACCAAAACCAAAACCTTTCCAAGCACAGCGAGTCAAGAAGGTGAGGGAAAAATGACGATTTTTCAGGTATTGAAAATCGGATTGGAAGGGAACCACACCAAGGGGAGGTTCAGGGGTAATAGAGGATGCATCGACACCCCCATACGTTAGGTTGGTGCTGCAATTAGGTGGTCCGTAGGAGATTACCTCCCCCACATGACGGTCGTAGGTAGGATACGCATGTAACTGTCCGTACTCCTGTGGAGTATGGAAAGAGCTAACATTATATAGGCGATACTCCCCCAGCGTAAGGCGTTGAAAAATATCTACTAAGGGATCTGAGGTGGGGATGTTGTCCGTGGGAAAGGAAGTGGTATTTGTGACAACGGTTTCATTGGTTGAAGGTGTAGGTGCGGTTGAGGTGGATCGTTGAGGTGTGGTCGAAATAGATGGTTGGGTTAGATGAATGGGTATCTTGACTGGTACAAGCACATCATTAGTGCAATATAACATATTGCAGGTTTTGAAGGGGGGAGGGTCAGCTTTTATGGTGTAGGACTTCCCCTCGTACTCAAATTTTATGCATCTATGTAAGGTAGAGGGAATGCATCCCATAGCTTGGATCCAAGGGCGGCCTAACAACATGTTGTATGACAATTTACCCTCAAGGACATAGAAGAGTTCGGGTAAGGTACGTGGCCCTACACGAATGTTAAGGATCACAGTGCCTAAGGTAGAAGTAATAGCATCGTTGAATGAATGCAACATGGTGGGGTTGGCAAACATGCAGCTAGAGGGGATATTCATTTGTTGGAAGGCTTTGGAAGAGATGATGTTTAGGCTAGCACCTCCTTCAATCATAACACGATTTACGTGGATGTCCCAGATGTAAGCTGAGATGAAAAGAGCGGGGGTCAGGATCTTCTGCACCAAATTCAACAATTTCGTCTTCGGAGAAACTGACAGTAGCGGTTTGTTGTACAGGGATGGAAGTGATAGATTGTTTGGTGAGAGAAGCAACGTGGTTGGGTGTTAAGATGGAGGTAACATGCAAGGTTTCGTTAGGTAAGACCTCTATCCCTTGAAGGATTTCAATGAGAGCTTGTCGATGAGATTCAGAGGTCTGAATGAGATCATACAGTGTCATTTTTACATGTGATTGGTGAAGCTGTTTGATCATGGTTCGGTGGGCAACTCCATTAGAGACGGGGTAGGAAGTTCCACGAATAACCACTTTAGGTGGTGGTGCGATCAGGATGGTGGACGGAGAAAGAGAGGCCATATGTGTGATTTCTTTAGCTTTGCCATTGTTTTTCTGCCCTCGAGTAGCAACACTAATCATGTTGATCTCGTGAACACGAGAGGAGGAAGACGGTAGGGATAAGTCATGGTCTTTGAGAGGTGGGATTGTAATAATGATAGATCTTGGTGAGGAGGGGACAGGTGGTATAGGAGAGGGGATTGAAGCTAAAGGTTTCTCCCTTCGTAAGTTGTCTTTCTTAACCTTTCGATCCAAGAGAGGTGACTGACGAAGTATGGCTTTCAAAGCTTTGCATCCCTCTACATCATGTCCTCGTGTGTGGTGGTAAGCGCAGATTTTAGACTCATCATAACCTATAGGTTGAGGTTTAGATGGATCATAGGGTCTAAGTGGGGGTAGTGAAATGGTCGCATTCTCCACCAACATAGCAAGGATTTTGGCATAAGACCCTTTAAGCGGGTCAAAGTCAGAGGAAGATGAGGCTATTGACTGGGTGGGTTTCGGTAATGACTAGGTATGGTTGATTCGTACGGGTGGTGGCTTAGCCAAGGGGTTTTGATAATTGGATTTAACTAAATGTGGCTTCTTCGGCGCAGAAGTTATGTTTAGCTGGTCAGATGACATGATAGCAGAAAAAAACCACGGAGAAAGAGGAGTGACAGTAAACAAATCCTTTGATGGTGGAGTTTGTTTAGGGTTGATAGGTGGACAAGATACTTGGGGTGATGGTGTTGATACACCCATGGATCTCTGTATGGGTGAAAAAGATGCAGGTCTTTTTAAAGAAAACGCAGGAGGTATGATGTATTGAGGCAAGGTGGAGGGGTGAGGTCCCAATATAGAAGACCTAGGTGTGATGGTGATGGTTTTAGTTGTGACAGAGGCATAGGTTGGACTTGAGGAGATTAGGGGATCGATTTTGTCTCCTAGGTGGATGGACGGCTTTACTTTTGGATAAATCTAACCGTTTAGGTGGGTGTGTTAGGCTGGGTATTGGTAGAGTCCCAAGAGTAGGGAAAGGTTTGGTTAGGTTAGTAGAGGTGAATGAGGTATTTGGTACAGATGAGGGGGGTGAAGATGAGGACATAGGCATTTTAAGCTTTTGTAAACACTTCAGGTATATGATAGAGGCGTCTGGATCGGTCATCTGCATTTGAGTAGAATATGATGTACTCAAATGTTCCCATAGGACTCGTCTATCTTCTGAGGGGTGACAATCCTCACGTGTGAATATGAACTTTTGTATGGAAGAAATGTGGGTTGTAATTCCAGTCCACTGTGGGTGTGATACAGGGGGTAAATGAGGCACTATATCAATGGGTGTTAAGAGGTCAACCGATCGCTGAAAAGATTTAGGTGATGAAGAATTAATAGGTAGGAGGGCATGTTTGAGAGGATCCGTCATGATTAAAGAATTTGGTGATGTCGGTTCAAGGGGTTTCTCGTCTAAGGATGACAAAAAAATTGGCGAGCCTTCCTCTTGTACAACAAGAGTGGTAGAAGGAGATGTTTGGGAAATAGATAAGTTAGATAACATCCGCTCATAGTCTTGCAAGGATGTGGTGTAAGAAGGCTCATCTGTGAGAAGAGAACTCTGGGCGGTTAATTCCTTTATGGGTAAAGGAACGGCAAGGATTTCGTCTTGTCTTGATGGTGGTGAAGGGGGTTCAGGTTCTTGTGTTAGTGAAGAGGCTTGATTTAGAATTTTCTCGATAGAGGCTTTCGGTTGGGAGTTGAAGATCGCATGGATTTCATGAACACTCTCCTCGGCTAAGATATCCTGGTTTATGTTACTGTTAGATGAGTGGTTCGGAAATGGTTTTTTGAAGATTTTCAAATTTTGGTTAGCAGGGGCATTAGGATTATCAAGGGTTATATCCCCTGTATCAACCATTTCCTGCACTAAATTTTTCAACATCTTACAGTTTTCGTGACTGTGTCCCTTCACGCGGTGAAAGTTACAGAAGTCATTTTCTTTGTACCAAGAAGGTATAGCACTGGGTGGAATCAAACCCGGAGTGAGGTTTAACAGGAGGCAAGGTAATAGCTCCTGCTTTGAGAAATTTTTCCAATATCACACCATAAGTTTCTCCTAAGGGAGTATAATTGATGGGCTCGACTTTATACTTATAGGTGGTTTTTGGCGGGGTATTATACGGTGCTTGGGATTTGACCATCACTGCGTGGACAGCTCCTTTTGATTTCGAAGCAGTCGATGCGTGATAATTGGTGGTGTTGGGTTATGTTGGTGGAGTCTTGGGTTCGGAAATTAGGGTTTTTGTTGCGCGACCACAATTTCTCTTCCTCTAAGGCTCGAATTTCTGGTTTCCGAGCCATAGTAAAGGCCTCATTAAAGGTGCAAAAAGTTTGAATTTGGAGGGTAGGAGAAATGTGCTTAACGCAGGCCCGCGTAAAGAGTTCGATAAGTTCAGCCTGAGGCAAGGCATAAGTAAGTTGGTTGATAAGGCCCCGCCATCGTCCAATGAAATCTGCGATAGATTCGTCTTCAAATTATCGGATGGCATAAAGGTCGGTGATAGATACTTTCTTGGCAATGTTAATGGAGAAATGATCCAAGAAAGATTGGGCTAATTGGTTAAAAGAGAAGATTGAGTGCTAGGTTAAAGCACTGTACCACTCCAAGGCGGGTCCTGATAAGGACATAGGAAAGGTGCGGAGTAGTAAGGCATCGTCATGAGCAATTAGATAGCAGGCATGTCTAAATGATCGCAAGTGTTGTTGAGGATCCTCCTTACTATTAAAAAGAGTAAATTTTGGTAATTCCCATTAAGGAGGATATGAATGAAGGGGGACAGAAGGATGGATAGGCTCCCGACAAACTTGCTCATATGTAAGGGTGCTACGGCTTCCTGAAACAAAAGCCTCCAGATTTTGCATCTTGTCCATCATTTGTTTGATTAAATCAGTGGTTGGATGAGATGATGGTGCGGTTGCCGTAAACGGAGGAGGATTGGGCCAAGGGCCACCACTAGACAATGGTGGGGTTAAATGTTGATAAGGTATTGAGGATGAATATGCTGAGGCGACCGAATAGGGATGTCCTATATAAGATGTTTAAGTCACCGGATACATGTGTGGAAATGAAAAGGTGGGCGGAGCTTGAGAAGGAAAGCTTGTGTGGATAGGTGGCAGAGAGAAAGTTATGAAAGGAGCAGTCTGCAAGAGAGACAAGGTAGGATCAGTCAGTGGTAATGATAGGTTGGGTCCCAGATTAACTAAAGGAAAGCCAATCTGTGCCGTATGAACCCCTGAAGCCACTGAGTTGGGAGACAGGGCTAAGGATGAAGAAGGCAAGGCGGAATTATTAGGTGGAGAAGGAGCTAAATGACCAGCTATGCTAATAGGCATGCCAACAAGGAGTTGACCATCGGGTGTACGGTCAGGGGCATGAGACAAATAGTACTGTACAGTCGCTAGGATTAGCGTCCAAAAATTTCACAAATTCCTTATCTCCTACAGGGATTTTGGGAACCTCACTGGTGTCCGTAGGATTCCCTACAGGATGTGAAGGGGGTGATTCAGGCAAAGGCACAGAGCAGGCATGTGAAACCATGGCTGCAGCTTATTTCCGAGTGATAACAACCATGGACAAGAGTACACAGTAGGGATGCAATCTATCAGGAACAGAAGCAGCAACAAAATGTTGGAATTGGTAGGTTGCTGGTTTTGGGAACTGTGAAAGACAGTAACTGATATCGGTCAGATAACCGATGTCGGTCAGATTGTAGCCGGCGTCGGTAAGTTAACCGATGTCGGTAGAATAAGACCGGTGTAAAAAGTTGTAAGAAAGTTGCTGATTTGGGGTTAACGATGCTTAGTATACCTACCAAGCTGTTCTGAAGTGATCACAGAAACAGTGTATGACAAAGAAACAGAACTAAAAACAAGCAAGATGCATAAGTAATTTAACAGAATAACCCTAGGATTAGTTTTAATTACTTTGGGCTTATGCCTTAGATGCAAAATGATGTCAATCCTAAACAAAATACCTAGGGGAAATGTCAAGTTTGTTTCGGCTTATAAGGTTACCTCAATCGGGTAGAGGAATACCGCAGAAAAGGGGGGATGTTTGAGCTGTTGTGTTAATTATGATGTGATTCGGTATGTGTTGTGTAGTGAAAGTAAGATTAATTTCCTGTCAATACCGTGGATATCACCCCCACGTGTACAACCTGTTACTTAATCTACATTCACTAGAATTGAAAACAGCAAGCAAGAATGTGACGCAAGTGTTTTAAACCCAAATCGAAAATGATATTCGATGAAGCAAAGAAGATGAATTTCACTAATGTAAAAGATGTGAAAGCAAGACAAATTCTTTTACCAAAAATAAAAAAATATCTTGTGAATATTTTACAAGAAGAAAATAGCAAGTGTGCTCCCTATTTGAAAGCAAGCAAGAAAGAAAGAAACCCGAAATGAGTCCCACCGGGCGTGCCAAAATGTTTCACACAGAATGTTTCCATTCCTGGAATAGAGTTGCTTCTATCCTTTCATTCTTTTGAGAAACAGATAAGGGTTAGGGCTAGGAGGAATACCTGTTGAATGTTGAGAGGGTGTGCGCGTACCGTAGAGAGAGATCAGATCGATTGCGAAGAACTCCTTTTTGTCTGGGAAGGACTACCTGCAAGTAAGAACAGAAGACCACCAGATTCTAATTAGACAATAAATGAGGGAACTGCCTTGGGCCCAGGAAATATTAGACTTCCTTTCGAAGGTGGTCAGTTCCCCTGCTAATACGAATTAACATGAATTCTAACAAAGAGGTTATTGCCAAATTACAATTTAATTGCCTCGTTAAAACAATAGAGGAAAGGCTGGTTTTGGTTTTGAATCACAGTGACCGATAACGGTCACTGTCACCGGTACCGGTTGTCTGATAACCGATATCGGTAGTGGGCAGTGATTTAGGGGCTTTGCTGAAGGTTGGCTATAAGATGGCTATGGTGTTTATTAGGCTGGTAAATGATTGGGGATAGGTGATGGGAGTGATGGAGAAGACTCAGAGAATATGTGGGGTTGTTCTTGGGGCAATGTAAGGGTAGAGGAATGACAGTTAGATGTAGGGTGTTACCAGGTAGTGGATCTGGGAGTAGACTTATAATTACTGTGATTCAGAAGTCCAAGAAATGTTATTAAAAGAACGTACAAGACACTACTTACTAGTTCCTGATGAAGCTACAGATCCAAGGACTGTGATGACGAAGGCAGGGTTCAGGTAGGATGATCTGACAATCCAAGATGAGCTATCTTCTCTCCCAATGCTTGGATGAGTGTCGTTTTGCTCTAG
Organism: Taxus chinensis; assembly: GCA_019776745.2. Lineage (NCBI taxonomy): Eukaryota > Viridiplantae > Streptophyta > Pinopsida > Cupressales > Taxaceae > Taxus > Taxus chinensis. The sequence goes on from CM034151.1 coordinate 823,223,254, forward strand.
TTACTCAGTTGCAGTCTTGGGTTTGATGTCCTTCTCTGCAAAACTCTTCTCTTTCCTTCACTTGTCTCTGCTCTGCCAAGTGAGTTCCTTCGGATCTTTCCAATGAATTCCTGATTCAGATCAATGAATTCCAGCCCTTGTTTTTGGTTGGGGGAGGTCATTTATAGGGAACCGATGGTGGCTACGTAACCGACGGCGGTCGAGTAGGAACCGATGTCGGTTGAGTCAAAGTGGGCTATTTTTAGTAAAATAGCCAACTTTCCCTCCTTTTCTCCCAAGGGATTAGTTGTGGGCTTGGTCAAGTCATTATTAGGTTGGTTTTGGTGCGGGTGAGGAGTAATTAGTCATGGGTGTGGATGTAGACCAAGTTATAGGTCTTAATTAGGTTAGTTTAGGGTTAGGGCTAGGTCATGATGAGGTGGCAAAATGAGGTGGCAGGTTTGGAGATGTGGATTTATTAATTATAAGGTAATTAATAAATAATTGTGCAAGGTTTAGGTGGTGAGGCTAGGTTGCGAAATGAATATGCGGGGCACAGGGGGTCGTAAGACACAAATTTGGTGTCTACATATAAGTGGACCACTGTGCTATCTGGGCCCACGAACCTGCTGTCTTAAGGTTCAGACATCTCCCAATGATCGGGGACCCCCCAGAATATGATAAAAATCCTCCAAAGTGATGGTCCACTCACCGCGGACCCCTGGTAATCGGAAGGTGTGTTCCGATCAACATCCCAATAGGAGAATAAGTCACAAAGAATGTGACTGGATGGTGAAACATGTGGAACGCGTGAGATACATAGTATCCCCGACCCTCTGAAGAGTGTCCTCCTCATCCTATGAAAGTGCATCTAGTACTGCTGGGAGCCGGTCACACTCCCTCTCTCGGCTCCACTGAATATACTCCTCTCTCACCTGCATACACCCAAAAACACACAAAACAAAGCAAGTTAGCATCCAAGTGATACTAGAAAAATCATGAAAACACATAGAAATGCTAAAAATGTAAAAACAATCTCAAACAGATGTTCTTTTGGCATTCTGTGCAAAACTGCTACCCTGAGCAGGGAGGCGGTTTTCGTAACTACCGCCTTAAGGGTGGCACTCATGTCCCGAAAACCCATGCGGGTTTTATAATTTAAAAAGCATAAAAACACTAAAAAAGGATTGTTTTAGCTAAAAACAAAGCCTACCTAGTAGGCGCCCCTCCTAAATGGACCTTTTGAACCTAACTTTTTTCAAAAATTACCCCCCCCATGACAAATATTTTAGCATTTTAAAATTGAGGGGGTGAAAAGTATAAATTGAAGAAAAACTAACATGTGATCTCACGGGTCGATGTTCCGCTCATGGAGGCATGATCACTATCCCGTCACAAACGTTTTGGCTCTACTTGCACAAGAAACCATCACCATGGGTCCCAGATCTCAGAATCAATCAAATCAACTCGCCGCAAATGAATAGGAAAATGGGCCCACTTTCATATATATAGCAACCTGACTTGTTTTAAAATATTTTTTTCGCAAGTTTGGAGCACCGAAGGAGGTAAGTTCTTACCCCCCACATAAATGGTACATCCTCATTTCCCATTATTTTAGTGTTTATTTTCCAATCTATCTTGTCAATCTGCACTTGAGTTCACTTTTCATTTTGTAGGGAGCGGGAATTTTGGATGGCGTCATTTCGACACACCGACATATCGGGTATAACTTCCAACTTCCCATTTCGGGACCACCATACTTGGACCCACTGTTTTATGCCTCTTCACGGCTAAAACGCTTCTCCGAGGGGGGCAATATGTACATACCCAAAATTGTAAGGTACTGTACCGTTGGAACAATGTAACACATGCCCCAATGATGATACAAGTCTCCTCGCAAGGTGTTTGGGATTTGGAAAAGCTCCCCAAGTGTGTGTTAACATCCCGCTATGCCCTGCTTGGCCCCCACATGCTTTTTTTTCTCTTTTCCCCTCTTTTCTTGGCCTTTTACTCTTCAGTTACGAAACCGCTGCCCTGCCTGGGCGGTGGTCTCGTGACTGCCGCCCTAAGCAGGGCGGGCAGTCCTGTAACCGCCGCCCTGCTCAGGGCGACGGTCCTTTACACATTTTCCAGAATGCTCTTTTAACATGACTCACGTAAATTTCAACGTTTACCAGATTTTTTTCACCACCATAAGCTTGCATTAATGATTTTGGTTCCCTAGAATAGTGTTTTGCCATTGTTTATAGTTTAAGAGTTCAATTTGGTTTTTACCTTGGGTAAATGCAGATGCTATAAATAGTTGGCTTGTGCTTAAGCAAATGGCCCCTCAAATTTGCCTCTGAATTTCTCTTTGCAATAGATTAGTCTTTCATTTTTCTTAGAATTCTTAGTTTCATTCATTGCATGCCTAGTTAGTATTGTTTTTCTGTTAGGAAGCCACATATCCATATTGTGTAGGTGCTGTTAATATTTCATCCAATCCATTGGAGTAGAATATCAAGTTTTCAATAGTAAGCCATTAAAGTTGCAGGTTTTGTTCTTTAAGTAGAATAGTTTCAGGTTCTGGACATTTTATGTTGCATGAGTCGCAATAAATCCCGCTAGGAATTGCATAAGCCAAGCTCTGTACTCTTGCGCTATCCCTCTCCTACTCGCATTGTATTCAGTCTGTATCCTAAGCTTCCTTTGTGCCAATATCTATTTCTGTTGATGCTAGCATTACACGCTTTTCTGGATCTACGTGAACACGAAGGAAAGAGGAGATCACACTGAGGGGAAAAAATCACACACACCATTAGATTCGCCACTATTCTGTAGAATCTAGGTTTTAGCTTTCAAAGTTTCTAAATTAGAAGCATATCAAATAGAGTAGCCAATCACTTTATTTCAGTCAATTTTACTTTCGATATTACCAAGGAAACTGTGGGGATTGATAGTTTCTAAGAGACTATGATTCATTCCTCACTTCTGAGGTTAGGGTCGAGAGTCTTGCAAATAGACTAGATCAAGTATTTCATTATTTAGAATAGGTTCACAGTTGCACAGACAAATAACTATACTTAGTTATTTTTGTTTGTTTTAATTTGTTATTTTAGCTATCAATTCTAGATATATTAAATAGTTACTCTTTTAAATTTGTTCGAATAGTTCATCAGAAAATACAAAAATAGAGAAATCATATATGTTATAGATATACTTAACATAGTTAAATTTCACTTTGCTACAGTTAAATTTACATTATTGTTTTTGTATGACAATCATGGGAACTAGGGAGCCCAAAGAATACGTATTTGAGCCAATCGTGCCCCAACCCAATCTCATCACAGCAATAACTGATATAGATCAAAATCTCAGGATCCAAGTCTTCCAAACAATGGTACACTTACAACAAATTGATTCCCAGTTAAGCGGGTTTAAACATAGAAGACGACAAAGCGCATACGTTTTGGCCGAATCAACCAGACTACAGATTACCCTAGATTCATATCTACATGACTGGTAGAAGGGTTTGAAAGAGAGTGGACATTTGGTTGTTATCCTTTGGTTCCAAAGTCAGACGCAGGAGACACTCTCACAGATATAGATACTAGCTTAAGAATTCAGGTTGCACGAATGCCTATAAGATATTCTGAGAAGATCACACAAGTTATTGATTCTGAATATAGAAGCTGAGAAAGCATACGATTATTGGATACTAGGGATTAGGGACTGATTCTGCACATGACCATAGCAAGAATGCTACAAATACAAATCTATGGTTGTGACCCAAAAATCCCACAGCCAAACCAATCCATAGGTGAATCAGACATAGACACTGGCCTACGTACACTAGTATTCCGGTCTACTCCACTTTCACCTATCATCATCGAACAATTATCCTTGCTAAACACATCAGCTAAACAAAGCTAAGGAGTTCTGGACTAGGCCAGAGAATCACCCATAGAGTCAATTATATTTACCATCCACCCTATGACCTTATCTGGAGATATACACGAAACTATCCCAGGTCATTTTCCACGTATTCCACAACCTATAGACTGAATCACGCCAGAGCTTGATATTGATTGGAGCCTTCGAGTAGTCATCCTTGCTAATCGATCTATCACACCAGTTCAAGTTAGGAGGGCCTTCTTTGCCTTAGATTCGTAATTTTCCACTAGTGCGTGTCAAAGACATTAGATTGCCTAACTAGTTTGTCTGCATCCCACACATATTCCATCCCCACTGGCTATCTCAGCATGACCTCGGGAGGTCGGGTGTGAGGAAGAGTTACTTGTAGATTCCCAAGCTCACTTGTCACTTTTCCATCGTACATGTACCTTTTATTTCAATAGCTATACTTTACTTTTTAGTTACATCCCATGGCTTGTGTGGGAAACATTTGAAAAACTCCTTATGAATAAAAAATTGAATTCTATAAATTAGTTATATATTTCTTTTTGCATTTCAACTTTTTGTATGCATTGAATGTTGAACTAACAAACTAAGTAATATAATTGAATGTCTTAATCATGAAGGAAAGAATTTAGAAAACATGTAACATCCAGTAATGAAATCTGATTTCTATAATCTGCACTTATGTTTGTTATTCAAAAAATTTACACTTCACCTATTCTTCAATTGGATGTCCTCATCAAGAAAACACAACTGTCCTTTGGGGCCTGTGTTCTTTTGTTGAGGATAGTCATGAAATTTCAGACTATGTGATCTGTTACATTTTGTAACAGCACACATAGCTGTAGATTTCATGTAATCTTTTAAATAAATCAATAGTAATGACATAAAATGAAAAAATTCTCCCCTAGCTTAGGTATACTTTAGCAATGCTATCCATCGTAACAAAGTTTCTAGTTTCGCAGTTCTGCACAAGTGCAGAAATTGTCAACATTTATGGTGATCATGAGAGAAAAGCTTCCTGCTAGCTTATATACCAGTGCCTTGCTCTTGTCTCATTGGGCATGGATTCCAAATGTGTAACCAAAATATGCCTTCCGAAAGGTCCAACCCTTCCAAAACAAACTAAAACTGGGAAAGGATCTGGTAAACCAGATCATGTGCACGAATGCACTTATTGAATTGAAAAATAATGCAATGTGCAGAAACTGCACTTATTGAATGGAAATCCTACTCTAACAATCACTGTAAGATTTTCAATAATAGTGTTTGAGAAACATACCATTCACAGGAATGGGGAGTTCCTCTCCATTCAGCTTCGAAATCTGAAAAGCATTATGTTCTTTGTAAGTTGAAATCATGTAAGGACCACTCCAGATTGTATCAAACTTTGCGTGTCTTCCTAGTTTTGCACGATAAACATCCCACTTTAACACAATATCTCCTTCATTGAATACTCTGAATTTGGCTTTCTTATCGAAAGTATTCTTCATCTACTTCTGATTCTTTTCCATATTTAAATGAAGCTTGATCTCTTAGCTCTTGTAATTCCATTAACTCTGCATAACGAACCTGCAATGGTTCATTCTCAAGAAGCCCCATTTGATGCATAAAATCTAATGCAAGATAACTCAACTGAAATAAGCATTCTTTCTTATTTTCCATACACAAGTTTGTATGGTGAATTGCCTATTGATATTTTAGGAGTCACTCCTGTTAGCCCAAAGTGTTGAATTCAACATCAGATGCCAAGCTCTTTGATTATATTTGAGTGTTCTTCTAATGATCCTTAACAATATTTTTGTTAGTACTTTCAGCTAAGCCATTACCTTGTGGGTAATAATTAGATGAAGAGCTTAGATAGATTCCATGGTTGACAGCCCAATCTGTTATCTTAGCACCAAGAAATGCTAGAGCATTATCCTGATATGATAGTTGCTAGAACACCAAATCTGCAAACTATACCTTCATAAAAGGATAGTATCACAGTTTCATTAGCATCTTTCAAGGCTATTGCTTCAGTCCATCATGTAAAATAATCTGTAGCAGTTAAGATCCACTTATGTCCTTGTGAAGAAGGTGGGTTTATCATGCCAATAAAGTCAAGACCCCACTGCATAAAAGGCTGATCAACTGAAATAGGTTGTAAAGGAAGCAAAGCTAAACGTTCTTTTCCAACAAAGAAAGCACATTTCTTACATTTTTCTAATCCATTCAAAACAGTCCTTGAATATGCTAGGCCAATAGTAACCAGCTTTCATAATTTTTAAGGCTGTGGTACATGCTGAGAAATGACCTCCTGCAGGTCCTTCATGGAATTTTGATAGTAATTTCTAAATTTTATCATAGTCAACACATCACAGCAAGATCCCATTTATATCTCTTTTGAACAACACACTATCAACAAAGAGATAGGGAACAACTTGTAATCTGAAATATCTTCATTTATTCTTATCCATACCTTCTAGATAGGTGTCATACTGTAAGTAGTTAACCAAATCATTCATCCACCTTGATTCCTAGATTTCTTGAGAAAGTTCAAGTTGCTGATTTTCTGGTTGGACCATGATGTTTGATTGCTGATACACAATTTCAGCATGTTGTTTTGAATCTTCAGGTTCTGCAGCTTGTTGTTTTTCCATATCAGCAATTAGATGCTCACATAAACCTTTACCTCAAACTGTCTTAGCAACCCAGATATCAACATCATATTCCATAACCTTCGTTATCCAGCCTGCTCTTTTCTCATTCAATTCTTTATTTAACAAGAAATCTTTCACACTTGGATGAGAAACAAGAACATGAATTTTATTGTTTGAAAGCATGTACTTAAAATTATTTAGTCCTCTGACTACTGAAAGTACCTGTTTTTCAAGAAATGTGTACCTTGTTTTGTAATCATGCAAAATTTGTCCAAAGAAAGCAATTGGCTTCTCAATATTCTCATCATTAACCTGAGTTAAAATAGTTGAGATTGTTTCAGCTCCTGCAAGTGCATACATTGTAAAATCTTTATCAAAATTTGGATTTGCAAGAGTAGGAGCCTGAGAGATAGCTCTGTTTTGATTGCTTCAAAACCTTCTCTCCCTTCACTGGTCCAAGAGAACATTTTCTCTTTCTTTAACATAAGTTATGGTAATGATTTAACCAATGCGGACAAAATCTGGAACAAATCTTCTAACAAAGTTGATTTTTCCAAGAAAACTTTGTAATGCCTTCTTATGATGAGGCAATGATATCTGTGATATAGCTTCGATTCTGAAAGGATCAATTGCTAAACCTTTCTTAGAAAAAATATGGCCAAGTAGTTTACCTTGATGTACTGAAAAGATAGACTTCTTGGGATTCAAGGATATTCCAAATTGCCTGCATAACTGAAAAGTCTGCCTTAAATGCATTAGATGTTCTTCATAATCTTTTGAAAATATAGTAACATCATCTAAATAAACAAGGATGCCATTTATTTAATAAGCTGCAAAAATCCATGTCCATTGCATGTTGAAAACGTTGCACCGGCATTTGAAAGAACAAAAGGCATTCTTTTGTAAGCATAAGTACCCCACTTGGTGGTAAAAGTTGTTTTATATCTATCTTCTTCTCGGACTAAAATCTGATTGTATCCGCTGTAACCATCTAGAAGAGATAGTCTATCTAAACCTGAGACTATTCTCAAAATATGATCCATATTCGGTAGTGGGTAATGATCTTTTAATGATGCTTTGTTAAGATCTCTGAAATCCACACATAATCTGATTTCTCCATTCTTCTTCCTAATAGGAACAAGATTTTCTACCCAACTTGAATGCTTAACTGGACAAAATAATTCCTGATTCAATCAACTTTGATAACTCTTTCCTCATAAGAGGTTCTATTCTAGGATTTACAGGCCTTTGTTTCTACCTAACTGGTTTAGAATTTGGCTACAATTCAATGGTATGTTGTGCTAAAATGGGATCAAACCCTTTCAGGTCTTGGTATCTCCAAGTGAAAACATATTTAAATTTTCTGGAAAGATTAATAAATGACTGTTTTTCAGCTGAGGAACATACCTTTCCAAGGAATAATTTTTTCCCTTCATCAACTGAAATCTCTTCATAATTATTAGCATGAGTTGACATCTTAGTTTTTTCTTTTCTTAACTGATCATCAGTGCTGAAGATGTCTTCCAATGTGACAAGACCTTAAGGAAATTTATTTGTCTTTAGTTGAACAATCTGGTCACCATATAAATGTTGTAATTTATCCTGATTTACTGTAGAAAATTCAGCTTCTTGCTGCAAAAACCTATAGATTTGATCATCACTTTCAAAAACCTGCCAATTTGACTCATTATCAGGTATAGAAGGCCTGACAATTAGCTTAATATGAGGCTGAATTTTGTTGTTTTCTATCTGTTCCAGCACTTCAAAACTAGTCACCAACTGCTACAAGTCTCTATGTGTGCTTGTTTTCAGTTCTAGGAATAGACTGAATATTAATAGCGTCAAAATATTCTATTAAGTCTGAAACTCTATGTCTATAAGATTTCATTAATGGATTCTTAAAAACATTAAAGTTCTTTACTTGATTGATAACCAACTCATAATCACTAAAAATTAGTAATGTGTTGATACCTCTCTTTCTAGCCCAAAGTAAGCCATGAATTAATGCTTCGTATTCAGCTACATTACAAGTGCATGTAAATTGGAGACTCAAAGCTAAGAAATACCTTTGGTTTTTTGGGGAAGTGAGCATCAAACCTTCTCCCTATCCTTTCTTGTTCTTAGCTCCATCAAAATGAAGCTTCCAAATCCCTTCTGCTGAATTTTTTATTTTGGACAACAAGCGAAGTGGTGTATTTTCTTCATGCATACAATATACACCAAAAATATGTTCTTCAACTTCCTTAAAAGGATCATGGGCATGTTATTCAACTATTTTTTCATCCATAAACATGTTAGAAACACCCTCTAATGCTGAGACTTGAGCTACATCATCGAAATCAGATTGATCTAATGTTGAATAATTAGCCACCGCATTTGGAGAGTGAGGCTCAATGTGAAATTTGGCCAACAGTTCTAAATTGATAGTAACCTTGGTGCCATAACATGTAGTGAAAAATAAGGACCAATCTGAAGAGAGATAACCTCCTATTTTCGCTATGAAATCTCTAGATAAGCACAAAGAAAAGTATGGAGGTAGATCCACAACAGTAACATCTTGCAGAATAGAAACATTTGGGCAAGCATGTAATGTTACCTCTAAATTTCTGATTACACCAACTATATTAGTTGCAGTACGATCAAGTTGTAAAACAATCTTTTCTATAGGCTCATACTGCAGGCCCAAATTTTCCGCAATTGCTTTTGGCATAACTGTGTTACTTGCACCGCTGTCCACCATGCAGTTATGAACTAGATTTTCTCCAATAATTAGTGATAGATAAAATGGTGGTGGTTTCTTTATATCATGAGTTTTTAAAACTTTCTTAACCATCCATTTAACCCCTTTCATGCGGTCTTGATCAAGTGTTCCAAGGACCATATCTAGCTTTTGAACTTCCTTTTCTGTTTTTTTGGAAGAAATTTGCAACTTAGCTAGTTCATGAGAGATAGCAGATCTTGTTGTCCTGGAATACTTAGAGCATCCCACATCGAGATGTTAACATTATGTTTTTTCATTACATCAACGATGTTAAAAGAAGCAACCATTTTAGAGATAGATTCAACTATTTTAGCATAAGCCTTAGCAAAAACTGATTCTGCTTCAGCAACTTTAGATATATGAGGAATAAATAATCTTCTTGGATTAGGCTGTAGCTATTTTTGTTGCTCTTTACCAACTGAAACACTTGTTGTTCTTTGTGGGACAAGCAGGACTGTTAGCTGGTTTTGGGGCTGTAGATGCTGAATTATTAGTGACAGTGGGCAGAACAGGTCTATTTTGTTGTTTTTTACTTTTAGTAGCCTTTTCTTGAGCTCTAGTGGTAACTGCAATGAAATCCTCCTCATTGAAGCTGACCAAATTCTATTCAGGTGCTTTCTGAACATGAGTTTCTTGGTGCCCACTCTCCATTTGAGGCATGAACAATGCTTCAGATTGAGGTTGTGCAACAAGATTCAGGTTCAGAAAAAAATTTGGGCAATTAGCAGCTGAATGAGGTTGGTTGCAAGGATGGCACCACTCTTCTGTAGCCATGTTAACTAGAACTAAAGCATTAGATGTACTAGGAACATTTGGATCAAATTGTCTTTGATGATAAGGCTGCCTATAATTTTGATTCTGTTAGTAAGGCTTCCTGTTTTGTTGATTTTGATGATAAGGAGCCTGATAAGGTCTGCTAGGCAATGCAAGTCTGTTTTCAATTGACGTCATCTTATTTCCTATAGTTTTCAAAGCTTTAAACATATCTGGAGATGGGGCTACAACAGTAGGCTCTACAATTGTAATAGGTTGTGGAATAGGGGCTAAATCTACCAAAAATGGCATTGAAGGCCTTGGTGCTAATTTTCCAGCTTAAATAAGGTTTTTTTCAACTTTTATAGCAATGTCATAGGCATTAAGAAGAGTATCACCTCTCATGGATTGGATCATAGTTGAAATATCGGTATTTAAATGCTCTAAGGTAATAAAGGGAAGTGTGATCAGCTTGAGGCTTAACACTTGCTGGGATTATTTCCCAAGTCCTAGCAAAATAGATGTTGAAACTAGACATGTACTCATGATGGGATCTTTTCAATAGTAAATATTTGTTCTATGAGGAATAAATGGTCTGCATTATCTTGGAATTGTTTCAGCAGTTTTTCACATAAATCATCCCAAGATCTTATGCTTCCTAATTTCTAGGTTTCTATACCATTGCAAGGCTTGTCCTTTAAAAGATTCATCTAAAAGTCTTAAAGCTACATCTTCATGAGTGATATTATGGACTGCACATATGGCTGTAACATCTTTAATATGTTCAGCAGGTGTAACTTGATTTTCACTGGTGAATGATGGCAAAATTTTCATGGCAGCAATAGGAATATCATGATAAACTGGAATTACTAATGGGCTGCCATTAGTAAAGGGCACAAAATTTCTAGGTGGTTGAAGGGCCATTGGAAAAACTGGGATATTGATAGAAAAATTGATACGTGGTGAAGGAATATTAGGAGGAGGGTTATCAAAACCAGGTCTATTATAGGGTAATGTATTACCAACTCTTCTCCTTCTAGCAGAATTCAAAGGTAAAGAAACAAACTCAGGAGGAATTCCTCTTACCGATGATCTTGTAGTCACTTTAGGCATGGAACATGCTGCAATACTGGTCTGAAATCAGCTCTCTACGGAGTCGCCAAAAGATCATAAATCTTTAGAATAAATTGATGCAGCTTGCTCCCTAAAGTAACTTTTAATTTGTTGTTGTAAATCTGTTGTAAATCTATTGTATCTACTCTAGAATTTGTAACTTGCATGCAGATCTGATTCGTTGTCCCACCGGGCGTGCCAAAAACTATTATCTCTCGAAAGTGCACCCTGTAGAGAGATGGCTGCAGGTTTTCTAAGTCTTGCAATATTGGTCTCTCTCTTTCATAGATACAATGGAAACACCTCAGGTCTATGGGTATACCTATTTTGAGGTGAGTCTCTGGTATCAAGGCCAGTTCCTTTTTTAATGTATCCTAAATTGATTCTCTAGGGGTAAGGGTAAGAAATAGCTATAAAAATAAATAAACTGAGGTGATACACCAAACTTATATGAGGTATTTGACTGAGTATATGCACAATTGATATGGGAAGGTTTTCTTGATGCACAAGCCAATAGTTTTCTACAGATTATTTAAGGGAAAAACTTGGTGGTACTGAAGGGAAAATATCACAACATTATTGATAAGTTAACATGCACATTAAAATTAAGCCAAAAATTCTTAATTTGCAATAGCGTAAGATGATTGGTCAAGGAAATTGCATTCACAAGACTAACATAAACATACACAAGCTAAAAATAATTGGTAAGGCAAGAATTACTTCACACTCGGAAGGTATAAAAACTGGTAGAATGCTTCAGTACTCCTATATAAAAAAATGTCCTCCTTTGTGCCTTGACAAAGGCACACAATATATAGAAAAATAAATTTTTCCCACCCTTTCCTAAAAATAGACTAAGGCTGTACTCGCCCATGCATCCTAATTTTATCCTTCATTTAATAATAAATAAAGGGATAAAATAATACAAACTAGTACAAGAGGCATTAATAGCCTTTGATTACATCTCAGTCAACTGAATTTGACTATTCTATTTTTAATAAGGCATGGGTGAATAATTTTCTAAAAATAAGATTACTTGCTAGGCAAGTCTCTCTCCATGAACATGCAACTTTGTCTGCAACTTCTCTCCTTCTCTGTTCCTCTTGTGAAGCATGCAAAAAATAACTCCCTGTATGTGAGAACAAAATCAATTACAATAATTTCCAATACATTTGCTAATAGTAATTCATCCATACATCTATCTTGTATTGGGACCACCCAGCCTGATATTGTGTACATATTCTCTTAATGTTGACATGATCTCTTTGCTCCACATGGTCACTTTAAGGGTAACATTCTGCAAAATCAACTCTAACTCTTCTCTGCCAGATCCAGTGGGGACCACCTGAATTGCACTTCATTTGATGGTTTGGCCACCTTGTGGACTTAGCAAATATGCCATGGTTTTAGATACACACCACCCTTTGACATTGTTCACTATCATACTATAGTCTTACCACCTTTTGATTTATTTGACATGACCATGTATATCATTTGTCGGCCTTTGTATATTTGAATGGTGTATAGTATAAAAATTCACCTTTTCAGTGATCATTGATGGCATATGATTTGGTCAGCCATTTGAATTATTTGAGAGCATACACTATGGTTTAGACTTTGAAAGTCATTTGCAATGATTTATTTTGTTTTAGATCTGATGACATGGGTTGGCCCCTTCTCCATGGTGACTCACCCCTTTGTAAACTTTTTCTGTGGTATAGGTAACTCAGGTTGAGTTTATCTTTGATATTGTTGATCATTTTTGAGCCCTTGATCTCTATACCTCTATTTTGATCACGAATCGTTGATCTTTGTACTCACGGTTAGGGTTTGTCTGACTATACTTTGAATGTGGTCAGTGGGATACTGACCGTGGTTACTTTGATTTCGATCTCTGGAGATTGATATCCTCAGGAAGCTTGACCCTCGGTTGTACTTGTCGATTGAGCCATTAAAGATTGGATTGAAGGTAACTTGGTTCAGAGTTTATTTGGTTGACTCGTGGGAAAATCCCTAGAATTTTTTTTTCAAAACACCTATGTGGTTCAAGTGATGGGAAGACCCATTTGTTGGATTATTCCATAATCGGCTCATTCTGCATCCTTTGATATCTTCTGTGCAAGGGTGAAGCTCCATTGTTGGAAAAGATTTTTGTTATCATTACCTGCCATTGCTTGAAATCTTTTCCATAATCTATTCTTCAGTAATTCTTAAACCTTACTGTAGCTCTGCATTTTGGAAACTCTGCAGCTCGATTTTGTACTGCCATCTTGTTGTTCAAGCTTTGTATACTTACTGATGTCTTTGAGTGAGTACAACTCATTGGCCACCATCGATGTAAAATATCTAAATCTCATGATTTTTTACTTATCTTCGGGAGCTCTGTGTTGCCCCTTTGTCATTTGTAAGATTTCCTTTTCAAAGTGGTGATCTCTGATTTTTGATCACTTCTTGACAGTTCTGCGAGTTAATATCTCTATGCCCGCCATGAGTGAAGATTTTGAGGTTCGAATCTTTTCTGCATTTTGGACTTTTGAGCTCTATTGCGTTTACATTCTTGTGGAGCTCTTTTTGTTGGTATCGGCTGTTCCACCATTGTTTGATGAGAATGAGTAAGTTTTCTGACCTCTAAGTTTCAATGTTACTTAGGCCACTATCATTGTCGACCTCCAAAGCTCAGATACTCATGTTACTCTTTGATCTCTGTGAATTATGTAACCTCCAATGGTGATTAGTTGAGCTCAAAATTTGTTATTTTGGATTTAATCAGTAAGTTTTTTACTTGATTCTCTGACTCAGTACCCATTAATGGGTATGTGATTAAAACCAGGATCTGTACTTTTCTCTTGCTCAAATTTTGAGATTCTAATATGTTGTTTTAAATCATCGTCTCTGTTTGCTTTAAACTTTGGTGACATTTATTGAAGCTCTCGAGTTTAAGCTGAGGATTCTATCTCCATTTCTTTTCTCCTTTGAATGATTTTCTTGTACTCCAATTGTTTCTCATACTGTAACTTTTACAATATTGGTGGCTTTTGTACTATGCAACCTTGACTTGTTTCTATGAATGCATCTCGCTGATAATGTTACACCCAAACTGGGTTTTTTTATTTCTTGAATATATTCTGCCAAAAATTTTCTTGTCATTGAGTTACAATGTATGTCTCAATATGTAACATATCAACCCTAGATGGGTTTCTAATTACACTATAGATGATATCTGGGTTCTTTCGCTGTCCTTCTTGTAGAAGGGTGCATGTGATTGAGTTTATTTTTTCGTTGTGATCTCTCTAATACTCTGACTGAACATTGATTATCTGGGCTTCGTAAGGCTACTTTGTGTTTCCTCTTTGACTCAAGACACTGATAATTCATTCTTCCTTTGAATATTCTCATGAAATAATGATAGTTGTAGCATGCCTTTTTAATTTGAGTTTTGTAAGCTGTGTTTATTTAAATGCTAAACTGAAACTAGTACTCTAAGATGATTAAATATGGATCTTCTGATTTTTCTATTTTGTAATCCCTCTATTCTAGAGCTCTGTTGAGATACCAAAATTTCCTTTCCAAAATAATTCCATCATTCCTTTCCTTGTCCTTCAAAACTAGAACAATGGTTTTTCTTTGATGATTGCCTCAACTTATTATGAAAACACCATCCTTGAACTTGATGAGCCTTGAATGTTTTTTGAAAAATTTATTCATTGTTGAGAAATTTTCCTTTCTGGAGATGTATTTTGTTCTTGTTATGAAGACACATGTTACTCTACTCTGCAAGTGGTATTGGTTTCATGCAAGGATTAATCATTTGAAATGTGAATTATGTGCATTAAGTTCATGATATTACAGTTGTATACTTTCTTAGTCATTGCTTGTAGTAACTGTAGTTGCATTCTTTGATTCTGAAGTTGATTATATAACTGAAAAATGAACTTAAGATGTTTTTGTATCTTGTAAGTGGCTTTCTGGAAGTTGTAAACAATTCTTTATCTGTTGTAACACTATTTTCAAGCATAAGCCTTTATTCAAATGCTTTTTTGAAATACAGTAACTTATTTCTTTTACTTATATAATTTATTTCCTTGATAATAGTATTTCTAGCATTGCTGTAAAATTTGAAATGTTGATTTTACATGGCGAAGCCCTAGCAAAAGTTTTCTAGAAATTTCTCTTCCTTCACTTTTCAGCTGTAGTAGTTGTATTTTTTTGATTCAGAATATAGAATGTAACAATTTTCTGTTGAAGTTGATTTGTAGTTGGAAAATGAAACATGATAACTGTTATCTTGATCATGGCATGATTTTCTGCTTTTCTATATCACTTTCTTAATTTACAGAATCATTTTAAAAACATGTAATAGTTAAAAACAACATGATGAAAAGTTGTAAATGTCCATTTTACATGGTGAAGCCCTGTCAAAATTTTCCCAGAATCTTCTCTCTCATTGTGTTTTAGTTGTAATACTTTCTTTCCAGTTAACTTCAACTTCTTAAAATCTGATTCTTCCTCTTTTGTTGCAAACTAAAACATATATTTCTATCTTTCAGTATCTCTTTTGTACTGTAACTTCTTCCACTTCAGAACAGTTACTAAAACTTTGAGTTATATTCTTCCTTCTTTCTAGCATGTACTTATGACTTATCAATTTCTTCCTAACTGTAACCTATACCTGCACACTTAAGAAAATAGTTAGAAAATACTTAGAATTTTTGGCCTTTCTTATATCCATGTTCTTCTCTTCTTTTCTCTTTCTTCTTTCTAAGTGAATAAATCATGTATGTAGTTTGATCTTCAAGTAGAATATATCTCCTATTATTAGAAATTCATATGCATGAATTTGGACAGTCTAGGGATATGAAATGATCCCTGAGCTTGTAACTAATAGTTATCCTTTTCCTATTTTTAGGTATAATGGCTTCTACAATGGAGATGAAGAAAAATATGGAAATAGAGATGTTTCAATCGAAGAAAGAAACCCCTAAGGAAATGATGGGTTCACTCATACTCCTTTACTTTCTCTTTCATGCATGTGTACCTTTTATTTCAGTTGTTGTACTTTACTTTTCAGTTACATCCCACGGCTTGTGTGGGAAACGTTTGAAAAACTCCTTATGAATAAAACATTGAATTTTGTAAATTAGTTGTATATTTCTTTCTACATTTCAGCTTTCTGTATGGATTGTATGATGAACTAAACAACTCAGTAATATAATTGAATGTCTTAATCATGAAGGAAAGAATTTAGAAAACCTGTAACATCCAGTAATGAACTCTGATTTATACAATCTGCACTTATGTTTTATGTTCCAAAACTTTACACTTCACCTATTCTGCAATTGGATGTCCTCATCAAGGCAACACAACTATCCTTCGGGGCTTGTGTTCTTTTGCTGAGGATAGTCATCAAATTGTAGACTATATGATCTATTATGTTTTGTAACATCACACATAGCTACATATTTCATGTAATCTTTTAAATAAATCAGTAGTAACGACATAAACTAAAAAAAACTCCCCTAGCTTAGGTATACTTCACCAATGCTATCCATCATAACAAAGTTTCAATTTTCCCATTTCTACACAAGTGCAGAAATTGTCAATAGTAACAAGTGTTCATTCACTTTCTTACTGAATATTAGAATATCATAAAAATATACAACAAAAAACTTACCATTGTACCACTGGAGTACTCTATTCATCAACTTCATTAATGTAATGGGTACATTAGATAACACAAATTACATCACCATCCACTGGTACAATCCATATTATTTTTGAAAGATATTTTCCATTCACCCTCTTCATAGATTAGGATCTACTAGTACCCACTCTCAAGGTCAACCTTTTTAAAATATCGTAATCTCACTAGCACATCCAACATATCATCTAATCTTAAGATTAGGAATCGAAACATAAATGTGATTTTATTTATGGCCCTATTGTTCACACAGATTGTCTAGACTCCATATTTTTTGGAACTCAATAGTGCTAGTGTTGCACATAGAATCATGATTTCTCTCCCTAACCCTTTCTGTATTATATTTTTCACTTGCATGTTAAACTCCCCATTCTATGTCGGGCTCCTCTGGTAGGCTTCCTTATTTAGAAGAGACAATCCTAAGATCAAATAATTATTATGTTGTATATACCTCTTCAAAGGTAACACATCTGGTAGCTCATCTGGTATGAAATCCTTATATTATTTGAGTACCTTTATTACTGCATTGTGTATATTAAATTCCTCTATTTCCACCTTCTTTGACATTAGTGTATAACACTAGCCAACTTCTTCCATTTCCATAACAAACTCTTATGTATCCAACAAGCCCTCACTCTTTTCTTCTTCCTTGAAGGGTAAAAGGAGCATAGTTAAACCATCCTTCAAAAAGGTATATATATTTTTCCCTCCATCATGTGTAACCTTTATATCATATTTCCAAGGCATCCCCAATAATATATGACATTCATCCATTAGAAAAACATTACACAAAACTTTATCCTTATAGGTATTCCCAATTGAAAACCTTATAAGGTATATCCTATCTATGGTTACTTCGTTCCCTTTCTTGAACCATGATATATGATAGGGATATAGGTTCTTCTAACATTTCACACTAACTTTATAAAACATCACAATTGAGACCACATTTTCACAACTACCACCATCAATAATAATTTTATATACCATTCCTCCATAGGCACATCTTATTCAAAAGATATTTTTCTACAGCCAAGAATCACCACAAATACCATCTTTTTCTTTCTCCTTCCTTGGGACATTAATTTTCCTCCTTATCATGAGGGTTTTACCCAAGTATGTAGAAACATCAATTTCTTCTCCCTCTTCACCTTTAACTAGGTTTACTTGTGGTTTTTCTCCTTAACATATATCCTATATAGGATAGTGCGAAAACTAAAAATCTCTATGCCCTTCTTAACCACATCGGTAATATCTATTCTACCTTTGGGCTATATTCCAACCCTATCCTCTATTATAAAATATTATTCTCTGAAAACCCCTACCTCTTTGGTAGTTACCATGGATTTTACTAAATTCTTAATGCCCTTCTGCACTACAGGATTCACCTTTTATAGGATCAAATCTACCTTTACCTCATATTGGAGATGATGACGACCCTCTCATCACACCTCTTCTAAAATGATTCCTCTTGTTATTTTCTTCTTATTTTAATGTGAGTTGATAAGAATAATTCAAGCTATGAATCTGAAGAATACTCAGTTCATCTTTTATGGTATAAATCAACCCATTTACACACCTTGTAGCCTTCTATTCTTCAAATTCTCCCTATTCCACAAAAATTGACAGCTTGCGATATTCTTTCGTATACTCTTTAATGATGAGATTATTATGTATTAGGTGTTGAAACCTTAAAAATTGTGTCTGAACATAATCCATAAGAAGAAAAATTTAATTCAACTTCTTCACCATTTTATTCTAGTTTTGGATCTTTCCCTTTCTTTTCCTTTTTCTTTCATTTTCAAGGTGATCCCACCAGATCAATGCATGTCTAACGAACTTGGTGCATGAAAAATTAATATTTTTCTCCTCTAAAATGTTTTTCCACCCAAATAATTATTCCATATGATCAAACAATTCAATCAACTCCTCTAATCGTAACCGTCCACCATAATCTGAAACATTAATCTTGATGCCATCATTATTTCCCTCTAAAGCTTGGATAAATATCTCCTTAAATGGTATCTCATTTAAGATATCTTCATCTCCTTTAGTTTATTATTCATTTCCACCTTCATTCATTAATGTAGGAACTTCTATAGTATCATTATCTGGGTTTGCATCCCCAATTCCATGTTTCCTTCTAAGGTGGGAAACTTATTCTGTTAGCTCCACAAATTGTCTCTGTAGATATTTCATATGCCTATTCATTTGGGCATAACCTCCCCTTATGAATATATCCATGCTTATATAAAATAGACGAAATAAATTACATAGACAAATGTAATATATATTACATTAACTATTCTTGCAAGATAAAAATCCTACTCTCATACCAATTGATGTGGATCTAACTGCAATAGGATAAAATACCTCTAAAACATAAATAATTAATTTATAATGAAACCAGAAGCTTCGAAATATCTTTGTTCTCATTCTAGAATCCATACTAATATTTTACATCATTACAATCTTCCTTTATTTCAAATTAGGTCTTAAAACCCTAAAATGCCAAAAATTTCCTAGTAGTAAAACACCTATGATGGGCCCTAAATTTTTTGGTCCAAAAATTAAGGCTCACATAAAATTTTGACTTATTCTAAAATTGTGGAAAAATTTATTAAAACTCTAAGTCCTAGTCGAATTAAAAAAAAATCATAGCCAATTTTAGACAACTAGACGAAGGATTCCGACTCCGAAAATATGCCAAAATGACACAACCTTTCATTAAACTTTAGCCACAACATAATACTGATAAATATATACCACCCTTGAAAAATTAAAGATGATCTAGTAGTCGGATCAAAATTTGTAGCCTTCACAAGTTATGCTCCCGCATTAGAAAGATGAATATAACTACTTAACGTTGTTTTCTTGGAAAAAAAAGTAAAAGCAAGAAAAGAACATGTGGATCCTTTTTGTTCATATGAAATAGTTCTTGTATTCAATTCTTCTTTTTTATTGTCAAATTCTATGTGAAATAAGTCTCCCATACCAAAATCACTTCCACCTTATAATTGTAAACCTCTTTCAAACACAAGAGAACAACTAGAACTACAAACAAATATATGTAGCTCTTCTACGTGTTCATCATTAATCTTAACAGAGCTTTTGGAATCAGGAGTTATCATCCTTAACTACATAGGATTGGGTGAAAATTAACACCCATGGTTCATTTTAAGACCCCCCTCTGAAAAATTAGTTTATAATGGGTGGCGAATCTCCAAAATCGATGAGGAATTTATGAAAAAACATTTTGTCAAAAAGGTGATTTGGAAGGGAAGATTTTTAATTAATTTTGCATAGTTGTAAGGTTGTTAGACGGTCGTCCATTGGCTTCAGTAAAACCCAGGTTGTATAACAGGAAATGGATGGCCATCCAACCTAGGTTAGATGGTCATCCATTCTCTACCATATAAGTTGGGTTGGACGGTCGTCCAACCTTGGTTGTATGGCAGATGATGGAAGATCATCCAACCTTGGTTGGATAGATGGCCATCCATTTCTTGTCATCTAACCCATGTTGTATAATAGAAAATGAACAGTCATCCAACCTGGGTTAGACATCCTTCCATTAGCTATCATCCAACCTAGGTTGTACGGAAGGTAATGGACAACCATCCAACCTAGGATCGACGACCATCTATTGGTTGCTGTCCAACCTAGGTTAGACGACAAGAAATGGATGACCGTCCAACCCAAGTTGGATAGACAATCACTCTTTGTTGGATGACTATAATAAATCCCCCTTGTAACCCCCCAGGTGATTTATTATACCTCGGAGAATGTTTGCACATTTTGATTTGAAATGTTTGATAAATACATATATAAGATAATTTTTACATATAAATCATAGGTGAACTAACCCATACAAATGACTTGTCAATGGAAATTTTAGGAAAACTAGGAAACAACCAACTACTGAAAATTCGCCATTTCCAATTTCAAAAATCCCTAATGTTCATGAAATTACAAAAATTTTCCACTAAACGTTTCCCTAATAACACCCAAATCAATTCCACCACACAAACTCCTAAACCTAAAATTGATTATTGCATTACTATTAAGTGGTTCTCTATATCTACACTGTACTAAATTTCTCTGTATACCATGATTCTCTAGTAGCTCTATATTACTACTATAACTCTTCAATCCATTCGAGAGCCCTACATTGAAGTTTGAGTGAGTTTTTACACTCCTAATAACCAAATTAAGGTATTTGCAGTGATGATCTTCGTTATTGTTTGATGTTTTGGGAGTGTGACCTAGTGAATAATTATGTGAATGTGGAGAATCACATTCATATGGGTTATGGTTGTGGCTATTGGTATTGTTGTTACTCTTAATTATTGATTACACATGGCCTTTAACATCTGATCCAAAGGATTCCCATTGAGAAATTGTTATATATGATCTTTTAGAATCTAGCATAATCAGATGCTTTACATAGAGTTTTTAAAGAGCTTATCTACGGTATGAAGAATGTGTAAAAAGGGCACATATGCAGAATAAATAGAGAAAAAATACATTATTTTGGAGCTTCGGTCTTTGACACTTGGTTGCGGAAAAAAGGACCCCATTATTTACTTGTCTGGGGCAATTGGTCGGGTTCAACACACTTGATTATGGAGGGGTTCCTTAGCCTCTAATATTCACCTTATTCATTTTTGGGCTTCTCCATATAATTATTATTATATTTTTAACTCACTATATGTGGAATATTGTATTTCCTTTTTATGTACTACATTGGGTAAGTCAGTGGAAATCTCGACTCAGCAAGCTGAGTTGACACGGCCAACTGAGTCGACTTTCCCACCTATATAATTTACCTCCACACCTCACATTGTCCATGTAACCACTATCTTCGTCACATCCACGATTCCACCTTATCCCACCATTATGCCACCATGTTAATTGTCGACCACATCAATAAAGTGACCATTACATACCTATCCTAACATAGGATCCATGAAAAATCAAGTGGGCTACATATCATTTAATAAAAATGGTATTTAATAATGACTTACCTCTTTCCCATGGGGGAATAGAAAATCTGATGCCACCCATGACGCAAAGTGTGGTGGGCAAGGGGGTCAAAACCTTGGCCCACCGTATTCGAAACATATCCCAAACCGTTACACCATACGGAGTTAAAAGACTATAAATACAAGTCATTTGGTATTTGTATAGAAATGTTGTTAGGCCTATGATATATTTTTTCTCATTGTGAGAGCTAGGAGTGAAATTAATAAAAAAATCCAAAGCAGACTTAGGTTGATTTTGCACATTTTTTTTATAGATCAAAAATTTATATGTAACTGAATACGTAGGTTTTTATAGATAAAATGTATAGTGTTGAATATTTTATTTGTTTAATCATTTTATAAAAAAAATTAGTGATTGTTTATAATTTTCTCACTATAATGGATCATGTTGGTATCATATTTGGTATATGATCAGTTTGATGGTTGTTTGGATTTATTTTGTGTTAATTTTTGATAAGGTCCTATTCTAAAAATGATTAAGGAGAATTAACAACATTTAATTTGGATATTGGATCAAGACGTACACGAATCCCAACTATAGCTGAAGAAAAATAATTTTGTAAATCCTTCATGGAAATGAAATAAATGGTGGAAGAATTATACCAAGATCGTATAACATAAATAGAGAAAGAAGTGGCTCTAAAATAAGAAGAAGAAGGTCCATTTACTCCATCTGGATCCGGTTCTCCCAAAATAAAGGATTGTAAAAGAAATTTTGATTCTTTTCCTTCATTGAAATTGGATATCATGTTTGAATTTCCAATGTATAATGGGGAGATTAATGGAAAAACTAGATAACTTGATCAAATAGATTGAAATATATTACAGGGTTGAAAATATTGTTCAGGACAAGGAAAAATCCATTTTTCTACTCTTAGAGTGGGTGGTACTGCACGCATCTTGTGGGAGGGTAAGCTTTGGAATATTAATGGAAGAAAAGGTAAAACAGTCTCCCCTTGGAATGATTTTATCTCTCTTTTAATGAAAAAAAATTCTCCTTTGGGTTCTATGCAACAAGCTATGATGGATTGGAAAAATTATAACAAACAAAGGGACAAAGTTTTTAAGAATATACACAGGAGTTTAGACAAAGGGATCTTATTCTTGGTATTTCTCTTCAATCATAAGAAAAATTGTTAAAGAATATTGGTGGGTTACATAGATATTTAAGACATATGATTCTCATGCTTAATCTTACTAACCCTAATGAGGTGTGTATACAAACTTCTCACTTTGGAAACAAGAGGGAAAATAACCAAAGACTCTTCCTCCTCAAAACACAAGGAAAAGCAATCTGATGGCCAAGTAAAAGGTTTGAAAGAAAAATGTAAAGGAAAGGGTAAGAAGAAAAATAATTCTAATGTTAAAAAATAATATGAAAAAAACGTTTACAATCATTGTAAATGAATTCATGAAGAATCTAGGTGTATGAAGTTACATCCAGAAATGAAACCTAAATGGATGAGTAATAAGAACGAGAAATAAAACAAAACTAATAATGGGGTACAAAATCTTGGATCTAACTCCGATGATGACACCAAGAACACAACTATAGGTCTAAAGGGTTATATTTCTTCCTCTCCTCTTAGCACTATTTCATCTAATGTTGCATCTTCTTCTAAAAAATAATCTATGGATGATGAAAATAAAATAAATGAGTTTTTCCACCTTAGATTTATTTCTAAACATAAAAAAATTTAAAATCTCTTTAATATTGGATCTGAGGCCAATCTTATTTCAAAAAATGTTGTAAAGAAATTGTGACGCCTTATCCTCTTGGTTGGGTTTTTGATAATGCAAAGTTACAAGTAATAATAAATTATAGGTTTAGATTTCCTATTACAAAAAAAATTGTAGATGAAGTTGATTTGGATGTTGTACCTTTTGAAATTTGTGGTGTTGTATTGGGAAGTCCTTATCTTTATGATCATAAAGTTATCTTTTATAGGGAATTTAATAAGTACTTACTTGCTCATCGGGTGAAAACAAGTCTTTCTTTGGTTACTGCAGGGAAGATGAAAAGTATTGTCAATTCAAGAAATAATTTTGTGCTCATGGTGATAAAATCTAAAGAAAAAGATCATGACATAGATTTTTAATATTATGATCCTAAACATAGTTATAATTTAATTAAACTTGTTTCAAAATATGATGATGTGTTTCAGTATCCACAATGCCTTCCCCTTAAAAGAGCAGTTCAACATGAGATTTAGTTGTTGTAGGATGTACCTCTCCCTAATATTAGCATGTATAGATTATCCGTAGTTTAAAATGAGGAGATCAAGAAGAAGTTACTGAATTATTGGAAAAAGTATTCATCCATCCAATATCATCTCCATGTGTTTCTCCTATCATCTTGGTTCATAAGAAAGATGAGATAGGAGAATGTTTATTTATTATAGGGGTCTGAATAAAATCAAGATGAAAAATCATTACCCTCTTCCTCAGATTGATGATTTAGTGGATCAGTTGAAATTTTTTGTTTATTTAACTAAGTTAGAATTAAGATGTGGTTATCACGAGTTTAAGATCAGTGAAGGTGATATTTGGGAAAATGCTTTTAAAACAAAAAAAAGTTTATTTGAATGGCTTGTTATGCCTTTTGGATTGTGAAATGCACCGGATACATTCATGCATGTGATGAATGATATTTTTATTCCATTCAATGATGAATTTGTAATAGTATACTTAGATGATATTATGATTTTTAGTAAATCATGGAATGAACATGTTGTTCAGATTTAAAAAAATTTGGATGCATTGAGAAAGGAGAAATTGTATTTGAAGATGTCTAAGTGTGAATTTAAAAAAATATATTTAATTTATTTGGGTTATTTTGTGGCACATGACACATTGAAAATTGATACTAAAAAAGTTGAGGGGTAAGTGCACGAAGTTGGTGGACAATTCCGTGGACATAAAAAACCGAAATAAAGGAACGACAATCACGGTTTTTAAACCGCGATCGCGGTTCCTGAATTCCAGGTTTGGTAATTACCAAACCTAAAACCGCGATCATAGTTTAGAACCACGAGCACGGTTATAAACCGAGATCGCGGAACTCTGAGAAAAAAATTAGCAGTCCCACAACTCATTTTCCTCATTTTTATTTCAAACCATGATTTTTCCTAAATGTTTTTCACTCGTGCTTTGAATACCACCTCAAAATTTCTCATCAGACTTCTGGATAGCGATAGATTCAACCATGCCACCAAGACGAGGAGGTAAGTCCCTGATTGTAATCATTTTTTTGCATTTTAGGTTTTTTTTTTGCATTTTCATGGGTTTTTTGAAATGTTTTTTTATGTATACAATTTTCTTGTTTTATCAGTTGGTTGGCAAGCTTGAAATCATGCAAACCATCAAAACATTTCTCAAAACCCACCGAACATTCCTCAGAACCCTCCTCCAAACATAGATCTACCTCCTGTGGCTCCTTCTATCCCCACTGAGACAGGAGGAACGCAAGATAATATCATTGGAAGAATATGAGAAAATAAAATTGTCATTGAGAACCTAATTGAAACTATAAGACAAAATCATGCTACAAATCCATCCCGCATGACTTTAGCCAATACATTGCAAAATTTGATTGGCGAAGTCAAGTCCCAACCAACCGAATACATAGATGGAACACCTTTAGAAGTAACTGTAGGCGGTGGTATGCAGATAAAATATCCCATGTGGCCGTAAAAGACAAAAAAATTGGAAAAGACCTCATTTGTGCATTATTTACTGACCCTAGAACCAATGCCCCCCCGTAGTTACTTGCAAACGGTTCCCAAACCATTGGTGCCACGTTGACCGAATCAAAAACAATTTTTGGGACTGATGGTGGATGGTTTTTTATTATCCACCATGCAACAACAATGAGGTTCCTCTTTATTTTTTGAAGAAATTATATTGCGAGTTCGTGCTCAATGAGGTCCTGAATTATTTTGACTTTTATGAATTTTTTGGTCGAGGAGGTTACTCTGCACAAATTAGACCTAGTGCATGCATAGGTCAGCCTAGGATCTCCCATGCCCCAAAACCCCCACTGCATTCAGTTATCCCTCCTACAGTGAAGGAGGTTGTGGAGATTGATACATTGCATGCATTGAGGGAGCTCACTGACACTCTAACCCAGCATAGTGACCAGATTGCATCTGGTGATGTTGGTGGAGGTGCCAGTTCTAGCACACCACACCACTGTGGATCATGTGGTGCCGTATGCACTGCACACGAGACATCATTTGCTGGTTCACAGGATTTCTTTTCTATAGATGAGATGCTGGGGAATGTTTTTGGAACTGGTGCCACTGATATTGGCCTTTCACAGGTAAATTTCAAATAAATTTAAATTATATATATATATATACAATAGTTTAATTCACATGTTTGAGATATATATATATATATATATATATATATATATATATATATATATATATATATATATATTTGATTGTACGTCATGTACATACATGTAAAAAACTAAATTTTTATTTTATTTTAAATAGCAAGAGCCGGTGAAGGAAACATCCGGCATCGACATGCTAGCTACTACAGCTGGGCGTGTTTCAAACGTAAGTTTCAAGTTGTACAAACTTACATTTCTAATTTCATTTGATTGCGCTAGATTATTATTATAATGTTTCACGCACATATGTTGTACATATTAATATTTTTTTCTTTTATACATAGTAGCCTAGCGGGTCATCATCTTCTTAGGGAACTAAGGCTACTAGCATGCCTCACATGAGTTTTACGCAGGTTAGTAAATATCTTTACACTTTGTTATTAATTACTGGAAGTTCGCGTGGATTACATGCTTTGGACCTCTGTTATGTGGTGCACAGTCATGTAGATTTTAATATTGATTTCTACATGTTTTTTGTATAGCTTTTGACTGCTAGAGAGACTCCTCCATATATGCAGACTGTGGAGGCTGTTGTAGATACTGCCATAGCATCTGCAGATCCACTAACTGAGGTACAATTTTTCAAATTTGTTAAATTTTGGAGGTTCATTATTTCTTAATACTTAAATCTATAATATTAAATTTTGTATGTATATGTGAAATATTTAATTTGAAAATTAATTATTTGTATGTAGCTTACCCCTCGTGAGTTTATTGTTGTCCCTGCGATGTGTCAACAACAAATTGAAAGGGATCATGACATTACAGTAATATTTCACATGCATTTTAACTAAATTGTACAAGTTTCTAAATTTTGAATGTATTTTAAAATTTCAGGGGTTAAAAACTTGTTGTTTATGAATGTGCAGGTTAGGTTGCAGGCATGCTTAGAGAAACCTAGGACCACACAGATGAAATCTGTAGTGGCATCTCCCTCCACTACATCCCCAGGTTGTGGATGTGCTACTTCTAGCAGGTTGAAGAAAGGGAAGATGTTTCATGAGTAGATTCATAGTCCACCTGGATGTACATATATATATATATATATGGACCATCTGGTCCTAGTGAACATGTTTTTTCATATAGTCCATTTATATATATAGCCTTTTGTGACCGTATGTGGTCCCATATGTACATTATGACACACTTAGTACAAGATGTACACATACATTGTGAACTTATACATATATATTTTCAAAGATGTGCGTCTGGAGCCAACTTTGTTTGATTCTTATATATCCATGTTTGTTGGTTTTCATAACGATAAATATGAACTATATATGTTTGATTTCATTTTATTGCATGTATGATATCCTTCTATGTATGTTTTCATAACCATTTAAATTAGTTCTCTGATATGTACATGTTTGATTTAAATATTTAATCATGTCTTCTTGTATTTGGATTGAGATGAAATTTTTTCATTAGATTAGGTATTTTCATATGGTTTCCTACTTCAAATTTCAAGTGTTTTCGATCTCTAGAATTGCAAGGATCTAAAAATGCAAGTTTTTTCTCTAAAATTTTAAATGGGATGCTATAAAAAATTAGGGTACCAATGGAAAATATTTTTAGATCATCTTCAAGGAGTTCATGAGTAGAAGTTACGGGAAAAATTGTAGGGGAAATGGAGCAAAAAAGAAGGAGATATGAGCAAAAATGTGATTTTTGCAATAGGGTTTCTTGAAAATTTAGTAGCATAACTAAATATACTAGAAACAATGAAGGAAAAGGAAATATTTTAAAAAGGGATTAAAAAAATGGCTAAGTGTATTTTTATACTCACTTCTTAACATTAACCTAGCTAACTCACCTTCTAACTCATCCTTGACCATTCTGGATTAACTCGGGTTACATGGCATGACAGGGTAGGGTTACAAGCCTTAAGTGACAAAGGGACTTAAAGGGGCACTATGAGAATGGGTTAAGTATTCATGAGAGGGGGAAACATAATCAAGTTGGGGTGCTGAGGAATTGAATACCTAGTGAGAATGTTACAAGCCTTAAGTGACGAAAGGGAGAGATTTCATGTGGTGGTGCATTCTGATGTCCCAAGTTGAAACTTGGGTAAAAATTTGACAGTAAGCACTTATTAGTATTCTTATGTTCCACCCATCGCATGAAGAATCCTCCTCTAATGAAGGATTCTTAGTATTCTTAGTATTCTCCCTGAGAGGTGTACCAAGCGCATCCATTCTTGTGCCAAGAATGCACAATGGCTTCTTTTAGAGCTTCAAACCTCTAGGTGATGGTATGGGACAAAATGTCATACAAGTTCTCTGAGTCAAATGAAAAAACACCTGAGCTCAGCAAGGAATGAGAATCAAAATTATTAATCTCACTCGCAAATGGGAGATTATTTTCCCAATGGAATTTCTCTTTCTTGATCTCAACTCTATTCTTATTGATTTTCAAAAGTATGACCAAGAACAATCTAAACAAAGAGATAATCTCAAGAAATAGATCATGTTCCCTTTTTCAAGGATCATGCTCACTAAATGGTCACATGTCCTTCTTTGCAGTATGAATGCTTGATCTTGCTTGTTGAACTGGGGGTTTGAAGTTTAAGATGAGAGACATTGCTTCAATTTGAGGTAGAGATGATTAATCTCATGCAATAAATGATGGCACTTATGAATAAAAGGTCCTCACACATGTGTTCCCTTAATTGTTTGATGATTTGTACTTATACTCCTAATTCTGTGTCTAGTGATATGTGATGAAGAATCCTATTACAATGCAAAAATAATGAGCATGTAAGCACATAGCTGGGGTAGTAGAGGATGGAGAGAGATCACCACAAACAACATAGCTCAAGAGAGAAAATCAAGGACAGTGATGAAGTAGGTCTAAGAGGACAGAGGCAAGTCCAAAGAGAACAAGAGAGATGGAAGGTAAACAAGTGACAAATTGAATGTTTTGAGTCCTAGGAAATGAACGGAGGTGAGGAGTAAGAAGTCATGCCCCAGGACATCGTGGCACTGAACCGACTACGCCGGCACATCCGGGGTGTCTAGGTGAACGCTAGAGGAGGCAGTGTTTCGGTGCACGAAAGGGTCGTTGCTTCTGGGCTACTTTGTTTGGGCGTAGTCCCTTAAGAGCCCTGAGACCAAAATATCGTTCAAATTTGACGGGTGACTACTCAGACTCCGTGGCACGTAAATACAGTTCGTCTGATCCGAAACCTCGACGTAGGGACCCTCTAAAAAATCCTCTCTCGGTTATTTCCTTCTCATTTCGGTGCTCTCGCTGCCCTATTGTTTGCAAACGCGTAAAATAGTGCAGTTGGAGTCAATGTAAGGTTGTCAAACGCTAAATTTTACATACGGTGGGTCATGGCACTGAACTGACTATGCCAGCATGTCCGAGTGGCTAGGTGAACGCTAGAGGAGGTGGTGTTTCAGTGCGCGACAAGGTCGTTGCTTTCGGGCTACTTCGTTCGGGCGTAGTCCCTTAAGAGCCCTTAGACCAAAATATCGTTCAATTTCGACGGGTGACTACTCAGACTCCATGGAACCTAGAGATGACTCGTCTAATCTGAAACCTCTGCGTAGGGACTCTCTACAAAATTCTCTTTCGATTTTTTCCTTCTCATTTCAGTGCTGTCGCTTCCCTATTGTTTTCAAACGTGCGAAATAGTGCAGTTGGACCCAGTGTAAGGTTGTCAAACGCTATATTTTGCAAATGGTGGGTTATGGCACCAAACCAACTGCTCCGACATGTCTAGGTTGCCAGGTGAATGCTAGAGGAGGTGGTGTTTTGGTGCGCGACAAGGTCGTTGCTTCCGGGTTACTTCATTCTGGGCGTAGTCCCTTAAGAGCCCTAAGACCAAAATATAGTTCAAAATTCGACAGGTGACTACTTGGAATCCGTAGCACCTAGAGATGCCTCATCTAATATGACACCTCGACATTTGAACCCTCTACAATAACCTCTCTCAGTTTTTTCCTTCTCATTTCGGTGTTCTTGCTGACCTATTGTTTGCAAATGCGCCAAATAGTGCACTTTGAGCTAGTGTAAGGTTGTCAAACGCTATATTTTGCAAACGGTGGGTTGTGGCACCGAACTGACTGTGCCAACACATCCGGTAGCCAGGTGAACACTAGAGGAGGTGGTGTTTTGGTGCGCGACAAGGTCGTTGCTTCCGGGCTACTTTGTTCGGGCGTAGTCCCTTAAGAGCCCTGAGACCAAAATATCGTTCAAATTCAATGGGTGACTACTCAGACTCCGTGGCACCTAGAAATATCTCGTCTGATCTAAAACCTCGATGTAGGGACCCTCTACAAAATCCTCTCTCAGTTTTTTCCTTCTCATTTCGGTGCTCTCGCTGCCATATTGTTTGCAAACACGCGAAATAGTGCAGTTGGAGCCAATGTAAGGTTGTCAAACGCTATATTTTGCAAATGGTGGGTGCAAACATGTAGTGGGTCTAGAGGAGGTGGTGTTTAGGTGCGCGAAATGGTCGTTGCTTCTGGGCTACTTCGTTTGGGCGTAGTCCATTAAGAGCCCTGAGACCAAAATATCATTCAACTTTCTGGGTGGACTCCGTGGCACCTAGAGATGGCTCGCTAATTTTACACCTTTACGAATAGGGACCCTGTACAATAGAATCTCTTGGTTTTTTTCCTTCTCATTTCGGTGTTCCTCGCTGCCCTATTGTTTGCAAATGCATAAAATAGTGCGTGAGCTAGTGTAAGGTCGCTATATTTTTGGTTCGTGGCACCAAACCGACTGTGCCGGAAACATCCATGGGTGGCCAGGTTCTAGAGGATGGTGGTGTTTTGGTGCATGACAAGGGGTTGCGGCTAGTTCGGGTGTAGTCCTTAAGAGCCTTGAGACCAAAATAACGTTCAACTTCGACAGGTGACTACTCGGACTCCATGGCACCTAGAGATGCCTCGTCTAATCCAAAACCTTAGTGTAGGGACCCTTTATAATAGCCTCTCTCATTTTTTTCCTTATCATTTTGGTGCTCTTGCTGCCCTATTGTTTGCAAACGCATGAAATAGTGCAGTTTGAGCCAGTGTAAGGTTATCAAACGCTATATTTTGCAAACGGTGGGTCGTGGCACTGAACCGATTGTGCCAGAATGTCTAGGATGGCTAGGTGAATGCTAGAGGAGGTGGTGTTTCGGTGCGTGAAAGGGTTTTTGCTTCCGGGCTACTTCGTTCGGGCGTAGTCCCTTAAGAGCCCTAAGACCAAAATATTGTTAAACTTCGACGGGTGACTACTTGGACTCCATGGCACCTAGAGACATCCTCGTCTAATCTGAAACCTTGGCGTAGGGACCCTCTACAATATCCTCTCTCAATTTTTTCCTTCCCAGATCGGTGCTCTCGCTGCCCTATTGTTTGCAAACGCGTGAAATAGTACAGTTAGAGCTAGTGATTGGTTGTCAAACCCTATATTTTTCAAACGGTGGGTCGTCGCACCGAACCGACTACACCGGCACGTCTGGGTAGCCAGGTGAATGCTATAGGAGGTGGTGTTTCGGTGCGCGAAAAGGTCGTTGCTTCCGGGCTACTTCGTTCGGGCGTAGTCCCTTAAGAGCCCTGAGACCAAAATATCGTTCAACTTCGACGGGTGACTACTTGGACTCCGTGGCACCTAGAGACTGGCTTGTCTGATCCAACACCTCAGTGTAGGGACCCTCTACAAAATCCTCTCTCAGTTTTTTCTTTCTCATTTCGGTGCTCTCGCTGCCCTATTGTTTGTAAACGCACGAAATAGTGCAGTTGGAGCCAGTGTATTGGTTGTCAAATGCTATATTT
Organism: Taxus chinensis; assembly: GCA_019776745.2. NCBI lineage: Eukaryota > Viridiplantae > Streptophyta > Pinopsida > Cupressales > Taxaceae > Taxus > Taxus chinensis. Next base: position 823,255,315 of record CM034151.1, read on the forward strand.
TGCAAATGGTGGGTTGTGGCACCAAACTGACTACGACGACACATGTCGAGTGGCCAGGTGAACACTAGAGGAGGTGGTGTTTCGGTGCGTGACAAGGTCGTTGCTTCCGGGCTACTTCGTTCGGGCATAGTCCCTTAAGAGCACTAAGACCAAAATATCATTCAAATTCGACGGGTGACTACTCAGACTCCGTGGCACCTAAAAATGACTCGTCTGATCCGAAACTTTGGCGTAGGGACCTTCTAAAAAAACCTCTCTTGGTTTTTTCCTTCTCATTTCGGTGTTCTCGCTGCCCTATTATTTGCAAACGCGTGATTTAGTGTAGTTGGAGCCATTGTAAGGTTGTCAAATGCTATATTTTGCAAACGGTGGGTTGTGACACCGAACCGACTGTACTGGCACATCCGGGCGGCCAGGTGAACTCTAGAGGAGGTGGTGTTTTGTGTGCACGACAAGGTCGTTGCTTCCGGGCTACTTCGTTTGAGCGTAGTCCCTTAAGAGCCTTGAGACCAAAATATCGTTCAACTTCGACGTGTGACTAATCGAGCTCCGTGGCACCTAGAGACAACTCATCTGATCCGAAACCTCGGCGTAGGGACCCTCTACAAAAGCATCTCTCTCTTTTTTCCTTCTCATTTCGGTGCTCTCGCTACCCTATTGTTTGCAAACACGTGAAATAGTGCAATTAGAGCCAGTGATTGGTTGTCAAACCCTATATTTTGCAAACGGTGGGTCGTGGCACTGAACTGACTATGCCGGCACGTCCGGGTGGCCAGGTGAACATTAGAAGAGGTAGTGTTTCAGTGCACGACAAGGTCATTACTTCCAGGCTACTTCGTTCGGAGCGTAGTCCATTAAGAGCCCTGAGACCAAAATATCGTTCAAACTTTGACGGGTGATTACTCGGAATCCATGGCACCTAGAGACATCTCGTCTAATCTAACACCTCGGCATAGGGACCCTCTACAAAATCCTATCGCTCGGTTTTTTCCTTCTCATTTCGGTGCTCTCGCTGCCCTATTGTTTGCAAACGCGCGAAATAGTGCAGTTAGAGCCATTGATTGGTTGTCAAACGCTATATTTTGTAAACGGTGGGTCGTGGCACCGAATTGAATGCGTTGGAAAGTCCGGTGGCCAGGTGAACACTAGAGGAGGTGGTGTTTCGGTGTGTGACAAGGGTCGTTGCTTTCGGGCTACTTCGTTCGAGCGTAGTCCCTTAAAAGCCCTGAGACCAAAATATCGTTCAACTTCGACGGGTGACTACTCGGACTCCATGGCATCTAGAGATGTCTCGTTTGATCCGACACCTCGGCGTAGGGACACTCCAAGATATTCTCTCTGGGATTTTTCCTTCCCAGATCGGTGCACACACGTAGGTATGGTCTTGTAAACACTTGGGGAGGAGTCTTTTTCAAAATTTACAACATTTTCAAAATTTACAACTTTTTCAAAATTTATAACATTTTCAAAATTTACAACTTTTTCAAAATTTACAACTTTTTCAAAATTTATGTAACTTTTTCAAAATTTACAACTTTTTCAAAATTTACAACATTTTCAAAATTTACAACTTTTTCAAACAATGAAAGCTTCTCTTAGCTTCGAGAATTTAAAATTCTCTACTAACAGTGCCAACCACATGAAGGTGGAAGCTTTTCTAGCACCACTAACCTAAACATAAAAGTGTTAGTCAAAGAAATTTAAGTTTCAAATCAAAACCATATACTATCTATATATGTACAAAATACACAAATTTAAAATAAAATATATTCAAACTTAAATCTAGATCTTTAAACTAACAAATCTATATATATATTGAAAAAAAATTATATATACCAGACATGAGCATTGTAAATTCATTCCAATGAACCATCAGGATCGGATCTACTCTGAATAGCAGACAAGATTGCTTTATGATTTGACTCTCGAATCTTCCAAATAATCTTGTTATTAGGCCTTCCTCGATATCTATACAACTGAATATTTGTTGCTAGAATTAGATGCGAATATAAGAGTATTTTCCTGTGTGTCTTAAAGTCTTCAAACACCCAAATAGAGGAGTTTTTTAATGGATATCGAGGAATCCAAGTTCCAGTAACTACCACTGACCCTGTAGGATACTCAATATCTTCGCCATCTATAATAGGAGAAGTCAACTTCTTTCTTTCCTTGATGCAACGACATAAGAAATAGTCTGTTCCTTCTTCATTGTCTTCTGTCGCAATTATTGCAAACACATATCCTACAAAAAAATAACTTCGTTGAACAACTCAAATTTAAATTACATATGAAAATTTCAATGGACATAACTCAATACAAAAATTAAATAAATAACCATAAATACCTTATCGCACCAAAATCGAAATTTCGTCAAAGTCCTTGAATGTTGTAACTTCATCTGGAGAAATAAGTCATAATGCTTGTGGAGGTTGATAACTAGGAAGCATAGTTAGAGGCCTACAAATCCATCCTTCCACCCATTCTTGTGAATCACACTCAATAGTGACAAATTCGATACAAGATGCAAAAAAACATGTCAAATTTCTTGTCCATACGACCCACGAAGTAGCGTCTGAGCTACAAAATGAGTGCATATCACTAGACCCAGTGAGTGTCATACAATCCTCGTAGTTAGCAATATGTTGTTCCTCTATCAACCAAAAATATTTGCGAACTGTGGAAGTTTCTTGAGAACCTCAGGGCCATGTTGTCAGTACACCATTCCACTATGCTCTTTACATCTTTTAATTTAGCACCATCTTTGTACTTCAACTCTTCTCTTGCAAGAGCTCTTTTCACACATGCCCCTGCACCGTCATGCTCTTCTTTTCCATGTCCAGCCTTAGTGAAACTCTAAATATGTTGCACACCCATCTTAACGTGCATTCTGCTCATCCAATAAAACATTTGTGCATTCTTAAACTGAGACGTGTAATTATCTGACCATATATAATGTTGTTTGAAGTGGATGTCCCTATCAGAACAAGTTTCCATAAAATAAATGGAAACAACCTTGTACAAATTCAGTAGAATGAGTACGATCATCACTGATATAAAAGTGGTACTCTCTTAATTTTTTTTGATCATTCTCTGTACTGTCAGGTGAATGTAGAAATGCTATATGCATAAAAATGACAACTTGTACTGAGTTGTAATATTGCGATTGAACCTCCATTTGTGGTTGTAATGTGTAATTCTTTGCAAATTCGATCACTGAAACAATAATACCAATAGGAAATGTGTCTTTACATAGCTTAAAATGTTCATCCAACCATCGAGCTCTATGTGTATGCCTAACATACCCATAAACAATTTCATCCTTAAATTTTCTCAAAAATTAGAAAACATGGGCATTTGTTCTATAATTAGCTTACACCGTTTAGACTCTTTTCCATCTTTCAACTGGTATGCAACTAATTTATATTTATCAAACTCAACTAAATTATGTCTTATTGTACCTTCAATTTTTTCACGGATGCAACTTTCCAATTTAGGTAATCCGCCGCATGTACTACAACTTCCATCTAAACAATACTGACTATAAAAAAATTGTCCAACTTCTTTTTCACAAAATATAGTAGGAATGAAATCCCCAGAAGATATTGGTGGAACTTGAACACCACATTTCGATAAAATAGTTTCAGAATGAAAATTAGAACGTATATGTAAAAATTTAGCATAATGCATCGCAAATTCAACATTTTTCCTACAACAACAAGTGGTGCGAGCATGGTTGATTTTCACATAGAATGGTTTAAACATTTCAAAAAAACGTTGACTAATTTTAATTTCCAGATTCTCTTGTTCAAACTTACGAAAAAATTGAGTTTGAGTCATATCTAAGAAATGCTTTGGATGTGGTTCATGATTAGTAGAACCAACTCTCCGTTTTATAACATCTCTTATATTAGGTGAAACTCTAGTGTTATCATGCCAAAATTTAATAACTTCTCTTATAGCATCAAAATTATTTTTGTCCTTACGCGGTGCTCTAGCAGAAAATGCCTAAAAATTGGCATTATTGAGTGATTGAAGGATATTACGTCTTTCAATTGCTTTCATTAGAGTTTTTCGATTAACTTGCAACATTCGACTTGTTTGTGTAATCAAATGTTGTTTTTTTATTGATTCAATTACAACACTAGTATCAAGTACATGACGGACAATATTATTATCCCTAGTGTGTCTCTTGACACCAATAGTGTGATATGCATCATGAATGTTTTCAAAAATTGTAGAGGTTTGACCACGTATATTAGATGTTGTCAATCCTAAGGTGTTTAATGTAGGTCTCATCTTAATCAATTTCATCAAACTAACCAACAATTGACATCTTTGGGAATCATTTAAAATTTCAAAATGATTATCCCAAATTTCAGTGGCTTTTTTTTTTCTGATTTGTCGTTCAGAAAGTTTGTCAGACATTGGTTTCAAAATGTTTTCATCAATTTCAATAAAAAAATTATGTTTCTTACGTAAAATCACTAGGAGGTGTTTTTGTCAAATTTTGCTTGTCTACAGTTTCAACATGAATTTCCTTATTCACATTTTCATTGTCTCCTTTAATTTCAACATTTCCTACATCATGAGTATTTAATTCTTCTTCAACATTGACAGTAAATACATCTTCATCACGAGTATTTAATTCAACTTCAACATTGACAATAGAAACATTACATGGTTCTTCATTGCTTACAATAGTTGGGGTTGAAGATGAACCTCTTCTTGATTCACGAAGTTTCCGCATTCGCTCAGTATTTTGAAGTTTGTTGGCCTCTAATTCGTTTGGTGTTTTTTTACTTAATGACTTCTTTTTTTTGACTTCGTTTCTTGTCTCCCATGATGTTTTGCTTCCGGTGATAAGAAAAACGTGTAGAAAAAAGATAAAATTTCACAGTAATTCATACGGTAAGGTCAGAGAGTAAAAATCACATGGTAATTCAGACATTGGGATGTGTGTAAATATGATTTATGAACCACGAGCATGCTTTATAAACCACGATCGTGGTTTATAAAGCACGCTCACGGTTTGTGTTAAAAAACTGCGATCGCACTTTATAAACCACGTTCACGGATCTATCTGCCAAACCTAAGCCTCAGGAAATCTTTGTTTTTCCCTAACCAAAGCTATGGAAGGTCATTATGAAGTGTAAAAGGTAAAAAAACCTCAAATCTACTCTTCCAAAGACTTGAACCATGCTAAAAAACTGAAAACATTTCACAAAAATGGTGCCATCGTGTAGGGGAGACTGTTAGCTTCGTAGAAATATTGATTTTGAAGTGAATAGAATAAGATAAATATCATTTTATAATTTTTTACTAACAATAGGTCTTTAAGACTTTTTTTCATGTGAATGTTCATGTCTACGTTTAAGACTGTAACTTTTGTTTCGCTTATCAAAATGTGATAAAACTTATACCACCCCAAGTGTGGAAAAATTCTATACACGTTAAAAAAATATATTTGATTTCAATATTTTGTGATATAGTTATGGCAGGCAAACGGAAAGCGCTCTGTTTTCTAAATAATTTCAGACCATTTTCACGGAAGAAATCATAAAAAAAAATATTGCTAAAAAAAATACAAAATAAAATCCATCCCAAGATAGAAAACTACATCTAACGTTTCACCAAAGGAAAAAAAAATAACAAGATTTGGTCATCCAAAATGCGGGCAAACGGACTACAATCTTATAAGTTTTTTCAAAAAAAAAAACTAAGTCATATAATTTTAAGTGTTTAATATAGCTAAACTTGTCTGTTTTAAAAAAAAAATAGTATTTTAGAAACTAGATTCCGAATTCTACGATTCATATTTATATAAATTTTTCTAATTTAGAGTGCGTTGTATAGCCAATTATCCCAACAAGTTGATATTTCATTGTTTTTTGCAATATGACGTCCACGGATGACCCTATATTTGTCCATCAACTTCGTGCACTTACCCTGAGGTCATTGTTAACTAGCCTCAACCCAATAATGTGACAGAGGATAGAATATTTATTGGTGCAGTTCAGTATTGGAGAAATTTTATTACTAACTTCTCATTTATTCCATCTCCTTTACATTATTTAACAAGTATCAAACAATTATTTTAGTGTAGAGGAAAACATACAAAGGATTTTGACACACTGAAAAAGAAAATTAGTACTGCTCAAGTCTTATCACCTCTATATTTACATCAATCATTTGAGATCGAGACGAATGTTAGTGATTATGTAATGGCAGTCATGTTGATGCAAAAAATATATTTGTTACCCTCCTGAGACCTTCAAAATAACGCTAATAAATTATCCAACGTATGATAAACAGTTATATGCTTTGGTTCAAAGAGTTAAAAAATAGAAACATTACCTAATGAAAAAGAAACAATGATTTATACTGATCATCAGTCCCTCTAGTACCTCATGTTTTCTAAATTTCTTCATTTATACTCAAATTAATAAGCTAGCTACTAAAAGAGATTAGAAACTCAAAATATGGAGGGTTTATAGTACCTCAGAATCATGATGGACATGGATGGATGAGTGCCAAGTAATTGATAAATTTTATAGATAATAAAACTGTGAATAAGAATGACTAAAAAGGGGGATTTATTAGATAATATATGCGGGGGATTCTCGACAAAGCCAGATGTAAGAAGTATTGCCTTTATTTTGTGGATTTTAACCCCCATTTGATTAAAGGAAGTGAAATAAAGGATGGATAATCTGATAACATGCAGAAATAGAAATAAAAAATCTAAAAATAACAAGGATTGATTAAAACATTGATTTGATCTGAATAAATTTAAATAAAATAGTACCTAGTTTGGGTGGATGGAAACCCATACTATGCAGAAGTAGGTGAACAATGACCTGGGAGTGAAGATCTAAACAACAAGTGAATATGCAAATCCTGCAAGATCTAGATGTAATATGGTAACTAAAAAAGTTGGTTTATGCTGGAATCAACCTACATGAAAAATTTGAGGGAGAAGAAAATAGAAAATGGCAGAAAGAAAGGAGTGGAAATGAATAGGTTGAGAATCAAGACCCTAGTCGATGATGACTAGAGTAGGGAGATGGTGATTGGAATGCAAATAGACATACTTTAATCCAAAAGAAAGACTAGATGGGGGTTTTAGTAAGCTGAGGAAGAGACCAAACACATGCAGAGGCTGGAGATGGCTCTAGAAGTAGAAAAAACATCTCCAAAAGGCCGAGTTGGGTGACGAAGACTATAGCAGAGTTGGAGTAAGGCCAAAGAAAAACAAGCTGAAATGGAAACTTGAAAGTAAGGAATCTAGGAGAGAACGTTGATAATATATCTCTAAGTGTTGGAAGGATGATATGGTCTTGTAAATTGTTAGATATAAGAAAAGAAATGATAATATGATAATTATGAAGTAAAACAACAAAAAGATGATAATAATCTCATGAAAGGATGATCTTGAGTGATACAAGCACGTTCAAATGAGGTCTATAACTATTTGAGGAATGCTAAGGCACGAGATTCAGTTCACAAGTCATAAGAAAGCTCCAATATTTGCATGTATCTAATGATTAAGGAAAGAAACAATTCAGTTTTATAGGGTTGACGGTGACTGGGTTGGGTTGCCGCCCAACATTAGGAAAATTTCCCCAATGTGGTGGATTTTGTGCTTTAGGTCAGGATTTTGTGTTCTAAGGAGGGAAAAAGTTCTTTAAATCTTATGTGCAACATTAGGTTGCTAAGGGATGAATCATTGGTAGTTAGAAGATAGGAATGGGAAGAAAAATCATAGGGCTTTATATTTATGATAAAAGTGTCCTAAATAACACATTCATCAGGGAAAGTTAGGGATATGGATATTAATTAATTAATTAATTAATGTGAATTAATAAAATTTTAATGAGAATTAATTGATGATAGGATAATAATTAGGAATTTTATTAAACATTGAAGGGGATGGATTTAATTAAAGGGGGACCTAGACAATAACATAGAAAAATATGTGCAAGCAGACAAACAAGGGTAGAGATGTTGAATTTAGGTTTCTATACCTCTAATAAAAAACAAAACTACAATAGTCTAGACACTTTCATTTGATGGGTTTTCTACAACAGTTTCATCTCGTGATCAGGTATAAGAAGGGTACATAAAATAATGTTCCAGATATGTTATCTAGACCTTTAATTGTTGTTGTCTATCTTATTTTACAACATAGATTTTTGGTTCATGATAGTTATAAGGAACAATATACTAATGACGTTGATTTTAAATAAGTGTATGAATATTTGATGAGTGGTAAACAAGTAGGAGAATTGGATTATCATGTACATGATGGAATCTTATTTCATTGTGATAAAATTTGCATTTCGCAAGATGAAAACGTTCATATGGTTAGGGAAGATTCATACTTCTCTTATATCATGAAATTTTGGTGTTGGTAAAACTATTGCACATTTACAGATGTGTTGTTATTGGCCTCGTATGTAGGAGTATGTAACTATATATATAAAGGTATGTGTTCTTTCTGCCATACAAGCCTAACACTAGGAAGTTAGGACTTTACAATCCTCTTCTTGTCCCTACTCATCCTTGGGACAATATTTCCATGGATTTTGTAGGAGGATTACCCATGTCATTGAGTAAACTTTACTATATATATGTGGTTATGGATAGATTTAGAAAACTTTGTGTATGTTTATTCCTTACACTAAGCATATTACTAGTGAAGGGACTACGCACTTATTCTTTCAGTATGTATGGGTTCATTTTTTTCCCACTTATATTGTTTCAGATCAGGATTCCATGTTTCTTGGGGAGTTTTGGTCATCTTTTTCGAACTTCATGGACACTAGACTAAAGAAAAGTATTAATTTTCATCCACAAACTGATGGCCAAATGGAGGTCATAAACCACACTATTGTACATCTTGTCAGAGGTTATTGTTAAAAACATCCTAAATTATGGAATGAAAATTTGTATTATGTGTAACATGCTTATAATTTTTCCTTTCATTCTTTTACTATATGAAGTATCCTTTCTAGGATCTTTTTTGTTATCTCCCTAAATCTCCATTATATTTCACTTTTTGAAAATAAACTGTTTTGAATGGACACAGTGATACTGAAAAGATAATAAGTTACTGCTACAGATACAATAGGTCCACTAGCTTGTCTGAGAACAGTTAGAGAAAATTGAAGTAAAATACAAGGTTAGACATTATAAACATAGGAACGATAAAAAATTCAAGTGGGTGATTCAGTTTGGCTTCACATTACGGAAATATGGATAGGTGAAGGTTAAAATTTTAAACCAAATCGGTATGGTCCATTCCGAATTTTGGAAAAAAAAATTAATAATGATTTCCAGTTAGATTTACCTCCTTACATGCAAATTTATTCAGATGTGAATGTAGAAAATATGAACTTGTATTAACCTCCTATGATTATTGAATATGATGTCAATTTATCAGTGCCTTCTATTGATTATTTTTGTTATGAGTGTATTGATGAATTATAGGAATATGTAATTTTGGATAGGAAGGTGAGAACATCTTGACCAGAAAATGTTGAGTACCTTCACATGGGATTTAAAAGCATTCATACGAGAAAGGGGAAATGGATAGAAACTAGAAAGGTGAGGTAAAAATACCCTCACCTCATCAACAACTAAAAACACTTTTGGAGGTCAAATATTTTCACATTTGGGAGGATTGATCTAGGTGATCCCCATTGAGAAACTCCAATCTCTGATTGTTTGTAATCTGACATAATCAGATGTGTTGCGTAGATTTTTTAAAGATCTTTTCAACAGTATGAAGAAAATGTAAAAAGGGAACATATGCAGAAGAAGTGAAGAAAAAATATGTTATTTTTGAGTACTAGTATTCAGCACTCAGTTGTTTACAAAAGGACCCTACTATTTGTTGGATGAGGGGTCTTGTCTAGATAGTCCTTAAGATAAGTGGGATGTGAAAAATGGGACATTTAATATGGTAGATAGTCCTTGAAATATTATTTATTTGAGTTGGATTTTATTTATGTTGGTGTTGAGTACTTAACCTTACTTTTCCAAACTCGGATTTTTGCTTTAGAGCCACTTTTGGAGGTTTGTGGAACAAATTAGACTAATTCCATGCCTCTTAAACTCACCCATTAACCATACCTATGATATGGGGAGTTAATTTTAGCCTTCATTATCTATTTTAGAGGGTAAAAGAGGTGATTAATTGGACTTTCTTAAAAGCTCTTTTAATGTTTTCCTTAGAGGTATGGAGTCAATGTTTTTGTGTGTAAGAGGAACTTGTCATTCCCTCACCCACCTATTAATTATCATTGGTCCTTGTGTTTGAAAATGTGAGGTGGAGTTGACTAGAAGTGATGTGGCATCCTACATGAAGCCAACTCACCCTCCTCTCCTCCCTTTCTATTTATTTGTGTGATTTTGGAAATTTTTGGGTTACTTGTTTTGATTTTACACTTGCATAATTTTAGGAAATTGGCTTATACTTAGTTCTTGGAGAGATTTTGGAGTTTTCATTTTGGGATTGAATTGGATTGAGAGAAAATTGAAGTTGTGTTTGAATATTTTTGGAAGCTATTATGGCAAGGTAGGGTCTATACCCTTTTTTTATTGTTTTACTTTTTGAATGTTGCATGGTAAAATGAATTAATGTTTATTTTGGTTTGGTTTTGGGGTGGGTAGTATAGCCTTAAGGATAGTGTAGGAGGAAGAAAATGGGACCATTGGGGATGGAAAAGTGAGTTGTGAGGCATGAATTTTGGAGGGAGTGTGATTAGGGTGTTCCACCTATGGGGAGCAAAAAGGAAAACATTGTCACACTTTTCATATTTGCAAGGGGAGAGATAAGGCCATTGTGAATATTTTGTTATGTGTGATTGGAGGTGATTTGGGTGGAAAGCCTATTTCACATGGGAGGAAAAAGGAGGTGGTTCCCATATTTGTTTTCTCCATTGGATTAGATTTTAATCCTTTGTGTTGGAAAAATGTATCTTGATGTTATTCTTGTTATTGTGTTCCATGTGTGTGCACATTATTTTTATTTATTGATAAAAGGTTTTGGAGGGACCTTACCCAAGTACAAGTAGTGGCTCAAAATCCATGATAAACAGGAAAAACAAAGTGGCTAATATAAAAATGGGGCCACTCCCTAGCCAACAAAAAAATAAATGAGAAACTAGGGCAAGGGCCATCTACCAACAAGAAAGCCCTACTAAGAGCATAACTGCCAAAATGTAGATCCACAACAGCAAGAAAAAATTAATAAAACAAACTGTAATTGACCAATAAAAACAAAAATACTAATTGAGAAACTTATTGTAAAATTTGGTAGTAACCCAGAGAGCTTGGTATAGGTTCAAGGCCAAAGTGATGTTCGGGTCCTAGTTCGAGTCCTTGATCTTCTGTGAGAGCTTCTTATTCTTCCATGCAGAAGTCAGGATCTCGCTAATATCTCGCTAATGTCACAAATTTACTTTATGTTCACTTGCATCAAGTTTAGAATTTCTCTATCAATGGCCAAAAGATTGTTTTGTTTCTCCTCCAAAGTATCAAGGTTATTAACCATATTATTAACCTCCTCTTTTAGATTGGGAACAGATTCATCAGCTAATTTTTAAATGTCATATTTAAGCAAAAAATCCACATTGTCTTCTAAAGTTTTCAAAATCTCAGCTCGTTTTTTCAATTTATCATGTCCAAGATCCTTATCACTAACCATAACATCATCAGGAATACTAGTACCCCCCATAACTTATTTTCCATTTCTACTCCTAAGAACCCTTTTGGGAGGTGGCTCAATTGAAGCATAACGGTACATATGGTTGTTAGTGCAAATTCGGGGCTGCTGAGGGAGAGGTGGGGTAATTTCGGGGGAAGGATCACTAATAAGAACATCATAAAGGTATTGGTGAATGAGATAAATGACTCCTTGATGCAATGGCCTAGTTATTTTATGGCCCCAAACCTCCTCAATTTAATTTTCCATAGAATGCAAAATGTATTAGGACAGACTCACCTTAGCCTCCTGAAGGAAATGGTTTAAGATCACTAGGTGATGAAGAAAAACTATGGAAAACCTATCCTCTAACGTGATGTACCTAACCATCATACGAGATAAATCATCAAATGGCTTCAGAATTTTATCATAGAAAATCCCTTCCTTTTTTATTTCTAAGCTTTCCCCATCATCGAGGAAGAATTGTTCTTCCGCTTCCTTGTCAAATTTTTTCCTATAAAATTTATTTCCATCCATACTGAGACCAGTGATGAAGGAAATGAACTCCTTGGAAATATTAAACTCTTTTCCTTTATATTTTATCTTCCTATATTTCCATTTCTCCATGAATTTAAGAGAAATGAACTAGTCATGACCTTTAATTATCTAAATAAAATCAGGGAAACCCCCAATGCTAAGGGTTTCCTAGAGCTCGACATTTTCTTTCCATTGAGAATTAAAAATCAGCTCAACATGAAAAGGATCTCCACCCATAGTGTGAATTGATGACTGGTGCAAACCATAGAGATGGAACCGACTATCCACAGACTACCATGCATATCTCTGGTAGCAAAAAAATTCATAAGTTGCAAAGGTGAAAAATGTCATCTTTCCCCAATAATAATTGTAAGGCCAATGTTTCATTTTTGAGATGTATGGTAAATTGATTGCAATATACTTCGTGAACCCATGCCAAGGATTCCACACGTGAGAACATATCCATCTATGCATTTTCCTTAAATTATTTAATCATATGGTGGTGTGGTTCGTGAGGGGTGACTCGAACATCATACCATTTTTGTATAATTGTTGATACATACCCATACATTAGATAAGA